>JAQFVV010012596.1:1002244-1602244 GCA_028023455.1 Epiperipatus broadwayi
TTTTAAAAGCATGGATTAAAAAATAAGTGCAAATAATATTAAATAAGTATATAAATAAAAAGAATTAAAGATTTTAAATAATAGTTAAACCAGATTACTAGTTAATGCTTTTAAATACATCTGGGTCTTGTTTTATGTGGTAGATAAGTTCTTCAGAAAATGCGCACAAAAGAAATTGCACAAAAATAGACTTAATTTACTTTGAAAAATGGGGGATACGTATTGTAAATTTTCAAAAATCACATAAAGCAAAGCAACAATGTAAAATTATGTTAAAATTCACATTAAAAAATGAAATAAAATATGACTAATAAAAAATTTCAGATTTGAAAAAAATTGATACAAGACAAACTTTTTTAACTTTTTTTATTAACTACAGTAATTAATTTTATTCAAAACAATATATTTTTATGCGTAATTTACAATATTTTAAATTTCTTCATACATGTACAGTATTTTAATCATTATCACTATTTGACAATATGCAAGTTTGTTTATGAACAGGTAAGACATCAGATTTGTCACAAGAGGAAATACAACTAGCGCCAACTGCATTTTTTTAATTTCTCTTATAGTACACTCGCCCAAACTAAAATCTTTTCCAATGACTGTTGATCCTTCCCATTTCATTAAGCAATCCAAAATTCAAATTTTTGTTTCCAAAGAAATTCATTTTCTTGGGTGTTTTTCCCTCTCCATTAGGGTAAACTAAAAGTTTAAAATAAAAATAAGAACTTAGACTTATGATAATAAAAAGACACCTACTCACCACTGTTGGGCAAAATTTGATTAAAATAAACAATTAAAAATTAAATTCTTATTTTTGTTTTTAATTTTTTAATTTTCAATTCTGTTTAAAAATCAAATTTCATTGTTTCACATCGCATTAATTTCAGATCACGTTATGTAATTTTTAAATTGTTAATTACAATTAAAAATCAGATTTTAATTTTTAATTGTTAATTACAATTAAAAATCAGATTTTAATTTTTAATTGTCAAATTTAATTGTGCCCACTGCTGTTACTCACCTTTTAAAAATAAACTTGCAAACACTAAATAATTAATTGATTATGTTACTCTTTTTTTAAAAAGCAAAAATAGAATGTGATTTAAAATGCAAAAACAACAACATGCATAGTATAGGCATCTAAAATGTCTGAACAGATTTACATTATAATCTTGTAAAATTTAATATGTATACATAAAATGAGGAAATCCTGATTTTAAGTAAATTATGAACTTCTTTATTGCATAAAATTTATTACTGTACTATTATAAAGTGCTGAAAATATTGAAATTATTAGATGGGAGCCAAACTCTGATAATGTACTATTACTTTAAATATGATGTGTGAGTGTGTGAAATTTATAATATTTAAAGTAATAGCGCATTATCAGAGCTTGACTTCTGATCTAATAATTTTTATCACATAAAAGAAAACCGCATACAAAGATATTAGAAAGAAACATAAATCGCATAACTTCAAAATGACATAAAAAAATCCACATAAAATGAGACCCAGGTGTATTTAAAAAGCTAATTAACTATTAATAAGTGTAGCAACAAAAAGTATAATGAACAAACAGGATTTTAACATAAGAAATTATCTTTGCAATTAATATTGAATTTATATTAACTATTCTGTTTGGTGTATAACTTTTTTAAGGCAGAGATTTGAAAATTAGAAATGGAAGCTTTAAAGATATAAATTTGTTAAGCGTTGGTGGTCGAGTGGTCAGCACAGCTGCCTTACAAGCAGTTGTCCCGGGTTTGCCCAGCTGATGCTTTGACACATGAAAAAAAAGGATATAAATTTGCAGAATGAAAATAATAAACAGGAAGGATAAAGTTAAAAATGTATAAATATTAAAAAGAATATATTAAAAAATTTGATTTATTGAAAAAATGAACAAACTGAAGATAGATTGAATGGGATATGAATTTCTAAAAGAACTTAAGTTAGCATGTTAAAAACTATAGAATGTAAATAAAAAACCCCAACAAATTGATAAATAACCTTAGAAAACTTAGGTTTTTTATTTACATCTATTTTTCAAATGAGATAATCACCACAAATTCAACTTGATTGCAACTGGAATAACATTCAAATAATTACTATAAGAGCCACTGTTTGTTTGATGATATTAATAATTATTTCAAGATATTACTGCACTAATATTTATTTTGTTTGAAACTCATGCTATGTTGATTGTTATTGATATTGGTGTTGTTTAGATGTGGACTGCTTTCATATATTCATGCATACAGTTAAACTATCACTTAGCTAATTTCTCCATTTCTCCAACTGTTCTATTTATTTCCCCAAACTTCAATTTCTCATATCTCTTGTCATCTCTTATATCATCCAGCATGGTCAATCTTCATTGTTCTTGTTTATTTCCATTCACCATCACCTTCAAAACAACCTTTATTAAACTACTTTTTCTTTTTAGTATATGACCAATCCAGTTCCTCTTTCTCTAATTTAGTCAAATCTTTTTTCATTTACTCTTTCTAAACTTCCTCATTTCATTTTATTCATTCAACTAATTTTCTCCATTCTTCTTCACATCTATATCTCAAAGGCCTACAATCTATTTCTAATTCTTTTATTCCCTGTTCATATTTTACAACCATATAACAATACATTCCACATAATATTCAACTAACCGTTTCATTAATACATTCTTCAAAGATCCACTAAATATTTTTTTCCCTTAATAAATGCCTTATTTGTCAATACTATTTTTCTTTTAATTTCACTTCTTCCATCCTCACCTAATCAAATATCTATATCCATTCACTTGTTAAACTATATTATCAAGAATATCAACTTGTATTTTTTTGTATTCCTTCCTATCCATAAATTATTAATCTTCTCAACATTAATCTTTATTCCATATTTTATACATCTTTTCTCCAATTTTTTCAATATTTTCTGGAAAGTCTTCTTATCCACAGCTAAAATAAACATACATCTTCAAATCTTATATATTTTATTATATCTTCAATATATTTATCTGTCTTCTAAACAAACATTAAAAAGCACAGGTGACATACAGCATCTTTGTCTAAATCCTCTTTCTATACTCTTCATCAGTCCATTATTCTCTCATCTGATTCTTTGTCCAATGTACATATTCCAAATTAATCTTTTCTCTTTTCAAAATATCCTTTATTTTTCAAGATGATCATAAATTTATTCCAGATTACTCTATCAAATGCCTTTTTCAAATCCACAAAACACAAAACAATTTCTTTATGTTTTTCAATATATCTTTCTGCCATTGTTCTAACAACACAAATAGCATTTCGTGTATGTTTCACTCTCTAAAAACCAAACTGTTCTTTTCCAATATAATAACTTAATTTGTTCTTTGACTTAAAATTCTAAATAATATATTGAAGTAAGTGATAAATTGTCTTGTACTCTTCGCATTTAAGAGGTTTCTTTTTTTTTAGAAATTGGAATCATTATAGTCCTCAAAATCTTTAAATCAAACTTCATTATTATATATCAAATTACACAGACCAACAATTTTCTTTATAATAGTTTTCCCATCTCTTTCAAAAATTCTATAAATATTGTATCAAAACGGACAGCTTTACCTATTTTTCATTTTTGAAATTGATTTAATTACTTCTTCTGTCAAAATGTCAATACCTTAATTCATCTACTTATCATTTATTCTCTTTAGATATTTCACTTATTAATCATTTCTTATTTTCCCAAGTGACATTTTTAATTCTATCAAATACCAAATCATATCTTTTTGCCTGTTGACACAGTTCTATCTCACAATATTTTTGTTTCAATCATTTTTTTTGTTAAATCTGTTTCTCCCCTTCCTTTCTCACTATTGACATTCTTCCATCTTCTCTACATTTCCACATATCTTCTGTTATCCAACATCATTTAGCTTTTACATTTTTGCTATTTTTAATATTTCCTTTTTAATCCTACTCCTATATCAATGTTTAACAGAATCATTCCTATATTTTTTATCTTTGTCAATTTTCTTTATTATTTTTTTATATATGAAACCAAATCTCTGTCTTTTGTCCATTTCTTTCAACTTATCCAAATTCCATTTTACATATATTTTCCCTCTTTCCATTTTTATATGTATATAAAGTATTTTTTTGTCTATTAAACAATGTATTATTCTGTTTATTAAATTCCCAATGTTTTGCTGAAATATCATTTATCATAGTCAAGGTTAAAAAACTTTAACCTTGACAATGATGAATGCTATTTAATTGAAACATTGAAAATTTAATAAACAAAAATAATACACAGTTAAAAACAAAAAAGAGTTTATTTACATCACGTAACTGTAAAAATATTAAATATATATATGAAAATAATTTCACAGCATAACGCTATACTAAAATAAATATCTGAATATCAAATCATCTCCCATGTTAATAAATTCAGCTATGCCTTCTGTGAATAAATGTATGAATCTGCATTTCAAAACAGCCAGTCCAAAAAAGTACCTCTTTAAAATTATATGGTATTAGATCTTAAACATTGGAATAATGACATACATTTGTAAAAGCTACTTTTTTGGTTTGACTATTTTAAATTACAAACATATATTTATTCATAGAGGACATAGTTGAATTTATTAAGATTGGAGACAATAGGATATTTATATTGTACCTATTGAAATTTGAGATGTATTTCAATATGTGGTAAGATATCAGTCTAAATTTTTTCTTTCTTGATATTTTTTGATGGTGAATATGTTAACTTATGAAACATTGAACTGTGTTGCTATGACAACAATAATATTGATATAAAATTGTTTATTATTAATTGTATTGTAAGATTGTAAATTGAATTTATTTATTTTAAAAAAGAAAATGAATATGTAAATAATAAGGCATATAGTTTGGATGTAAGTATTAATCTTTTGTTATATGCTTTGTTTTCATTACTGCATTCACGATAATAAATTATAGACAATATAAATAAATGTTAATATTTCAAATATATTTATACTTTTTATTTGTATGATATATTGAGAAAATATGTATAAAATATATTTCCTGTGTAATGTATTGAAAATGTAGTGTAAATTGTTTATGTTAGAATGAAAAATAGTATTTTTATATTAAAATATAAATATTTATTATATGTAATAATTGTGAAATGATTTTTTTAATTTGTCATAGAGGATTGCTATAGTTACACTAACATCAGTGAAAAAAATCTTATAGATAGAACTAAATAGTTTGAACTCATTTTCTCTCTTGTTTTGGTTTTAAATAGAAGGACATATAAATTTATTTATTTGATTTTTTAAAATTTTCTTTAAAATATAGTTGACTGAACAATACGGAGTGTTAAGAAGCAATATAATCTGCCTATGAACCGGGCAGCATATCGAGAAAATTTTATGGGGAAAATAACAATTTATTTTTTTAAAAAAATCATTGAAATTGCTTCATTACATCATAAACCAGAATATTTTTGTCTTTTAAAATGAATGCTACCTATATTTTAAAGACAAAATACAAATGCTAGAAGGTGTACAAGAGTCATACATACCTGCTTATATAATTTTATTAGATTGAATGATCATTTTTTCTAAGATATGAATCAATTTAATTTCCCAAAATATTGACCTATATAAAGCCAACATCTATTCTTTCAAAGTATTTTGAAATAAAACTTGCTCATAAAAGGATATCTCTTCATATCATCATGAATATAAACTATTACTTATGTGTGTAACATCACATAAACCAAATAATTATTTGAAAAAAATAATTTGGATATATATAAAACACTGGAATCGACAAAATGTACTTTAAATTTAAAGTTTTCGCAAATATATTATATCTTCTCTGAAGTAAGGACATATTAATGGCTTATAGTTTGAAATAGATATCAGAACTCTAATACCATTTTGGAAATACAGCATTTAAAGATTATCATTCAGGTTGTTTATTTATATTTGTCATTATTATCGATACATATATATATATTTGTTTCTCTTTATTTAAAATGAAAGGATTTATTGATAAATAATATATAATTTTAAGTTAATTATTAATCTATTTATATATCAAAATATAAGAGAAGCATGTTTTCCTAAGTTTAAATTTATACCTTGTGGTATTCATTTTTTTATCTATTGATTTTAAATTAACTTCAGGAATATCACTTGTATTAAAAGTTTAAAAAAGATATTGGGTGCCAATATAGTATGCTCTTGACACCATTTTGAATTTTAGGTACCATTTTACTTATTTTTGAGCCATTTCAATTTATCACTGGGGGGGGGGGGGTGTATTTTATGTATTTTACTGATTTCCATAATTTTGTAATTTGTATTTTACTTATTTTTGAGCCATTTCAATTTATTGCTTGGGGGTTTGTATATTATATATTTTACCAATTTCTGTGTGTGTGTGTGTACTTTTTTAAAATTTATGTATTTTGAGCAATTTTTTTAGAAAGAAATTTATCAATTGTGTGCTTCTTGATGGGTACTGAAGTGTCACCTACCAGCACAGTTTGGCACACCAAACAGCACCAAATTTTATAGCTCACCCAAAATTCCTGCTGACACATTCAAGTTATAAATGACATTCATTATGTGGTTTCAAAAAATGGCAGTTACAAAATTGCAAATTTCATCATTAATTAAAAAATAAAAATGCAAAGTTTGCAATTGTCATCGAGTATTTAAAAATCAAAATCCTAATTTTGATCAATATTTAACATTTAATAATAAAAAAAAATCATGTGAGTAAATACTTTGCATTAACATGTTGTCACAATTTACATAAATCTTTCAAAAATCAAAATGCAATTTATGTTTGTTCTATGAAAGAAATCAAAAGGTAATTTACATTTTCTACTTAAAAAAAAACCTTCAAGTGATCAACAGTAGCAAACAAAGAATTTCTGGTAAGAAAAAACTAAAATTCTATTATTTGTAAAAATAATATGCTGTATTTCGTATTTTATAACTGATAATCTTTTGACATATTAAGGAAAAGTAGGTTAATTATGTTTTTTTTTTAAAGTAGAAAATGTAAATTGCCTTTTGATTTCTTTTATAGGCTTATAACAAACGTAAATTGCATTTTGATTTTTGAAAGATTTATGTAAATTGTGATAACATATGTTAATTCAAAGTATTTACTCACATTATTTGATTTTTTATTAATGTTAAATATTGATCAAAATTAGGATTTTGATTTTTAAATACTCGATGACAATTGCAAACTTTTTATTTTGATTTTTTAATTAATGAGGAAATTTGAGATTTTGTAACCACATTTTTTGTCATTTATCACTTTGATGTGTCAGTGGAAGTTTTGGGTGAGTTGTAAAATTTCAATTGGCACTGAATGCATACTATATTGGCACCAATTTTATGACAATAAGTATTCACTTTATTTTGGTCTCTTAAATTTATATTAACAAATAACTAGATTGATTTATATATATGTATATTAATTATATAAGATGTATATATTAAACTCTCTTGTATCTTGGAAAGCATGAACATTAAACACCATATTTCGTGTTATATAGACATATATGTTTCATGTTTGGTATTAAATAATTGGATATTAATAGGCAGTCACATATTTCAATATAAAATTTAATTCATTTGATGATAATAGTAATAATAAGTCAGATGTCACATGACTTATATATAGCTTGCACTTACAAATATGTAAAATTAAGAGTGTGCTAATAGCTCTAAACAAGCTTTTTTTTATTATTTATTTATGATAAATGCTACTACAAGAGAAGACATTTGAAGATGTATTGTAAATTCAATTAGATTGTATGTGTACATATTGATTGTTTACTATCTATTCATCAGACACATATATTATATAATTGATATTTATTTATTAATAAATTTTAATTTAAATCAAACAAACTTATCTGATTATTGTTTAATTGTACAACAGATTCATTGATTAATAACATACAAGTGAGATAAAATAAATTGAGTATATTGTAAAATTTATTTGAAATAACTATATTATATAATTCAAAAATCCAAAAATCAAATCCCAGGATTGGTATGTAAGTATGGCTATATTATTTTTTTGCACTGAATTCAATAGTTATTATCTGACTGGATATCAACTTTATAAGGTAATCATAATCAAATATTTGCATGTTTTATCTAAATTATTATTGGCCAGATAGGTACTGTATTGAGTTCATGGTTGGGAAATAAGATCTTAATCTTATTCAGTTATAAATCTAAAAGTAGTGTATTTTGTTCTGAGTCAGAATGATTTGCTTTAATTATATCTAAATTTAGTTGATGTGGATCATAAATCCAATTAAATATTTAAATTTTAATATTCATACTTGATTATAATAAATGCTAATTATTCTTTTTATATGTTTTAATAGTTATCATATACAGTTTTAATAATTTAATTACAGGAAATAAATTGATATGATTAGTTAATTGTACCTGAAAAAATATCCAATAGAAATCTACTGTTTCTTTTATAGAATGGTATGATTGGATATTATAGATTCAAGATTATCTTATATGTTTATTTCATCATTATTAAGTATTTTCTCATGATATAAATAGCAAGATTAGTAATAGTAAATTAATATATGAATATAGCATGGCTGAGTTAATATTATTTATCATTTTATTAAACTAGGATTTAAAAATTAATTACTGGGTCATCTATTTATTTAGATATTATAATTACCTTATACTTATAGGATGTACTAAAGTTGTCATCTCAATCATTCTTGAACTATTTTATTTAGGTATGGATATCATTAAATTTTAGTATAAGTTTATATTATTATAAGCAATATTTGAATGTTAGATATATTATAATTTAGTTTTTTTTTCCATGTCACAAAGCACAGGCCGGGAAGCAAATCCGGGACAATTGCTTGTAAGGCGGCTGTGCTGACCACTCGACCACCAACAGCTTGACTATTATAATTTAATTGTTGAATGATTTATTATTATTTTCATTTGATTATAAGTGAAATATATCTTAAGCATATATCGTTGTTGGAGACAATGATATTTGGTTTAATTGTTTTATTTTAATCTATTCTAAGTAAAGTTGATATTTAGGACATTTGAAATGATGATTTTGTTTGTTTTCTGTCTGAACTCATGATGATATAATAGAGATTATCATCACTATTTTGATTTGTTATAGTTAATAGTCAGATGTGTGATTAGATAAAGGATTATTTTAAATGCTGAATGATTGGTCTATTATGAATGATGTTATTATTCAAAAGGCATTACAAAATGAGTAATTTTTTTTCTTTGATTTATATTTTATTCAATTATAAATGATGTCCAACTTCAGGGCTCATTTTCATTCTGTTATATAGGGCGATCAATGACTGGGCTATATTTTATTCAGGCTATATTAGAGTAGGTACTCTAACTTTAAGAACAATAATAAAGGTTGTTTCATCAACATCTCTGCATGTTGTTTATAAAATGCTCTCCAAAACTGTAAGGCAACTTTTTATTCCATTACAAAAGACCCCAAATCTGTGGGGCATTAAAAGAGGAGTATACCCTCATTTTTTATTGTTACAATATATATATTTAAATATATGTACATTATCTGTACTAAACTCCATGTAATTATAAGGGAATTGAACTCAAACTTTCAGGCTCCCTACATCTATCCACTCTATTTTATACAACTGATACACATGATTGCATACATGTGAAAAAGATAAACAATCTCCGATATATAAATTTCATGCTGAAATAGCACTCATCAATTGTTCCAGATCATCATATCTCACACAGATATACAATCAGTGCTCAGTTTATATTAAGATAGCAAATCTCTAAACTTTAATGGACAAGCTTCAACCTTCTCCACTCTCCAATTCTTCAGTCATCCATCATTAAAGTTTAATGATTTGTCTATTTTAATATAAACTGAGCACTGATTGTATAAATGTTTGGGCAATGACAATCTGAAACATCTAATGAGTACTGGTTTAGTATGAAATATATATATTGGACATAATTTATTTTTTACACATGTATGTAGTCATGTATATCAGTCATATAAGATAAATTGATTAGATGTAGTGAGCTTGAAAATTCAAGTCTCTTATAATTACATTAAGTTTAGTATAGATTAAGGTACATATATTTAAATATTACACAGTCAGTCTGTGTTTTGCCCATCCCTCTTCTATATAATTCAATCGACATATTAAGGTCCTATGTGTGATAGTCAGATTGATTTAAGGTCAATATGGGTATGTTAATAATATTGCCATCAACAAGGGCTTTGAGCATTCCATACTCAGATTTTCAATGAAATGGATGGCTGGAGAATTGGAGAGTGCATAATATTGAAGCTTGTCCATTAAAATTTTCTATATTAATATAAACTGAGCACTGATTATATATATATATGTGTGTGTGTGTGTTGGAGATGATGATCTGGAACAACTGATGAGTGCTGGTTCAGCATGAAATACATATATTGAAGATTATTTATATTTTTCACATGTATGTGGGCATGTTTATCAGTAGTATAAGATAGATTGAATAGATGTAGGGAGCTTTAAATTTCGAGTTCAAGTCACTTATATTATATTAAGTTTAATATAGATAAGGTTCATTATATATTTAAATATTACATAATCAGCCTGTATTGTGCCCATCTTTTTTCTGTACAATTAAATTCCCATATTAAGGTCCTATGTGTTAGAGGTCAGATTGACCCAAGGTCAACATGGGTATGTCAATAATATTGGCATCAACAAGGGTTTTGCACACTCCATACTTGAATTTTCAATGAAATGGATGGCTGAAGAATTGGAGAGTGTAGAAGTTTGAAGCTTGTCCATTAAAGTTTAAAGATTTGCTATCTTAATATAAACTGAGCATTGGTTGTATATATGTGTCGGAGATGGTGACCTCGACCAACTGATGAGTGCTGGTTTAGCATGAAATACGTATATTAGAGATCATTTATCTTTTTCACATGTATGTGGTCATGGGTATCAGTTGTATAAGTTAGACTGGATAGATGTAGGGAGTTTGAAAATTCGAATTCAAGTCACTTATAATATATATATAGGCGCGTGTGTGTACACACATAAGTGATTAATCTATCTATCTGTCTTGTCCGTGACATAGTGGAAAATAAAAGCAGTATAAGTAAAATTTAGAAATTATTTCAGGTTTCCAACAGTCTTGAGATTATTTTTCAGGTAATTGATCTATAACTGACCTAATTACAAGCAGTTACTAAAAATATTTAAAAATTATTATTTAGAAATTAAAACAATAGAAAACAGTAAAATTCCCACAATTTGGCAATTGGAAAAAGTGATGAGTAATTCGGAATTGAAAAAACTTTTGATTTGCAGTAAATTATAAGTGACAATTTTATGTTTACGTATATATAAAGTATATTAATATTTCATAGAAAATATTATTATACTGGGAAGCATTATAAATAGTATATATATATTAACAAATTGATTTTTACAGATGAACTTCAAAAGTTAAAAAAAAGGGGAGAAACGCTAATTTTTGTCATGGAATCCAGAATATAAGCCAACTATAAATTTAAGCATTACTATTCCTCAAATCTATGTCGGACTAGTTAGTGAATGCTGACCAAATTTACTCACTTTTATATCAACTTATAATGAGAAAATAAATGTTGGCAAAGGTTAGTTTTCTAAACTATAGTATAAGTTTGACATAAAACTAAGGGGTTTAAGCATTTCGGTTGACCATTGGCTCATGCTAGTTTTCATATAAAGCTTGGTATTAGTGAGTTTTATATATTGTGTATATATATAAACACAAACGTTTATAAATATAACAAAAATATACACCAGTATATTAAGGCAAAAAATAAATTCATTATTTGACTAAACTAAGTTAGAAGAAAATTTATCATTTCAAAGTTATAATATAAACAATGCATTTATATTTTTTTTACATGCAAATTATATACTGTTTACGTAAATGTGTTTTTTCAAAATTTATTTCTTGATTAATGCATATAAGACTTATTATTTAATAGTATTACAAACTATTAAAAGGAGAAAGAGGTAAATTAAACAATTTCTTAATTATATTTTTCCCAAGATATTAATAGAAAATTTATACATTTTTAACAGAATACAAACAATTTGTAAACGAACTCAATTTGTAAATGGTCTTGGAGACATTAACGAACTCAAACAACTTTAATGGTTTTCATTCATTGCTTAAGATTATAATACGATCAACTCATTAACGTAATGGATAGTTAATGGAAATATTTGCATATATTTCAAAATTTAAATATGAGCACTAAATAACCCATCCCCCCATAATTAATAGAAAGCTGATTCAATTTATGATAAAAGTTCTCCAATGTTGTTTTTGTGAATGTGATTAAGAATAAAGAATTTCATGAAATAGTGATTAGCATATCCACCTGTCATTTTTATAATCTTGGGTTTGATTCTGGGTCAAATGAAATTTAGCATTTTTTCCAGACCGCAAGCAAGATTAATATTTTCCTTTCAATTATCTAATTATAGTCATACCAGGTCATCATCCTGTTAATTAGCTACCATTAATTGAAAGGTAAAAAAGATATAATTGAATCAAGTATGGTTTGACAGCTGCAAAGTCATCAAATTCAACTGTAATATCCACAGTCATATAGTAATGGTGTTTTAGAAATTAATTCGACATTAACTGCCATATTTACAATATGATCATCTTTTAAATCAGAATTCACATATAATTTTAACTACTGTTGAGCAGTAAAAAGTCTAGAGTGAATGAGACATTTGAAGTTAGGAGAGTAGACTAAAAGACCTGAGGACTTAAAAAAAGTAATTAAGAATAATATAAAAAGCCCTATTGGCTAATGGTTGAATACATGCTGATATCATTTTATTAACACACTTCTATTTAGAATTTCAATAAAATGATAAAAATAAAATTGTAAGCATTAAAATAGTATAAAAGAAAATTAAAAAAATAAAATGTATATATTGAAAAGTCTAAAATAATAAAAACAAACAATTTATTAATAAATAAATAAAGAGATATAATTCAAAACAGTGACCTAAAAACTTTTGACAAGATACTCTGCAAGAAGAATTTCAGTAATGGTTTATGATGTCATATTTAGCTTTGAGTTTATTGCCAAAAGATAAAGCCACTGAAATAGTTGATATTGCATTAAATATTTTGTAGAAACTGAAGAAAAAAAACAAGTAAAAATATTAAACACATTATGTTAATTAATCTAGAAACATATTCAATGCTCTACAGATGATGATGATGATGATAATAATAATAATAATAATAATAATAATAATAATAATAATAATAATAATAATAATAAGAATAATAAGAAGAAGAAGAAGAAGAAGAAGAAGAAGAAGAAGAAGAAGAAGAAGAAGAAGAAGAAGAAGAAGAAGAAGAAGAAGAAGAAGAAGAAGAAGAAGAAGAAGAAGAAGAAGAAGAAGAAGAAGAAGAAGAAGAAAAGAAGAAGAAGAAGAAGAAGAAGAAGAAGAAGAAGAAGAAGAAGAAGAAGAAGAAGAAGAAGAAGAAGAAGAAGAAGAAGAAGAAGAAGAAGAAGAAGAAGAAGAAGAAGAAGAAGAAGAAGAAGAAGAAGAAGAAGAAGAAGAAGAAGAAGAAGAAGAAGAAGAAGAAGAAGAAGAAGAAGAAGAAGAAGAAGAAGAAGGATTATAGTTTGATAATGTGAAATTACCCAATATATAGATTCTCTTACAATGAGAGAAAACACAAATGCACAAGCTGATTAAAAGGTAGGTTATACATCTAAAAATAGTATTGGTTTTGTATATTGGATAATAAAAAAGATTTTAAAAACATAAAAAAATCTATATGCATTTTATTGATTATTAAAAGGCCTTTGATTCAGTTGATCACTGTAAAATGCTTTTATAAAAAGGAATGTACATGCACATTTTATCATTCTTATAAAAATTTTCTATTGAGATAAGAAGTTAGAGATAAAATGAATTATGGGAAAATAGATTGATTTCACATTATCAAAAAAGTTAGACAAGGCTACTGTCCTTCTACCTGTTCAACTTTTATACTGAAAGTGTTATAAAGAAAAATAAATTGGATGAAATCAAATATGCCATGATATTGCCACCACAGTTTCTATTGAAAACACAAGTATGTCAAAATTTTCATTAGATAAGTGAAATAACAAAAAAATATAGGATTTTTTGAAGTATTATTATTACCTCTCCTTTATTTATGCATTGAGTATTAACAAATATAATTAACAACTGCTTTCTTTTACACTTTTTTCAATGCATACATTTTTGCTTCTACAAATAATTTTATTTTTTTAATTATAGTTTTGACTGCCCAACATTTTTAACAGAGCTATAGATTTTTTAACTAAATATGATTACATAGAAATTATATATTATACTACAATTTTATATAAATATACATAATTCATATTTTAATTACAATTGTATAAAATATTACATATACTTTTATAATTATATTTATCTTAATTTTATATTTTGTTTTATTTATTATCTATAATAGATTTTTAAATCTTAAATCCTTATATATATAAAACATATTTAATGATTAATTTCACATTTATTTTTTAAATTTATGTTTTTATATCATTTTAATTATTAATTATTGTAATTTAATCAAATCTATTTTTATTTTAGTTTAGCATAAATTTATATATTTAAATTATATGTTTCTTCATTTTTATTTCTTTATGTTTAAATTAAATATCTTATATTAGGTTCACTTTACAAACTCAAATTTTTTAAATTTAAATTATTTCTACTCTATATTATAATTTTCTATATATCTATTTTTTGTAACTAATACTTTTTGTTACTTATTCATCATCATCATCATCATCATCATCATCATCATCATCATCATCATTATTATTATTATTATTATAATTATTATTATTATTAAAGTTTTTATACCTAAATCTTTATTTAAACTTGAGTGAGTTTTTCAGATTCATATAGCTTTTTTAATTTCTCTATCTCTTATATTATTAATGAAGCAAATCATTTTACATCTTATTCAAATTTATTTCCTATTATTATTGAATGCATATATATATATATATGTGGCAATATTTTATCCCATTTACATTGTTTTAATCTTGTATTAATAGAATTTTTTTTTCACCTATGTAATTAATTTTAACATTATTTATCTAACAAATTTTGCATTTAATCTTATATATCATATTTAAGCAATTTTTAATATTTTCATTATAATTTTTTATATATTTACTATTTAATATGTCAAGCATAATTCCCCTTCTTTAATTTATTACTTTAAGATTTATTATTTTATCAAGTTAAATAGAAAATTTAATAAAATAATAAATTTTAAAGTAATAAATATTAAAATAATATTTGACATATTAAATAAATAAATGTCTAAAAAATTATAATGAAAATATTAAAAAGTGCATAAATGGAATATATGACATTAAGGCAAAAAATGTCACACAAATAATATTAAAAATAATTACATAGATGAAATGAAAAATTCAATTAATACAAGTCTAAAATAATATATGTGGGATAAAAGGTCATTTATATATATGCATTCAATAATAACAACAAGGAAAAAAATTGAAAAAGATAGTATAAAAATGATTTGCTACACTATTAATAAAAAAGATAGAAAAATTGAAGAAGACTTATTAATTAAAAAAATAAATCTAAGTTTAAACAAAAGTTGATATAAAAACTATAATAATATATTAACATAAATGAATAAATAATAATAATAATAATAATAATAATAATAATAATAATAATAATAATAATAATAATAATAATAATAATAATAATAATAATAATAATAATAATAATAATAATAATAATAATAATAATAATAATAATAATAATAATAATAACAACAACAAAAAAACAAAACAAAAACAACAATAATAATGACATAAATTAGTTATAAAAATAATAAAGAGTAAAAATAATTTAAATTTAAAAGTTTTGGCAGTTAGTAAAGTGAGGCTAATAGAAGACATAATTTAAAACATAAATAAATTAAAATAATAAAATATATAATTTAAATGCATAAATCTATATTAGATTAAAATAAAAACAGATTTAATTAAATAATTAAATTGCAATAATTAATAATTAAAAGATATAAAAAATATAAAATAAAATTAGTGATTAAATATAAGTTATCTATAAATGTGTAAATAAAAATTTAAGACAAAACAATGTATTACAGATATTCAGTTAAACAATAAAATATAAATTTAAGATGAATATAGTTATATAGATATAAGTAATATTTTTAATATGGCATTATAGTTATCTATATAGAAGACAGTTCTTATCATTAGGATGACAGGATAAGAAGCTGACTTTAAAATTGTTAAGAAATCAAGAAATAACTGATAGTTTTTTTATCTCATTGGATTATTCATCAACAATGAGGGCTCTAGTAATCAAGAGATTTATCACAAACTATATTAGATAGATTTGGCATAAAAAATATGGAAAAGATTTATAAATGTAGAGTATATTTTTAGAAGTGAAGATCATATTTGTTCAAACTGTAAGTTTATTGTCTTTTTATGACTAAGAAAGTTGGACAATGAAACAGAAGAACAAGAAAAGTACTAATGCTATTGAATTATTATGAGGCAAAGGCTTTTAAGAATTTCATGGAGAGCAAAAACAAAAAAAGTGAACAAAAGAATATTTGATTAAATTAGACCAAGATGAAATTGTCCTATTTTGATCATATCACAAAATAATCTAAATTCATTTAAAAAGTTTGCAATGGTTGGAAAAGTTGGTAGTAAAAAAAGTGGCCATTAGTACTGTGGTCAATAGACACCATTAATATAATAAAAAATATTCTTTTGAGCAGCCTGAAAAAAATAATAATGATAGATTCTTCTGAAAAAATCTCACTCATTTGATAATCAAAAGTCAACTTTGCTGATAGTATCTTCTTTTTTCTTCTTCTTCTTATTATCATCATCATTATTATTAACAAACTGTCTTAAGTTTGTATTAGTTTTATATGTATATTGTGAAAGATTTAGGATATATATAACCTTTACACTGTCTAAAATAAAATAATGTAATAATTTCATTGTAGTCACCATCATCTTCTTCTTTTTCTTCTTCTCCTCCTCCTTCTCCTCCACCTTCGTCTTCTTTTTCTTCTTTTTATTATTATCAAAATCATTATTAACAAACTGTCTTTAGTTTGAATTATTTTTTATATGTATATTGCAAAAGATTTAGAATATATGTAGTCTTTACACTGATCTAAATAATGAAATAATTGAGGTAAATTATTATTACTATTATTATTTTTGTTTGTATAATTAAAACACTGAGCATTTTATTAGTCAAATAGAATACTATTAAATTTGCTTCTTATAATTTGAAAAATGAAACAATCAAGATAAAGTTATAAAAAGAATTCATAAAAACAAAACAATACAATAAGTAAATTAATATAAATAAACACATTAAAAAACATAGTTTAATAAATATTTATAATTTATTATGCTTAACTGCCATGAGAGTCATGTTTTATTTATTTTTTATTTTACTTCAATAGTTCTATTTAATGGATACTTTTGATTTGATTTTTTTTTTATTAAAAAAAGACTTACTGTAATTGATCTTTAACAAATATTAAGTATATAATACATACTGAATCTTCAGAACTTTATGAAAATATCTAGCTGGAAAGGAAGATGATTAATAAACTACTCTATATCTTAAACAAAAAATTAAAGGGAAAAATTAACCTATTGGGTTTTTTTTTGCTTAGTATGCTATAAAAATATTCAGTAAAACATTAAAATTAATAGCTATTGTTAGATAATATTATACATTTACTGTAATAAATAGTGTATTTATACAGTGCTTAACTATGTATGTAATATAGAGAAAGGAATATTCCTACAATCATGTGTTTATTATGAGTTTACACACATGCACCCATAAGAATCAGTTTAAAAAGCATAAATGGATTACTTATGCTTAGAGATTATCATTATATAAGCCAACTTTACTCACCATGCTAAAATCAGCACTTTGGCCTATTGTGTGTCATAATTATAACTTGACAAATGAATTGTATAAACTTATTCAATCTATTTTATGTTTAATAAAGTAATGGAAAAGAAATGGTCAAACACTTATTTTATCAACTACTACATTATAAAACTCTGCAGCAATATAAAAATATACACATCTTTATTTGTCAATAAGGATGTATTTATAAATACATATTTAAAACTTAAATCTCAGAAGTATTTGGGAGCTTTAAAAATGTGAGATATTTATATTGAGAAAATAAAATATGTAAAGTTTAATTATTACTTTATGTTTACTTAGTTTGAAATTCATTAGCTCCAGGAAAGCTATAAATTTAAACATATTATTGCATCTATATGAGAATATTTTATCAGAAAACGGGCACAAATTTTTGCTCATTTCTTTTACAAATCCTTCTAATATAAAATCACTTTGTTGTATTTTAAAAAATAAGAAATAAATTGAAAAATAAATTATCAATCTTTAAAAAAGTAATTAGGTCAAAAAATATGTTTTTTTTTAACGAATCTTTCCGAAAGTTATATTTATATGCAATCAAATCACAGTGTATTTTTTTCATACATGTGTTATGAAGTAAAATAATAAGTTTTAAAAAATAATCTTGTCCCAGATAGAATTCAGTAATACAATATAATTTTGATATTTTGTTTGCAGGCAACAAGTAAACTGCCCATGTTTTTTTTCTCTTCTGGATGTTTAACAGTTTTAATGACGAGGAAAAATAGTGAAACTGAGGGATATTTATTATGAGAAATGATTATGCAAAAAAGTTGTTTAGTTTTACTTTAGGATGGGTGAGAAATAATCAAGAAATTAGGAATAAAATTGTTGAAAGAAATAAGATTTTTAAAAAGTGGTATTGATGAAGGAGTAATAAATAGTGTTTTATCAATGCAATGTATATATTAAGTTAAGAAACCATGTTATCAATTTTAATAAAATACCTATTCTGGCAATAATTGAACAATATGACCAGAAACTGCTAAGAGACACTATAGAGATTTTTAAAAGACCTAAGAGCATAAGTGAAAAGTGTGAATTAAAAAAAATTAACAATATTTGAAATGGAAAAAGCTATTAAAGGATAAAATATTATTAAAAACTTCTCAACCAATAGAAGAATGAGGAAAAAATAACAGCAAAAAAAGAATAATGATTTTAAATCTCACCCCACACATTCTTATGATGAGAAAGAAGTTCTGAGGAAAGTATTTGTTATTGTACTGAAACATCAGATATTTAGCTATTATATTTTTATTATATGGAAGCTCACAGAAATGATACTATATATATAAAAAATAAATAAAATGTCTGTTAATTAAAAACAAAATTGTAATTATAAATGAAATAATAAATTTAACGGTTTACAAACTATTATAAACAATCCTTAAATCCGCAGAAGTACTTTTGGTTAATTTCTTCAACCTGCCTCAATTGCCATTAAATTCTTCATGAGGAGAGAAACCATTGTAAAAGAAAAATTAAAGAGGCAATTTTTATAAACAGGAATAAAATGCATTTAATAAATCGACAAGCTGCTAACATTAAAATACGAGATTCGTGGAATTTGAAGTGATGACGTTTGCTTCCGCTTTTGATTTTGAATTTAATGGTAGTTGAGGCAGGTTGAAGAAATTAACCGAAAGTACTTCTGTGGATTTAAGGATTGTTTGTAATAGTTTGTAAACCATTAAATTTATTATTTCATTTATAATATATATATATATTAAAATATTAATTTTGATGCTTGTATTCCTTCAAAATATATCTAAAATTCAACTTGATATATATTACATGCAGTAATATTCATATAATTCAACTTATTCTGTTAGAAATACTTTCAACTATATTCCTTTTAGTCTTTGTCAACTATATAATGATGCAATGTTGAATAATGAAAACAAGACATTAATTTTATAACTTCCATAATTCCATTCAGTTTTTCCACAATTCTGTTATTTTATTGTTTGATGATTCATTAATACTTGACAATTTCTTAAATATAGCTTTTTTTAATTTTTTGTTTATTGTGGCAACATCCAATTTGTATAAGTTTTGTTTTTATAATCAAATTTAAACCTGTATTTACAAGTTTATTATGATTAAATATATCAAATGCTGAAGGTCTATTTTCATATTTTCCTAATTGTTTATCTTTTTGAACTTTTATATAAAAGCATATATATATATTATCAACCTTTATTGTTAAAAAAAGGTTGCCTTGACAACAGTTTGAAATTGTTGATTGTTATTGTTATTGGGATTGTTTAAGTGTTGACTGGTTTTTAATGATTATATATATAATATAGTGATTTAGATATGTAATCTTGTGGAAGGAAAGTATTCTTCACACGTGCTATTAAATTGATATTAAATCAACATATACCCTTCAATAAGTGTTTCTTAGAGTCTATTTTTAAATAAACAAAGTCTTATTGACCATACTTAAATCAGGGCTTGATCTTATTATGAACCTGATATTCCATTTGACAAATTATTATCACCACTTTAGTTTATATATCTTAGGGAAGAGAAAATTTATTATTTTTTATGACCTGCAACTTTAAGTCATATTAGTTTGAGTAAATGAAATAAATAATAATAATAATTTGTCAATTGAAATGTCAGATTCATAATAGGATCAAGCCCTAATTTAAGTCAATAGAGGTTGGTTTATTTAAAAATAGGCTTAAGCATAAGGGGACAACTTATACTTTTAAAACACATTGATGTTTGAGTGCATATTGCTTTAATATCCAATTTAATAGTGCATGCATAAAGAATAATTTTCTTCCATAAGATTACACATATATATAATATTAGAAAATATATGTGAAATATTATGTAAATCGATAAATTGAGAAGATCTCTCTAGCTGCAGCATAAGCATCAAAATCTTTTTAGTAATTCAAAATTTGATTGACAGACACACAAGTTTGTGTGAGATTTAAAAAAAATTTTTTTTTTACCTTCAGAGAAATATTTGCTCTTGAAAAATGTATATAAGTTAATAGTAGTTCAGACAAGTAGTTTATACATTACATCACATGCCTAGCTCACAATTGACTTTAAACGCTACCATTGCCAAATCACAATTAATTATCACATAATAGTATAAATTTAAAAGAAATTCAACATCGATCTGCCAATTAGTAAGTTATGGTATCATCAGTTAAAGAATTAAATTGTGTAATAAAAAGAACGAAAGATCAGTTAGAATAATAGCAAAAATTGAACAAGAGAATAACATGTTGAAGGATTAAAATGAATTGGGTTTTTTTCTACTTTAATGCAAATTATGTTTTTAAAAGCACAATTATTAATATTATACGCTTCTGGATATGCAAATTAAGTTCTTGGTAAAACGCAGGTCGCGGTAAATAGAAAATAGTTTGGTATTTACTTATTATAATGTCTAGCGGTGATATTTCACATACTTATTAGTCCGGCAATATTTAGCTGAAAAATTGCTTATAGCAAAAATAATAATAATATACATATATTTAACCACGTAATTCAATCTATTTACAAAATGTTGTTTCTTAGCACCACTGTGAGGGACTGAACTTTTTTTCCACGAACCTAGTTCCATTATGAATGGCTACTCTATTTCGTCAATCCTGAATGAAACACCCATTGTTTGTCCTAATTTTTGACATAAGTGATATCATGAACATAAAATTAGCAGCAAAACCAACATTTTGAGTAAAAACTTTTTCATCATCGGAATATTATCTAATATTCACTTACAAAATTAATTCATTCCTTTTTAGAAGATTTTAAATGTGTTTAATTCGATCTTTATATATGCATTTGTTTGTGCCGGTGACTTTCTACACTTAGTACCAATAGTTTAGCATAAAACGAATCGAAAATTAATGAAGTTTTTTTAAAATACGAAGAAGTATTATACGCATTTAAAATATTCTTTATGAATTATCTTATATGTGCGTGTTCATATAATTTACTAAATGCCCATTAAAATAACTTTCGTTATTATGCCCGTAAAAGAGCGAATGGAATGATTTTCAAGACGAAGCATGCTTTTACTGTATATATATATATGCGTGTGTATGTGAATATTAGTAGGTAATGGAGAGGGAAAAAAGGAAGGAATGCATTTTATTTAACTACAGATTTAAACTTTTGTTACTGAAAAAAAAAATCCACTTGGAAACTTTATTACTATTAAATTTTCTATTTGAGATTTGTTTGCACGAAGTTAAAAATGATTCCTAACTTCATTTCCCAATCATTGCAGATAAACACAGTTAATATTTCGTATCTTTTCCTATTAAAACTGAATTAAAAGAACTGGGTATTTCAGATATTACTTTTTGGAAAGGTCAAAGTTTATAACTTTGAATATGAAAGCTGATTCATGTTCTATTTGCATCAGCTGAGGGTCTCATCATAAAGTAATTGAAATTGAATTTGTAGTGGTTTGTGACAAATAGTCTTAAGTAGATTTAATGTTTCTGCAAAGTGGGCTTTAAAGGTTGAGTCCCTCCAATATAAAGATTACACCCGCATTACTCTTTATACAAGATTTTTTCATGCTTATCTTTCCAAATTAACATAGTTTATTTTCTAATAGTAACATCTGCTTAGGGATTGTATTCAGACAATCAGTAGAATTAGACCTTAACTTAATCCCCAACTTTTCTGAATCACTCTTTTATTTGAGGAGAGGGTATGAGTAAAATTTTATTTGCTTTTATCACTTTTAATATTAATTGATGTTTGTGGTTGATTGTTAGATGAGGCATTAGATAATATATTTACATGCATAGTGTTTTTAAAATAAATGATGCCATTAAAATAAAAAGTTATATTTAAATCAAATATAAACAAACACATTATAATAGCACATATAAGATACTATAATAAGGTGAGCCATGAATAGATAAAAAAGGACCTGCGGTGTAGTGTTTGACACATAAACGTGAATTATTGCTTACCTATGATCTGGGATTGGAGTCTGGACCAAGTAAACTTTAAACATATTTTTAGGTTCCAAGCAAGTTTAAGTATTGATGTATATCTAGCTATTATTAGTTAGTGTTTAAAAGATCTTCGATTAAACTGGATTGGTGAGATAAGTGCCGATGTACTAGTTGGAAAAGCAACATCTAAGATTATAATATATTGCAGCAACCATTACTGTGCTTTCATCCAGGAATAACCCATTAAAAATAAACCAAAAATCATTTGGTTATTGTGTTTTTTTCAGCAGAAATTTTTTATAAATTGTTTTTATAAATATATAATTACAACTTTAAATTATCGTAATAGATTTTTAACTATAAGATCTTTCCATTGACTCGTTGTAAATCGAAAGATTTCGTGAGTATTAATGTATAATAGGAATTGTGGATTTAATCAGTGAAGTTTTAAATGGCTTCACGCTCTCAGATCTAACTGCTTTAGCTTCACCTATTTATATAGAAAGTAGATTGAAGTAAAGAAGGGTTCCCCTCTTTTCTTCCAATGCGTAAGCTTGTGGTTAAGGCCTGTAGAGGTCCCTACCTTCGCATTTTAACCACACAAGCTTTAGGTTTATTGCCTTAGTAAATATTATAAATTGTTTCCAAATTTTGATAATATTGTATAGGAATAGTTTCAAATGATACAAATTCATTGCTATCTTTTAAAAAAAGCACATGGCTTTATTATGCAGAAGGTCATAAGGTCAAGTGCCAGATTTAAAATTGATCCTATGACTTCTCAATCCCAAGTCAGAGGCTTTATCAACAGTGCCAAACCATGCAAAATATTACTATCTAAAATCTTATTCAATGCAACATCTTTCTGTATTATTTTGGTCAATTATATATGCTGGTTTAATCAGTTGGAAAGAGAAATATAGGAGTATTTTTATTGATCTAGGTTTATGGTAATTACACAGAGAGCCATGCTAGTTGTGCATTAAGGTACAGAAATATGGATAATAAAATAATTTTTGTAGTAAGATTTTATTTCTCAACCTTGTCTATATAATGTAATCATATTAAAGTATTCACCCAATGAATGGATTCATGCTATTGTAATTATGTCATTCATTGTCAAATGCTGTGCTGATAAAACTTATGATTATAATACCAATGGGAAGCTATATTTCATGAGAAGCACACACATATTGTATATCTTTGAAAATGTGAAAGAGCTAAAAGAAATTCACAGACAAAATCATTCATTATAAAAAAAGGATTTATAAAATAGAAAATGAATAACTTATTTGAAAAAAATATTGTCTGATCTTTCCAATGTACTCATAATAATAAGAAGCTATCATACCAATAGTAATATCACATAACCTCCAATATTTTCATATGCATCCAAGAGGAATTACATTAACCATATTGTAAAACCATCTACAATAGACAATGGTGTAGGCAAAAGCCAGATGCCCAATAATATGAAGATGAGGAGTTTATACCACCATACTATCTGGTGATAATTAACAAGAAGAGATTGAAAATTAAATACATAGGGGGAGGGAGAACAAACAGGTGTTACTGACATTATTGAAAGAATTAAGAGAATGAAATGGATATGAGGTGGACATATTGCTAAAAGAGATGATAATAGATGGATTCCAAGAGATTGTAAAAGATGTAGAAAGATTCTAAGTGTGAGATGGATGGAAGAAATAAGAAATTGTGATGGATAATGTGGAGAAGACAGGCTAGAGAAGATGGATTGAACTTGAAAAGACCATAATGGGTGAAAATAATGACTATCTAGTATTCAATTATTAGATGTAGTCTAAAATAATTTTTCAATTAATTAAAATAAAATCAGTATAAATTTACAAAGACTTGATTAATATAACCTATATAATGCAATCAGAATACAAATTTTGACATCAAAACCTACTATTAATATTGCCTGATCCCATGATAAAATACACCATTTTAAAGATATATACATATTAAAGATAATTGCTATTTTTTTTATTAGAAATACTGATTCATTAAGAACCAGAGTAAACTTGTTAATTTATCATGAGATTCCTACAAATTCAGAATTGCATTTAATAGTGAAAATTATTGTGTTATCCATATCAGACTATGAATAAACATCTTGGTTTGAGAACAATTAATTCTCACTTTATGAAAATTAGTTGCAAATAATTTTCTGGCAAATGTAAAAAATACTTTTGTGCAATTGCAGTGTTGGTATGTTTATGGCCTAAATTCAAATCTGAGCTTGGCATTTTTTTTCAGGTTTTAATTAGTGTCATTATTTTACATAATTTACAGTCTGCTATTTTCATTAATTACTGTCCATTGATATCTGATTGTGATTTTTATAATATGAAAATTTAACAGATATTTCCTCATTGAAATATATATATATGATCAATAGATGGCGTCTTTACCAAAACCGCCGAAACAAGTGTAAAATATTTTTACAAAGACGCCATCTATTGATCATAAATAACAAGTGATAGCAGGTTACGTGACTAACTTGTTTTTATTTTTCATATATATATATATAAGGTATTTATAACAAAAATATGCTTATCATTAAAATCATTGGCAGCATAAACAAATGTCATAGTATAATACTGTGCATATGAACTAAAATTCAAGTGTAATCTGAATTGTTTTGTTTATGAAAGCTGCAAGATTATCAAGAAAAGTTTAAATTCTAGCAAATAGTCCACACTAGTCAAGAGTATACTTTAGTATCTAGAAGTTTCTAGCTGTAGGGACAATCAGTTGATTAAATAAGTGATGATGAGTTAATAAAAGTAATTTTTTTTCTCATGTGTCATAGCATCATCCGGGAAGTGAACCCACTAACCCGGGACAATTACTTGTAAAGCAGCTGCCGCTGACCTCTTGACCACCAATGCTTGACAAAGGTAATTTATTTTTCACAAATACTTAATAGGTGTCACAATAGATGCAAATGGTAATAATTTCAAATATTTTTTGCAAATGTTTTTTATATGCTTTACTTTTTGCTTTTGCAATTTGTACTGATTTTGATTGAATTTGTAATTAAAATTCATATCTATAAGTGGGAAATGGGTCTAATGGTGGAGTGGTAGTTTATCATCTACCATTTCTATGATTTTAGTTTGAATACCATTCATATAGAACATCAACATTTTTGTCAGGCTTTAGGTTTGTTTTAAGTATTGACTCATAGCAAACTTCCTAAATATTCACTACTGTGTTTAAATTGATATTTGCATAGTTATAAGTAGAGGATAAAATAAAAAAGAAATACCATTAAAATCCTCACAATCAAAAAATCAGTAAGGATTGCTTATTTTTATAGTTCTCCTTCAAGAAAACTGTATAAGTCTGTTTTGAAATGGTCTAATTAAAAGTTGTTTTATTTTTAGTTTTAAAAGAATTTTATTTAGGGAGAATATTGGTTTTTTAATACATTAACTTTTTATAGTACATTGACTAAACAAGAGTCTATAATGTCACTACTGGGTTGATAGTGGATGATTTATGGAGATATTAATCCAGGGTATGGAATAAATCCTGTGGTTTATAGATTGTTGTCATCAGCTATCTGGAAATGTATTGGGCTTTGGAATTTGGAATATATTCCAGGTTTCTTCAAATAAAAATTTGGAGGAAAGGGTCATGTCTTTATGTTTGATTTTGTTTAAAAGAGAAATGAATAGACTGTCTGGGTCTGGTGGAGGAGTTGTGAATACTAATTTGCATCTCACATTCCAGATAGAGTGGGTGAGAAATACTGACATTCTTATAATTGGAAACTGTTTACTTAGTAGAGATTCTTTTAGCGAGAGGATTCTGTAAATATCAATTTTACTGTTTTGGAAAATTAAAAGTTTGATACTACCAAGTCCAGTACATGAGCGAATTATTTGGTCAAATGTCTCATCATATCTCTTGCAGATTGGGCAGATAGGGTCAATGTTGTTAAGAAAGCTCCTGTGGTGGAGGAACCAGTTGGTATGCATGGCTCCCAGATTTACTTTTACTAGGTAGTTTAAAAATTTAGGCTCTAAAGCTAAGAATTTGAATATTGAAGTAATTTTATGATTAGTGATGCCAAGCATTGGAAAAATTGAGTTGATTTCAGGGTTGATTTTATGGTAGGCTTCCCAGATGGTGATTTTTGTATTATATGGATTTTGTAAAGTAGATGTAAATTGATTGAGAAGCTGGGGAATCTGGTCTAGCCAGCATTTTTGAGGAGGAGGTCTGTCCGGCAGTTGAACGGCCTCTGATATATTAAAGGAATCATGTTTTTGTAAGAGGTTATGAATCAATGTGTGAGATTTTTGAAAGATAATTGAGGGGATGGAGTGAAAGGACATACCGTTAGATTTGTGATGCTATTGCATCTTTGTCATGCTTATAGACATTGTACTGTTTTTCCAAAAGAGTTTAGCACATAGACTATTGATTTTTTTGGTAAAGGCTTTTGTTGCTGTCATGATGGGGAAGAAGTATGCAATCTTGGACATGACTTTCATGTTCAGTAGTGCTACTTTTCCCTGTATGGAGAGATACACCCTGGAAAGGGATTGTATAATCTGGGATGTGGAATTGATTAAGGAGTTCTGTAGTTTTTTTGACATGGCTGTTTGAGACATGGAGATAGGGAAGCCAAGAAAGTCCTGGGGCTCAGCTAGAAATCTAGATGAGACTTTCTTTCCCGATAGAATTTTCCAAGATGAAGATTTGTTGGAGTTAAATTTGAGTTGTAAATTAAGGGAAAATTTATCCAAAATTTTGTAGAGTGCTGGGAGATATTTTTGAGATGGTAGTATTACGAGGACATCATCTATATATGCAAACAACTTGAAGGATTTTTTGATGTGAGGAATGAATACTCCAGTGAATGAGATTTCTATATCTCTCAACAGGGGGTCAAGATAGTATATAAAAAGGATAGCACTCAATGGAGATCCTTGAGGAATAGACAGGTCAGGGGAGAACCCATCTGTGTAGAATCCATCTAAGGAGATGTGAATTAGCCTATTGTAGAGAAGATTCTCCAGAATCTGTATAATTTGAGAAGGAATGTTGAGGTCTTTTAGAAGAGTAAGAAGTGTGTGAATATTGATTGAGTCAAAAGCCTCTCTTATGTCTAGCTGGACTGCAATGGGTTTTGATAAGCAATTAGATCTAATATGATCAAGGAGAATCTTGACTTCACCCATTGCTGTCAGGGTTGAAGATCCTTTTCTTGCATATTGTGACTGAACAATATTGTCTAAAAATTTTTGCTGGGTTTTCTCTTTAATTACACCTTATTTTTACCTGTATGTATATAATAAAGAGCAAATATTTCTAAACAAACTTATTTTATCATTATTATTATTTTACTTATTTATTTTTTAATGATAAATGCATATATATATATATGTAATGATAAATAATATTTTAATATTGAATAAATATAATGTCATTTGAAATTTATCAAGTCTATTTTAAAAAATAATTGAACTGTCCTCTAGTGGCCATGTTCAGTCATTTTTTACAATAAGAAAATGAACCATAGAGCACTTTTTATTGTATTTTAGATCTTTTATTTAGAGTTAACCAGAAGAATAACAACCAGAGAGCAAACTTAAATCAGTCTATATATTTTAAAGTAAATTGATTTTTAAATAACGGATATTAAGTTTATAGAGCAGAGATATTTCACTCATTTCTAAAACTCTTTAATAAACAAACATGTTGTGTATATAATGTTAAATAATATTTTAATATTAAATAAATGTAATGTTATGTGAAATTTACCAAATCTATTTCAAACAATAATAATTATATATGTAATTAAACACACAAATATGTAAATATGCTAATTATACACACATCCCTATAAATTTTTTTATGATCTTTCAATAAGCAATCTTTGATGAAGCATAGTTTCAACAAATTATTGATATTATTTCTTCATCACTCATGGCTGTTTGGCAGACTGTAATATTTTTTTCTCCATATGTCAAAGCATTGACCGGGAAGTGAACCCGGGCCAACTGCTTGGAAGGCAGCTATGCTAACCGCTAGGCCTCCAACACTTGACTAGACTGTAATTTTTTTTCATAGAAAGTGATTAAAATAGCACAATTAATAATATATATTTATATATTATAACGGAATGCAAACTGCTCCAATACACATAGAGGTAAATTTACTTATTTATCTATTAATGAAATTATAAATAAAATACCAGATATAGGAAGGAAATCATTAAGCTTAAATTAGCTATGTGTTGGTTGTCCATTTAACAACTACATTTTATTTATTCATAATTATTTCATTTATTACATTCAATAGAACAACATAACACCATCATCATCCTCTTTAATCAATCTACAGCTAGTATGTTTCCTTAGTCAAACAATATCATTATAGCGTTATGAATTACAGCTAAGCATCATTTATAATTAAGACATGATATTATCAGAGTAAAGAGAAAATTTAGATCTATACATCCCTCTACTATTGGCTGGTCCCATTCTCCTCTAATCTTCTCATTGGCAAGGCATGAACTCAAAAAGGATAAATATAAAGTTTAAACTTATTTGCCTGGAATGAAATGAAACTGTGAACAAAAAACAAATTTTAGCAATAAACAAAAACAAATGTTTTATTAAAATCTTATGACACACGTATTTTAAGCACATATTTAAAAATCAAAGATAAAATTGTTACTAGAAATTAAATACCATAGAATATTACACTTACATTTAATTAATAAAAATTATAAAATTGTACTGCTTTATGGCATTTGAATTACAAAAAATAATCAGTAAAATAAAACTTTATCTCACCCAAAATCATTATTTAATTAGATTATACAAGTCATTAAGCATGACACTATGTTTAGGATAATTTGATTATTATTAATTACATTAATATCTTCATGGTAGATAGATATAACTATTGTTCTGAGAGGCTTAGCAAAAATAGAACTTATAAGTTGACTACCATCTCTCTCTCTCAGTCAGGAAACAACTGGTCTTCCACAAGAGAGCTGCCATCTCTTCTGTTCCCACAGATAGGTAACAGATGATTTTTCCACAAGAAAACTGCATCTTTCTGCACAGACAGGCAACAGATAATTTTTCCACAAGAGGTTATATAATCCCAGTTACAGATTGGCATACTCTTTAACAGTACTGCATTCTTCTTAGTTTCATTTTCTCCACAAGTTTTGTCATTCTAGAATGCTGGCAACTAACAGTTCTTTAACAGGAAACCAAAGTCAGATTTTACATGCAGTAGGGTGATTCCCATGTGCCATCTCTGATTTATTGAAATTAAAATTTCATTTTCTTTTTAAAATTGCAAGAAAATCACTAGGATGATGTTTAAAAAAACCAGCATTTTCTGTGGCTTGAGTTTCTTTTTAAAATGGTACGAATTGTTAAAATCGGTCAAAATTTGGATTTTTTATTAATATTTTTATTAATAGGTTCATTTAATTTTTTTTCTGATCAGCTTACTAGATTGCATGAAGAAGACAAAGACAGAATTTTATTATCAATGATAGTGCTTAATAAAATGGATTCAAAATTTCTCAATAATTTACAGATTTAAAGCCTTCATCCCAAAAATAAATGTAATGCAAGTATTCAATTTTAATTTCTTTATTATTTAAATATTTTAAATTTTATTATTTGATAAATGTATAATTTATATGTGTTTGCATTTGTATTAGTGTGTCTGGGTAGTATATAAATTATACTTGTATTCAAATATAACAAAAGTAGTAATTTATGTACAATGTAATTTTGGGGCTCTGATCCAAGTTTGAGGCAACATTTTATACACATAATGATTCTCAAAAGGTTTAATAATTTACTAATGTGTTTATATTTGTATTACTATATTTGTGTTTATACTTGCATGTCTGTGTTTGTATAACAAGTAATGATTTTTATATATAAAATTAAGGTATTATAGAGCAATGCAATGTAAATTTTAAAACTGATTATCAGATATACAGAAAGGTTCCAGTTGATAAAGCAATCACAAAATTTACAGGGCATAATACCATGTGAAAATATAAATGTTTAAAACCAATAAAGAGAGGTTTCAAGTAATGTGTGATGATAGCTACAATAGTTATGTATTTCAGATGGAATTGTATGCAGACAAAGAATCAAATACTGATTCCTGTCTATGCCTTGGTACTTATGCTGTAGAGTCAGTAGTTTTGTCACATCTTGCATCACATTATTTCAAGTCTATCATTAGAAAATGAATTATATGCAAATAAATTATATCTCTGTAGGACCATAATTATAACATGATAACATCACTGGTGTGCACAAGATATATAAACATCACTGGTGTACACAAAAAATATAAAATGAAGAGATAAAACTCATTTTACCATTGATACAGATGGTAGCCTTCAATTTCTAGTTTTGGATAGACAAGAAGCAATTCCTATGATGACAAATGCATATCCACCTTCTGGAAATGATTTATTTTGTATCTTTTATTAGGATAAATCTTTTTCTTACGGACACCTTGGAATTTTTTAACTTTTGGGGTACAAGATAAAAATAAAGAATTCTTATGGGACTATTTTTGGAGATTCTCTATGGATTATCTCAGGTAAGAAATATTATATATGGTTTGAATGAGAATTTTGTAAGGAATGTAAAGAAATTATCAATGAAGATGTAATTTTAAACTTAGTTAATGATAAATTAGAAATTATGAATAAACAATAAAGTAATAATTATTTCTTTTTCTTTTTTACTTTTTTAATGGTTATCACTATTTGTCTTAGCCTTATTGTTTTTTTTTAATTTTTTTATTTTCTATCAATGTATAGCGTTTTGCTCTAACATTATTAAAATTGAAGTTATTATGAAAATAGTGTCTTAAGGCAGTTTTTTTTATTTTTAAAATTCAATATGGCACCAAATATCTTGATATAGTAAACAGGATAGACTTTTTTAACAAGGAAACAATGAGAGAGCTACTTTACATGAAATCAGAGAGAGAGAGAGAGAGAGAGAGAGAGAGAGGGGAGGCGCTTTAGCAACAAGATATATACTCCATCACAATAGTAGATAACTCCTCTGTCCAATCAAAATCTTAGTTTGATTAATCAAAGAAAAAAACGTCTTTTTCCTTTTTTTCCTTTAAATTGGTAACAAAATATTTCTTGTTCAATATAAGCAAAATATATAACACAAGTTAAATCAAAAAATAAAAGCATTTTTGATTATATATTAAAATATAATTCTATTTCTAATTTTTTCTACTATCTAGCTAATTTTATCCAAGATAGAAAATCAGATAAAGTAACCTTTTCCTTGCCTTTCAAACAAAATGCCCATTAATTAAATGATTATTACTCATTTTTAGTTACAATAAAACGATAAAATTTAAACATAGCTTTTAATATTTTATTTCATAAATTATAAAACAGCAATATATTTTCATGAAATAAAATATATACCAGAAAAACTACATTGCTTTTCCATTGTTTAATCCTTTTTCCAATTAATAATGTATAACAAATCATTTTCTTAATAAATAAAAAATTATTACTATGTTAGCCCATACTTTAGGTTTATATATATTTTTAGTCATTTACATTATTATGAAATTGCACTGAGACCATTGCAATATATATAACAACAAAATATCACATGCCCCCTGCTTTCACATTTTATTCTTTCATAAATACTATATCTTGTGTTGGGAGTGAAAGTATTCATTTATTATTAACACTCGTGAAAAGGGCATGCACAATAGCTTGAAAGGCTGATCTTTAATGTATTACAATTACTTTTAATAAAAAATCTTTCTTCTATCCAGTTTTGCCACACTGTACAAGCTTAGATAATCAAGAGAAGATCGTACTGTTGCTGAAGAGGTCTTTTTGACTTATAATCAATTAGCTAATTTTTCTACTTCACACATGATCTCAAAATTAAAATTCAAGAGAAGCTTGGAAATATTTTCAGATAGTCAAATCATATCAGCTTCCTTAGCAATCAATATAATGGATAATAGGTATCTAATAAATCTTAAGTGGAGAATAGAATAGGATATAAAATCTATATAAATTCTTACTGATATGCAGTTGGTTGATCTCAAGAGTGTTTTTTTCTTTCTGCTTACAAAAATTATTTAATATCTTTTTATTTAAATCTATGTATTTAACAATATGAGAGCCATATGAATTTCTCTTTTACACATCCATTTACTAATATAATTGGTTATAAGTAATAAGATAAAAAAATCTTAGAAAATCTCAAAAATCTAAATAAATAAAATTAATTTTCTGATTCCAAATTTTTTTTAATAAACTAAAAATTATTTAAAAATCAGTTAATTTTTTAAATAAATTTAGAATTTTTTAAATTAGCAGATATAAAAATATTAATATATTTGAATGTTATGCTTTTTTTAAAAACTTTCTCACAGTTATGACTGCTACATGCAAGAGATATGTTTGAAAAAATTTTGAATAAGGTTATTGACTCAACAATTATAAAAAAGCAGTAATTGAAAATTTACTAGGTTTATAAATACTTTATAAAAGTAAAAATAATTTATACTAGCCAACAGGATTCATAAATAGCTGATTATGGAAAGATCTTTATATATGTGGGTTAAATGTAAATGAAGAAGAAACACTTTGTAACCAGGAGCATCTCATTATCTTAAAGGAAAAAATATTCAGACATCAAACTCCTTTGTCACTTCTGATTTTTTTAAATTTTCCAGTCCTTAATTCCATTTCTGCACTAACTATGATAATAAAATTGTACATTTCTACAACTGTATTTCTATTCTGACTTCTAACCTTTTATTTTTACCCTTTATTTTTTAATTCATTTTTAGGTTTTTACTTTTGGGTGTTCTCTTTGTTTTTCTTCTGGAGTTAAACTAGTTCATCATCATATATTAGTGAATAGTAATCATTGTGACAATTATGATGAGAAAGGCATCATATATATATAATCAAAATTTCCCCAAATCCAAAACTCAACAAAACTTTCTAAGAAAATAAAATCTACAACACAACCAATGGTTTCACTGCTACAAGCAGACTTCTCAACTGCAAAGAACTACAAAATAACAACATATTTATATTAAACATTACCCACAATTCCATTTACTTCCCACCTCCCATTAATGTTAAAAGAACTTTTAAATTCATTAATTGCTTCAGAATCATAAATTTTCAATAATAAAGATTCGTTAATTCATCTTTTTATTTTATTTTTCTTAAAAAAGACAACCTTAACTTCTTCAAAATTAATAGTGTGGCCTATATTCCTGGTGTAGTGTATATTATCCATTGTTTTTGTAAGAAGGTTTATATAGGTCAGAGTAGTTGGAGCTTAAATGAAAGAATAAAAGTACATCTAAGTAGGGTTAGAAATAAATATCTTAGTTCTGCTTTGTATGTCCATAAAAAAGATACAAGACACACTATTAATTTTGAGAAAGCTAAGGTTGTCTTTTTTGAGAGAAATGAAATAAAAAGAATTAAAGAATCTTTATTATTGAAAATTTATGACTCTGAAGCAATTAACTTATTTAAAAGTTCTTTTAACATTAAGGGTGGATGGGAAGTAAGTGAATTTGTGGGTAATGTTTAATATAAATATGTTGTTTTGTAGTTCTTTACACTTGAGAAGTCTGCTTGTATCAGTGAAACCATTGGTTGTGTTGTAGATTTTATTTTCTTGGCTAGTTTGGTTGAATTTTGGATTTGGGTTAATTTTAATTATTTATTGATTAGTTTAGTTTTAAACTTTTGTTTATAAATATATAGTTTATTTTATTATCTGAAAATAATTTTTTCTTTCTACCTAAATCTTAATGTACATAGATGTTATTAAAAATATGATTTAAATTGATTATTGAACCTTTAGAATATATATAGCTTGCTGTAACAGAACATAAACTGTATAATTCTAAGGCAGGATGTCATTTTCTTATACTGAATTTTTCCTATATATGTAAATAGATGGATTTGAATTCAGGATATTTAGTCTATTCATCCTCCACTCTATCTCAGCCAACTGATACACATGACCACCCACACATGGAAAAGTACATGATCCCCAATATACATATTTTTTGAAGAACCAGCACTCATCAGTTGGGCCAGATCATAATCTCCCAAACATATATACAATCATTGCTCTGTTTATATTAAGATAGCAATTCTTCAAACGTTAATGGACAGGCTTCAATCTTCTCACTCTTCCAGCAAAGGCCTTGATTATTTTATCATCAGTTTTTCAATGAAATAAATTGTTGAATAGTTGTAAAAATGAGAATATTGAAGCCTGTCCATTAAATTTGAGGAATTGTTATCTTACTACAAACTGAACTCTGATTGTATATATGTGTGGGAAATTATGATCTGGGCTAACTGAAGAGTGCGGAATTTGCTTGAAATACATATATTATGGATCACGTATCTTTTTTGCATGTGTGGTTGCTTGAGATAGAGCAGAGAATGAATAGACTGAAAAATCCTGAATGCAAATCTCTCTATTTGCATATAAACAGTCTAAGTTTGTTTTTCTTTACAATATCTCAATATGTAATATCTCAATATGTAAATGCTATCAGTTCTTGCCATCTTTTCACCAATTAATATGTTACCCTTCTTTTCAAGCATATGTGATTTGATTCTTTAGTGTTTAGAGAACTGCAGAACATAAGTGATATTCGCACTTCTAATCAAATTATTTCTCACAATAATAATATTCTCATATTTTCCATTTCCATTTATTCTACTAAAACCAATGTGATTTTTCTGTATTTGTTTAATATTTTCAATGCACATTTCAATAATTTATTTTTATCTAAGTTCATTTCCATTAACTAGTTCATTTCTATTAATTAGTTCCACAAACATCTCTTCCAATATGTCAATAATAATTTTTTCTTTTTCCAAAATTAAATATTTTAATATAATAAGTTTTCTATCCCTATATGACATACAACTTCCGCCTCTAATACCATTCTATTTATTCACCCTTTCTAAAGTTTCCAAAAATTATTTTCTAGTTTTAAATATGAAACTACTGTCTCATTCATTACCACATATATATATCCAGCCATAGTAGAGTGATTGTTTTTGTATAACAACCTTATATCGCTACGTGTTAGAAATTTCTTCCATATTTCTTCCTCATCAACTACCATTTTACTTTTACTTCTATCTCAATATCGACAACTTTTCAATAAGTACATCGTCATTTTTATTTTTCTGAGTTGATAGGCAGCAGTGATAAAAATAAATATTAATTGTGTATGAGAAAAAATTCAGCCGGATTATTTTTATTGTTTAATGTAAATGAAACAATTTTAAATATTCAAACAACCAAAATATTCATTTTAAAAATAACATTATTATTTATAAAATAAATAAGTACGAATTTTTAAATTTTATTTTTAATTAAATCTGCTTTTTGTCAAAAAAAAAAAAAAAGCATAGATTTATTTTCAGATTAAAATTACTCTTTTTTATACGGAAGTAAAATTAAGGCAATATATATTATTTTAAATAACCGGTATTCATAAATCAATAAATTTATTTATCTTTATCAGAAAAAATAGATTACCCAAATAAAAAGTTTAATAAAAATTAGTTCAACAACGGGATGAAAAGAATATTACTGTGACGTGTAATAAATCATGGTTCAAGAGATACTTTAAATGCCTGGATTTTTTTTCTGATATTCAATTTTTTTTATGATAACGCTGTTAGTCAACAATTTCAATATTTCTCCGTTTTTAAGTGATTTACTTTTTAATTCTTTACACCATTGCAAAATAAATATTGTGATTAAGTCGATTGCTTTTATAAATATCAATAATTTCCTTTTTTAAATTGAGCATCGTTCAGATTCACAAGTTTTTCATTTTAACATAGTGGACGTGTAAAATATATATATATTAAACATAGGGTGTCCATATAACTCGGTTTTTTAAATCATTCATTTTTATTTTTACTTTTATTTTTTAACTTTTAATTTTAACTTTATATTTAATTTTTTATAAATTAATATTAATTCATTTAATATTTTATAATTAATTTTTTGATTGGTTAATAAGTAATTTTCCCCAAATGGAAGTGGGTCCTCCTTATTTTGGTACGTTAGCAATATGCGACTTCAATTTGTGATTTTGTTTTATTAGATAATATGTATATACAAACAATTGTCTTTTGCTTTTGTTTATACTGCGAAATAAATATCTTGTTAGCAATGCAAATACGATTATATGTTTTATGATTTTTGTATTTCTTACTGAAATATTCAGTAATCTGCAATGCAGTTTTTTTTTTTTGGTCGTGTGTCCTGGTTAGGCCCTGTGGAAATATGGACATCCTAATTAAATATCGCAATAATCGAAAGCAATTCAAAATGCCAACCATTAATATTATATCCAGTGATTAGCTCATCTATCTCTTGTCCATAATACTAGGGTTTGAATCTATGTGAAATTTAGAATTTTTTTGGTTAGATACCAATCTGCAGAATATTTTCTTCTATATTATTTGTCGAGGGATATTGTAGAGTCCCCTTTTGTTTTAATTATTTAGACATTATTTTCCATATGGTCTTTTATTTGGAAAGTTAAACATTAAGATCATAAAATAATTTTATTCAGTAAATCAAAGTTAATTTTTATTTTTTAAATTTAAATCTATAACTTTTACTCGTGGCATAAAACTTTATTGTTATTGAAATATTGATGAGATACTATGTTGTTAGTAGGAATAAAAAATAACTATTAGTAAGTGGAAATGTTAACATAGGCAATATAAGATTTTATTACACATTAATATTATTTACTTTTAAACAGTCAAAAAATAATTTGAGGTCTGTTTTATTAAAATGGTGACTTATTTACTGTAATTTTGCTAAGTGACTATGTTGAGAATAGCTAGTCTTAGAGCTGTTTTTATTTTTTTGAAGTACAGTTTTTTTTTCTTATATATAAAACAATAACTGTTACAAAGAGATAAGTTTAGTAAATAATCAAAACTAAAACCTGGTGAAGAAAATACTTCAGTTTCAATATCCTTTCCAAAATCAGATATTTCATTAACTTGGTAAATTTTCTTGTATTTAGTATCAGTAAAACTTTTTCTTTATCTGGTCTCATTATTTTTGATTTTCCCAACCACTTTATTCCTGAAAATGTTCTTCACAATTTTGAGTGTATATTGATGAAATGTATCCCTTTTTTCACTCTTCATACTCATATATATATATATATTTTCAATTATTCTTAATACATCTTCATTTTGTTTTTTAAATTTTTTTATTATTCTGCATAAGCATCACATTATAAAAATTTTGCTTTTTAAGTGTGAGATTCCAAGTTTTAAATGAATTGCTAGCAACATCTCATGTGAAATTTTTTATGAATCTTCTTTGATGTAACATACCTTATTTCTATTAAATTCTCCCTATGTTACCAACTTTATTTTTGTAATATTTGATCTTTTGATCTTCAAAAGAAAGTACATTCAATAACATTAACATAATTTTAATTGGGGCACTACAAATATCGAATATTTTATTCTCTTTGAAATTTAAGTAAAAAAAATAGAAACTGAAATAAAAATAATAAGTTTATGATTTAGTCCATCCTATCTTTGCTAGAGAGAAAAAATGTCTGCCGACGATCTGTATTGTATGACAAGATTAATTAATTCTAAAATATGTAAGTATAGAGCAAATAACAAAGTGGCAAACAATTATTATTACTTGATTAAAGTATTTTACAATCTGTTACCTGATCGTATGAAATGTTTTTACAGGTAAATACAATTATATATATAAACAACCATCACAAATAGAGCATCGTAACACATGTATATGTACAAAAGAGCACTTAACAATAAAGAGACAATATTGGCATTTTTAGAACATGAAAAAATCACTGGGCACAGATTTGAACCCACCAACCCCAGAATAGTATGTAGAGAAAGAAACGACCATAGGTGTCAAATTAAAGAGGCCTATTTTATAAATAACAATACTAATTCTATAAATAGGAAGAACACCTGTTTCACCATTTCAAAATGATGAACAAATTAATCAAAACAAAAGAAAATACCATGATCTATGACTAAAATGAACATCAAACTAATTTGCATAAATTACAATACTCCTCCTCATTGCCATTGACTGCACTCAGCTATGAATATGAAGTCTAAGAACTTAGAAAGCGCTTAGCATATATAAACATATAAATAAAATTAAACTTCTCTAACAAGCATGTTAGTGCAGAATTATTAGTATTATATATATATTGTAATGGTATGGAGTCAGTGGGGTAAACCTGGTGTGATGGGAAACCATCATCATCCTCAAATAAAAAAAATATAAAATTAAATATAAATATAAAAGGAATAAGCATGAGAGAGCAAAATAGAACTAACTATAAGCTCACTATCACACAAAAGTAATAATCTTTCATCATCATGAATGATTAAAAATACAAAATAAATCGGTCCATCTTGTGTCTGAATTTGAACATTGGTCTACTACAGATCAGGTTGATTATTTAGCTCTTGCCAGCTTGGGATAGATTATTTAAACCAGAACTTGGATGCACAAACTTAAGTGTTAATCCATAAGAATATAACAACTAAAAAATAATGCTGTGATACTAAAACATGCTTATCATCATCAATGCTCTGGCCACTTAGTACCATTACTGTACCAGCCAACTATAACCTCAATTTCTAATAAACATTAAATATAAGGGATTTGAACGCAGACTTTCAAACCCTTCACCATCTCCACTATCTCATACTACTGATACACATGACCACACACATGCAGAAAAGATAAATAATCACCAATATATGTATAGCACTCATCAGTTGGTCCAGATTACCATCTTCTATATATATATAATCAGTGCTCAGTTTATATTAAGATAGCAAATCCTTACACTTTAATGGACAGGCTTCAACCTACTCCAACCGCCAACTCTTCAGCCATCCATACAATTGAAAATCTGATGATAGAATTCCCAAATCCCATGCTGATGCCAATATTGTTGTTAAGCTCATGTTGACCTCAAGACATAGAAGAGGGATGGGCAGAATGCAGGCTTAATATGTAAGATTTGAAATACACTCTTAAATCTGGAGCCTTTTAATTAGTTTAATAAATATTAAACTAATTAAAATGTAGTTTATTGACTTTAAAGAATATCTCCTGTGCACCAATCCAGGATCACCATCAACTGAATGTCCAACAGACTGTTATGCACAAATCTAGCTGAGGAACAAAAATCTATAACTGTTATTATAATATAATGGGAGTGCTAATGGCTCTAAATAAGCTTTTTCAATAAATGCCACAAGAGAAAACATTTAAAATCTCTTATCTAGAATTATCTCTATCCCCAAACCATTTTTGAGCTAATGACTCTTGTCAGTGAGGCACTAGGATATTCAGACACTAGATCTAAATTACAAACTCAAGCCTAGCATTTATCGAACACTTAACTATTAAGTAGAAAATCTGAAGTTTTCAGACATTTTTATGTTTTCAAATCTAGCTATCTAACTTAAATAACCATATGGGGTTGAACTAAATTCAGATACACTATATTAATAGCTTTAGCAATATAACATCAGCAAATCCTTAAAAGACAAACTATAATAATAAGGAAACCAAGTCATACACCATGTGACTTAATTAGCTTATATTTACAAATGCAATATAATGAGCATGCTTGTTTAGAGCTATTAGAATGCTCATTACATTACATTTTAAAATATAAGCTAATTAAGCCACATGATGTATGACTTGGTTTCCTTACTATTAACTGTTACTGTAAACAAGAGATATAATCCAACATATAATTATAATATTTTAGATTTAAATAAATTCAATGGAATAACTTTAAAAATGAAATATCAATTTATTAATAACAATAAAATGAAAATAAGGTCTGTAGAATATAGCTACACATATAAATTAAGCCTTCTGATTTTGATTAATACAAAAAGAAATCCACTATTACATAGTAATTTACAAATATGTTTCAATAAGTTTACATAAAACACACATATATAAGCAAGCAGACATGTAATATAATTTATGAATATATTTGAATTACTATATAATAATAAAAAATATTAATTTTAATATGTATGTATCTATCTGACATACTTCTATATAAGCACACAGACATGCTATAACAGATGGGAATTGTTTTAAAACATAAGATCACATTTTAATGGTATATAAAAAATGATTGTTTTCATATATATGTGTGTACACATGAAAATGTGTGCATAACTGACATTTATATAATATTTTAATGTGTCAAAATAATACTTATTAAAAATATATTTTTCACAATTAATTCCATGTGGAAAAAATATATAAAATTCTTACATATATAGAAATATTCAGATGTGCTGTATAATAATTTAAAAATTAACATGTTCAAATTTTCACAGACATATAAAAAAAATTCAATTTGTTTTTAATAATACATAAATGAATACTTATGTGTGCATATAAAAATATAGATAATATACATTAAAACTATTAATTAGCCTCTTATCTTTTTTTATGGTAAGTAAAAGTTTTCTTTATAAAAAAATATTTACTCCATTGTCAGTCCTTCACAAAAGTTACCTTTTTCTCTTTTAACAAATTACTCTTGATTAATTATAAATATTTTTAAACATACTCCAGCAAGTTCGTTTATTCCCTAATCTAGAAATATTTTTGGAGTTTTCTTTTTTAATAAAATATATTGGAAATGCATCCTACTTTTTGTTGAATAAAAGTTTTTTTTTTTTAAGTGTCATAGCATTGGCCAGGGCACAAACCCACAACCCGGGCAACTGCCTGCAAGTGCAAGGTGGTCACGCTGACCTTTCGACCACCAATGCAAGACTAAATAAAAGTTATTTAATTAAAAAAAAAAAGTCATTTAACAAACTTCAGCTGTCATTTTTACTAAAATTTAGAATAACTCACCAGCTGTACTTTATATATATATGACTTAATACCTTTATATGTGCTTCTCTTCATATAGGTAAAACAATATACATATAAACTAATTCTTCAGCAAGCTGATGGACTCTCTGGGTGAGCTGGTCTCTTCTAAACAGTAGACTGGCTTATTGTCATTTTTGGGAAAGATACAATCCAGGTAAGTTTTCCTGCAATGAGCTTCCTTCAGTCTTTATGCTGTCTAATACACATATATGGCCTATGAAAAACACAGAAACAGGTCCTTCCAGTTGAATCCAAATGCTACCATTGTTGCACTAGTCGCAATAGTTGGGTTCACTGTCTTACCTTCAGTTATATCTTCATGGTAGTAGTCATGCTTTCATAACCTGTAAAAACTCCCCTAATCTTTTTTCCAATCTTTTTATAATCAGAGTGAAAAAAATACATAATTAAAAATAAGTTTCCTTTATCTTGATTGAAAAAAGTTGACATGTTTCAATCTACCTTAATCCTTTGAAAAACAACTTTGTAGAATTTTTACCAAAATATGTTATACAAGCATTAATTAAAGAAATTTTCTAATCAAAATAGATAGTAGAATTTTATAATTACCAGTATATCTATTGTAATATAAAAACATGCTTGTTTTTAATTTCAAAATCAGAACTAATAAAATATTAGTCCTTTTTAAATGTTTAATGTATAATAATTTTTTTTCAAATTCAAAATTATTTAATTCTTAACTGTTATTCCAGTGTAATGTTAAAAATATCTACAGAAAATTTTGTTTGCGTTTATTTCTACTTTTTCTTTCAACTATATATGCACATACACTACTATGTGGTTGTATGCCATTAGACACATAACCAACTAAATATATATTGTAACATTACAGCATCACTGTAAATTGGCTACCATAAATTTAAAACTAAAAATTTTATTGGCTTTAATTTTTATGATTAAACAAATATATTTATTCATCATTATCATTCATTGTAGAGCATAGTATATAGTCATTATCATATTTAGATAGTTTCTCATACCAATATATATAAGAAATATAATTTTAAAAGCATTTTGAATGGTTTTTCCAAGCAGATTTTTTGCTAAACTTCTATATTTCTATATAAAAAAGTACACACACTTTTGTTGCTATTTTTATTAAGGAATAAAATTGTCAATTGTATATACACATAAAAAGTACTCGTACATATAAAACAAATAATAAAAATATAAAATAGAATTATAAAGCCAACATTAAAATATTTTTTTCTGTGTAAAATAGACATTTCTTACATTTTATAAGTCGTGTGGGTGTGTGCATATGTGTTTCAATTTTAGTTTTAGCAAAAATTGATTTAGTTGCTGGAATATTTATTAAATAATAAATTATTTCTTAAAAGTCAATTTAAATTTGTTTGAAATAAATATCTGAGAACTTTAAAGTTTTATGATTTATTTATTTGAACAAATATTTGTAAATTTTATTTTTCTAAACCTGGAAATAAATGTTTTACCACCTTACTTTTGCCTGTTGAAAACCATGGAAACCTCTTCCAATAGTTCATGAACAATAGAAGAAAGCCTCAATGCATGATGGAGAATATTGTCATGCAGACATCATGTGATCAGTGATATCAAAAGTGAAGTTTGGAAAATCTAAACATTCTCAACAAGTTTTAATACCTGTAGGACCTAAACAGGTTCAAAATTTTAAATAGCCATTTTGTTTCATTTATATATAGCAAGCTAAACTTACCAACAGACAGATGCTTTGCTAGGCATCTGACTTCTCATCATTCTAGGATAAAAATGGATCACAATCAATAACTAAAAATAATCATCGATTTAATTCATTAATTCTTCATTTCAAGAAATCTCATTTATTATAGTCAACTGTTGGTAGAAAAATAAACAAATTGACTTGTGGAAAGTTGTATCACTATTTCAATAAATTTCTGGATTTTTTTTTCAATTGAAAAATGATGGTAAATAGCTGCTTTATTATGAAAAATTATATTTCTTACTTTCAAACAAGTTGCTGATATATTTTCCAAAAACAATTATTTTTTTCACTTCAAGAAAGGATAAATATAAGTCTCAATTGCAAATTTGTCTGGTCTTGAATTATGAAAGGAAACATTTTTTAGTAAGTTTTTTAATTTACACATGCCTCATATAAACTTTCTACTAAAAAAACTGTCATATCTGACCTTGCCTTCAGAAATGGACTATTTCAGATTCCTTCCTTATCTAATCAGATTCAGAGAGGATCATTGCCTATTGGCTCATACTAACCCCAATGGTAGGATTATATATACATGTTCACACATTGGCCATACTTATGTTTTACCCTTTGTCTGTTTATGCATTGGTTATCCACATGTTTACACATTGGTTAGCAGCAATGAATGCTCAATCTGACTAGATAAGGAAGGAATATGAACTAGTCCACTTCTGAAGGCAAGGTCAGATGAGACATCCTTCCCCTGGTTAAATTTAGCCCTGGAGAATGTAGTCATCAAGATGAGCTGGATGATGAGTTGTCCACTTTGTTGGTTTCTCAGGTTTATTGCTGTTCTTGTCTTCTTCATCATCCTTGTTTGATGGTCTTGTCCCTGGGTGTTTGCCTAAGTTGTTGCTGTCTTCAATTTGACGTTCATCATTTTTGCTTGATGTATTTGTTTCTGTGTGATTCAGTCTCAGTTGGTTTAGGTGGTAATGATGTTGATACCCATCTGCTGTTTGAACTACTGGTGTGTAGAGTGCTTTCGGTTGTGTAATCACTGCTGGTATCCATTTATGGATCCAAGTACATTCTATATAGCTTCTGAGTGCCCATTTGTATTTTTATCTTGCTATTTTCTTTTTCTAAAGAAATGAAGATTGTTTTTGTTATGGATAAGTTAACTATTGATTTATCAAAGGTACAATTAGAATTATTGATATTGTGAATTAATATTCAATAAATAAATAGATTAATTTTATACTCCAAATTGATGGAGTAATGAATGCTGAACTATTGGATAAAATGCAGAATCTGTTTAAAGGAATTAAATTGCTATGTATAACAAACTAAAACTATGAATGTGAATTCAGGAAATTGCATTAAGAATTATCCATGACAGATATTTAAACAACATTCAAAGGATAATGGATTATAAAATTGAATAATTATATATCACTCCTGAACTGTAGATTCTCCAAATAAAGATTAAATATAATAAACATGAGTTATAAATAGTCTGTAAAACCGATTAGTGTATAAGAAAAGAATTATTTTGGATTAACAAATATGCTAAAATGGTATTTATTATTCTTTATGATACTTCCAAGAAAGAATGATATAAATAAAAAATGAAATTAACTATGTAATAGACCAGGAGGATTATTTTAATAAACTTTCTCATAATCAGTTCTTTCTTAGTTAATTAATGTTATTGTTGTTTATTTATACAATAAACTTTCTCAGATATTACTATACTCAGATACAGGTAATATTTTTTATTTAATAGTATTATTATTGTTGAGATTGAAAGAGATTAAATGTGATTTGTTTTAGATTGTACAAATGTAAATAATTATGAAATTGACATGGAAATGCTATAGTGTGTAACAAGGCAGCTAGTAATTTAGATATATTTGTGTTAGCAGATTAGCACTCCTAACATTTAAGCCTGCAATTGAATCCAATAAGGGATCTTGAGGCAAAACAAATAAGCCCAAAATAGTAAATATCATCTAGGTCTGCTAAGCAATGAATTGTACATTCTTCCTTTAAAAGAGTGGAAACTTCTCCAAGATTAGTAAATGAGATTGTTTAATAATTGACCGATTAGTAAAATAAACTAATTAAGAATTACTATAAAACAGTTATCTTTTATAATGATGATAATTATTATCCTCCAATATTTAAATTGATGATTATTTTGAAATAGTAAACAACCTATTCAGTATTTAATGCGAGTATATTCACAACATTGTTTCAAAACACACTTTAAATATCCTGAGTGCAAATTAAATTTAAGAAACAAACAGTGATATTTATTAAATGTGACAAGAATCTCAGCCTCAGGGTGGCCTTTTAGCATTCCATAATCAGATTTTTAATTGGATGGGTGGTTGAAGAGTTGGAGTGAGGAGCAGATTGAAGCCTGTCCATTAAAGTATGAGGTTTGGATATCTTAATATATATCTGAGCACTTATAGAATATATGTGTGGAGATGGTAATCTAGACCAACTGATGATTGCTGGTTTAGCATGAAATACGTTTATTGGTGATGATTTATCTTTTCAACATATGTGTGTTCAAGTGTATCAGTGTTACGAGATAGTGTGGAGAATGGTGGGTCATGTGAAAGTCTGTGCTCATATACCCTATATATTACATATATAGATACAGGTATATAATAAGCCTGTATGTTTCAGTTATTAAATGTGTTATATAATGTGTGCTGTTATTTGGTCTTGTTACTGATTTTATATTATGCAATAAAGTAATTGTTAATTTTTTAAATACTTTTCTTTTGTCATTAATTAAAGATACAGTGTCACTGCATATTCATGATATTAAAAGTCATATTTGAGACATTAACTTACACATAAGCTTATCTGGATTGAATACAATATTACTGCATTAATACTATCTGAAATATAAAAATTTGGATAGGATAGTGTACATAAAATCCCTTTTCCATTGCCATATCCTAGAATGCAAAAACACACTTGATATTCATGCATTTATATTTCATATAATCCAAAGATAAATTATTAGTTAACTTTGTATTTAAGTTTGCTAGCCTTATTTTAAAACACAGATTAAGTTGCACTTAGCCAAAGTTTCGTTGCAAACCATATATACTAATAAATATTTTATTGTTAAATAAAATGGAATTAAGAGTATACATGTCTTATTATTATAAAACCTTGTGAATTTTATTTACTATTTTATTAAATGTGAATGATTATTAAAGTATAGAACAGTTTTTAATGTATATGGACATAGATAAAACTTGTGTGCATAATAATTATAAGTTGATGTAAGAGATAATAGACACATTTCTTCTTTTTGAATCTCAACTGGAGATTTCAACCATGTCTTAACAGTGTCTTGATTAAGGTTTCAATATATATATATATGAAAAACAAAACAAGTTATAAATTTCGTAACTTGCTCTTAGCTTGCATATTATGATCACTAGATGGAGCTTTACCAATAGCTCACTAACAAGCTTTGTTTACATAAACGCTGAGTGAGATAGAATTAAATATCTCTTTCGTAGTCTCCAACCTTTAGACCATGGTTTCGAGCTAGTTGGCCCATGTCAGTAAAGGATAGGAAAACTAGAAATTAGATCTAAATACCAATTCTACAATTAGCATTTATGAAACACGTTTCTATCAGCTTGAAAGCATGAATTTTTCAGATACCTAAATATCTTCAAATACAGTCAAACAAATAGACAGCTATATGGGTCTGAATTCAGTTCAGTTTCATCATATAGTAAAAGTCTCTGCAATCTGTATCATTGTAAAAACCATGGTCTAAAGATTGGAGACAATGAAAGAGATATTCAATTCTAACTCTCTCAGCATTTATGTAAACAAAGCTTGTTAGTGAGCTATTGGTAAAGCTCCATCTAGTAATCATATATATATATATATATAAAGTTATATATAGTAAATATAAAAAAATATTAATATATTCACAATTATTTGACTTCTATTTAAAGTTGTTATAAAATGAGATTCTGTCCTTTATCTTTGTATATGTAGAGTATAAATTCAAGTTAATAATGCTGTCTTTATATCTGGCTTAAATTTAAAATTCAATCTTATTCCAGCTTTAGTCAGAAAATTGAGGCTAAAGAACAAGTGATTGATAATATTATTATTCAGTTTTTTTTAACAATGAAAATGAGTGTATACATTTGTGTTTGACAGCATATGGAAATTAGTCTTCATTTTTTTCATTTAAGTATAAAAATTACCGTGCAAATAATAATACCTCAAATAATTGAAGAACTTTGAGACATAGTATTTAGCACATTGTATTGCCACATCCATGCTTAGAATATTTGTAAGTCCTTGAAACTTTTTAGATAATTGAAAATTTCTAAGAATTCTTAGATTTTTTAACATAGCTAGTTCATAGCCACAACAAGTAACAATCCAATCCTCTATTGGTAAATTGGTATCAATTCAAAACACTAAATATTCTGCAGTTGAATAACCTCATGAGTAATGGCTTCTTGATTACTATTTTTATATGAAGTAGGACAGGGGAGATTAATTAAACTGTTTTATCTTTGTTAATAGTAGTAGTAGTAGTAGTGGTAATGCTAGTGGTAATAGTAGTAGTAGTAGCAGTAGCAGCAGTAATAGTAGTAGTAGTAGTAGTAGTAGTAGTAGTAGTAGTAGTAGTAGTAGTAGTAGTAGTAGTAGTAGTAGTAGTAATTATTATTATTATTCAATTATTTATATAATGTATGCATCTACAGTCAAAGGCCAAATTCAGATTGCACATAAAAAATATACAATATAACAACAAGATCAAGAGGAGATAAAAAATACTAATAATATGAATCATATATATATATTTAAGTACAAGAATATTGTCTATACTGAACTTGTTGTAATTAGAATGAATTTGAACTCAGACTTTCAAGCTCTCTATATCTATCCACTCCATCTTACAGAACTGACACACATGACCACATACATGTGAAAAAATGATTTCCAATATACATATTTAATGCTAAACCAGCACTCATAAGTTGGTCCAGAACATCACCCCCCCCCATATATATATATATAATCAGTGCTCAGTTTATATTCAGATAGAAAATCTTCAAACTTTAATAGACAGGCTTCAATCTTATTTACCCTCCAACTCTTCAGCCATCCATATTATTGAAAATCTGATGGTGGAATGCTCAAAGGCCTTGTTGATGCCCATATTATTGTTCTACTCATGTTGACTTTAAGTCACTCTGACGCCTCACATATAGGATCTTAATAAATCCATTTGAATACATAGAAGAGGAATAGGCAAAATACAGGATGAATATGTAATGTTTAAATACAAGTATATTATCTATACTGAACTTAATGTAATTAGAAGGGATTTCAACTCAGATTTCCAAGCTTTCTATAGCTATCCACTTCATTTTATACAACTGACACCCATAGATCTGAAAAAGATAAATGATCTTCAATATATGTATTTTATGCTGAACCAGCACTGATTAGTTGGTCAGATCATTATCTTCCATACACCCATATATAATCAGTGCTCAGTTTATATTAAGATAGCAAATCTTTAAACTTTAATGGACCGGCTTTAATCTTTTCCACCCTCCAACTCTTCAGTCATCCATATTATTGAAAATTTAAGACATAAAAAATTCATTAAGATAAGAAAGGTTTTTATCAACAAAATCTAAATTGTAACTACTGGGATGACAAAAAATAGGAGAAAATTTTAAAATATCACACGTGCAAATTTCAATAAGAAATAATTATGTGAATGAGATTTGTATTGACAAGAATTAAAATGAAGTTTTGACAGCATATTATTTACAAAAAAAAAAATCATATTTTTAAATAAATATAGGTACAATAATATAAAATACTGCATAAATACATTATTTAATGTTAGTATACAAAAATAAATATATAAAAAGATACCAATTAGATTTTATTAATATTTTTTCTATGGAAATTTATCACTTAATCATTATAAATGGATTGCTATGCCATTTGTTTTTTTTTTTGGAATCAGTTAATCATGATGAATAAAGTTTTCTCGTATATTAATTTTTATGCTTGAAAATGGTTGAAATAACCAGCCATTAGAATATAGTAGAAAACAGTCATATTTAATCATATTTGATTGGCTGCAGTTAGTTAATTCAGCATCATCATCAAAATGTTAAGATACTGAAATAAAATGTGTTAAGAAAGTAGCTAACAAGAGTAAATTCCATCAGTAATGACAATGAATTATCATTTGACCATAGTATCTTAATGTGTAGTTAATTTACATGAATATATATATATATATAAATGTAAAATACAATACCCGTTATAAAATATTATATATAAAATAAAATAAAAAGAAATTTTAATAGTAAATATAATATTATAGTTTAAATTCTTTTGTAGTGCTTTCGATTACATGGTAATCCTTGTCAGCTTTAACTGAATTTCAAATTTTTTAAAACTTAATGTTACGTATATTTCATAAGCAATATATGGCCATATTTGCAACTTGCCTATTAATAACATCTTCCTTATATTCATCAATCCAAATTGCCTCTTTAATTTTCCTCTTTTTATGATTTCTTTCTTCCATTAATATTTTTATTTCACTACTATTAAAATTAAACTTATAATCACAAGTCTTTTCATGGTCAAAGAATACTGAAGCTGTATTAAATTGACTATTTACATTATTTTTAATTTGATTATATAATAATTGAGGCTCCTTCAATCTTTTCTCCACAGAACATCTCGATTCACTGATATATAATTTCTGACATTCACATGAAATCTGATAAATTATACTACTTCTTTGCAATTTAGGCATTATACTCTTAGAATTATTAATCAATCGATTAACATTTGGAGGAACACAAAATGAAACATTATACTTTTTTTTAAATACATTAAATACATTAAGTTTAAAAAAATTGAAATTCAGTTAAAGCTGAGGAGGATTACCATGTAATCGAAAGTGCTACAAAAGAATTTAAACTATAATATTATATTTACCGTTAAAATTTCTTTATATATATATAATAATGCTCAAGGCTAAATGAATTTATAAATAATCAGTAAACCCAGTCAATACTTAGACAACCCCAATATCATCAACAATCCCTTGACAACAGGTTGAGATTGTAGATTGTTGTTGATATTGGGATTGTCTAAGTGATGACTAGTTTTAATGATTATATATATATATATGTGTGTATAATCTAAAGTAAATTTAATGTAATGAGACTGAACTTGAACTCAGAATTTCAAGCTCCCTACAACAATCTACTCCATCTTATTGTATACAACTGATATACGTCCACATACATGCAAAAAAATAAATGATCTCCAATGTATGTATTTCGTGCTGAACCAGCATTCATCAGTTGTTCCAAATCACAATCTCCTACACATTCTCAGTTTATATTCAGATAACAAATCTTCAAACTTTAATGGACAAGCTTCAATCTTCTCCACCATACAACTCTTCAGCCATCTTTATCATTGAAAATCTGAGGATGGAATGCTCAAAGCTCTTGTTGATGTCAATATTATTATCATACCATTGATGACTATAAATCATTCTGATCCCTTATGTATAGGATCTTAATATGTCCATTTAAATACACAGAAGAGGGCTGGGCAGAATACAGGCTGAATATGTAAACATGAATATGATAATAATATTGGCATCAACAAGGGCTTTGAGCATTCCATCCTCGAATTTTCAATAAGGATGGCTGAAGAGTTGGAGGGTGGAGAAGATTAAAGCGTGTCCATTAAAGTTTGAGGATTTGCTATCTTAATATAAACTAAGTACTGATTGCATATTTGTGTGGGAGATAGTGATCTGGACCAACTGATGAGTGCTGGTTCAACATGAAATACATATATTGGAGAACATTTATATTTTTTGTATGTATTTGGTCATGTGTATCAGTTGTATAAGATGGAGTGGATAGTTGTAGAAGGCTTGAAAGTCTGAATTCAAGTCCTGTCTAATTATATGTATATGTAATACATCAAGATTAATACTCCAACACTGGTTTGTCAGGTAAATGAAATATTCTCAATCCAAAGTACAAAATAAAACTTTTTTAAATGAGAGGTCTTTTCGTTGTCCTTTGGATTGAGAATATTTAATTTACTTAACAGACCAGTGTTGGAGTATTAATCTCGATGTATTATATAATATTAACTCTAGGAAGTTTATATATATATCTAATGTAAGACAACAAAATAGTCATCAACAAACATTCAAAACTTTATGTGCAGTTTAAATTTTAACAACTTAAAATAAATAAATATTCCTGATTTATATTGTCAGTTTAAGAACGTCTGAGTTAATTTAATAAATTTTTGAATAGGTTAACAAATAAAGATTTTTTGCTTAGTCTTTATAATCATTTAACATTCCTGAATTTTTTTTTTTTTTTATGGAATCATAGATTCTAAACCAGATTAAATAATATAACAAACTTGATGTTTGTGATTGCAAAGTTTAAGAATAAAATCTTCATTGTTTTAAAACTTTAATTAAATTTCCAATGAGGGTTATTAATACATTGTACATAAATTTGTATTATTTTTACATTTCAAATTGCCATAATTCAAAATGTTTAGGATACTCGTATTTATACATAATAGATAAAATACCGTAATCTATATAACAAACATTATAGCATAAATAAATAAGAAAACTAAGAAAATCAGAAGTTAACTATTATCATAGAGCATGCTCATAACACTTCCTGTTTTGCCGTTGACTACTGAAGATATTCCATCTTTATTAATCTTTTCAATTAACTTTTACAAGACATATTGAAGTTTGTTAAATGTTCACACAATTATATAACTAACCAGACACATAATAGGTTGATAGCAATATATCATTTTATTATGAACTGTCAAACTGAACTGAATTATCTCCAAACTGCAGGATTTCAAATTTTCATTACATTCAATTGGAAAGAAACTAGTTTTGTCTTAACAAATGGATTTTTTTTTTAAAAAAAAAATGGATCGGATTGAGAATTAAAATCTATAGAGAATTAAAATATTTATTACTTTGCCGGATAATAATTTGGTTATTACTAATAATGTTACTTTAAAAGAAGCCATTTCTATTATTTAAAATGCGAACTGAATCATATCAATTTTAACATTAATCTATATTTAACATTTAAATGATGAATTATATAGTCTCTAAAAATTACAGAAACAGTAAACCTGATTTTTAAATACAAATTTAAAAACAACACATACTATATGTATTTTTTTTTTTTTACTGGTTAAGCAGCCATATTGAATATTTTTAAAAAATATGTTAAGCCACAAATTTTATTATAATATATGTTTATATTACTCGAAAATGACATAATATATATTATTTGAAATATGAAACATCAAAAAATGTAATGAAGCTGAAAAAATATAATCATTGATATTCAAAGTAATAAAAAAAGAATAAAGTTTAATATTTCTGATAATTATTTTCATATTCCTTCATAAATTCAAAATTATCATGCATACAAGTTAAAATTATCTTTTTGTTAATAGGTTAGTTGGATTCATCATAAAAAAATTTAAAAATTGATATATAATAACACTTACTGAAGGTAATCCATCACTTGAAAACTTGGTAGAATAAAGGCATTAGTACCTTTTATTTTTCCTAGTAGCCCTTCAAAATGTATTTCCATACAGAGGTTTGCAATGAATATGCCATCCCTAATAGCAAGTAGTTAATATTGACCAATAATTAGTATAATTCGAATATTATAATAAAGAACTTCAATACAGTTTGTAATTTATTAAAAAGTATTACTAAATAGTCGCTATATACAAAATAAAATAATAAAATAAAATAAAAAGTGAATGAAATACTAAATTCATTATAGAGTTAAGCTTGAGGTACATAAGTTAATAGTTTAGAGTCAGTGCAATGCAGTATTATTTATCCTATCTATATAGGTTTTGCAGGCTCATATTGCTTCATGCTACTATGACCATAAATTTAGTAATAGCTTCATCAACTGCCACCTCTCTTTGCATTTGATATGCAGCTTTGAAATTTACATTGCAGTAGGCTATAATCAGCCTATGTTTATATATATATATATTCTAACCTCTTCCCGCGCGTCCTCACCCCAAAATATACTATTTATAACGAATATTCCGGGTTCTAGCTCAGTTTAACGAATAAATACATGAAATATCCCGCATTAATTACAATGATTACTAGCTCTAATTTTTAAAATACAAATACAGTTATATTTTTTAAAAAATGAATTAACAAATATTTATTATTTTCATGAGACATGGAGTGACGATACGGGGAATGAGATAGACTACATTGAGATATTATCCACATGATACTATCTCAATGGCATAAGAATACTATTCCCCCTTTTACTATTCTAAACAACTAACTTATAGTATTCTTATACTTTCTAAGCTCTTTTCACTACGATAAAAATAATAATTCTTAATATAACTACTTCTTCCTATTTTAAATATAATTATATTTAAAAAAAAAATTTTATACTTATAAAACACTCTCTCTAACACCAAGATTCTCATCCTAGCAACAATGGAGGGGGCAGGGGGCCTCCCTGAGGGGGGGAGGGAAAAACCCTGATGTGGGTGAGGGGTATTTTTTAAGTTTTAAAAGAGTTTGTTTTTTAACTTACTCTATATATAACATTGATAAAAATAATAATCATGTCTTAATATTCTTTGTAATAAGAATCTAGCTCAATTAAATAAAATTAAGTAAATAAATAGACTAAATAAAATAAAATAAAATCTCAGGTTCATAAATTGTATTCTAACTGATTTAAAATTCCGGTAGTAAACTATGAAAAGGGAATTTTATGTCATAAATTCACTACGCAGTTACTAACAATACTAAATAATAATAATAAGAACAATAGTATAAGTATAATCTTATTTCTTCCTAAATGAAATAAATAATTACGTACGTGGCAGTATTTTAATAATTTGACAACAGAATACATGTGGCAACAATAGCATATATTTTAATGTAATATGGTGGCAACCAACTTATGACCAATAAATGATATAATTATGATCTTTTAATTTTATCATACAAATAAATTTTCAAAATTATTATAACACTTTGGGTTTACTCTTTTGTGCAAACAACTATATGTCTATTGGAATTATAAGTGTATTGTGATATCATGCATCCATGTGGAGAAATAACAACGAAGACACAAAGCTTTAAAATAAATTTACAACAAAGTTTATTAATAACATAAACAAATAACAATATTTTACATTATGTACATGGATATCCTTACTCTCCTATCATAAAATTATTTTACTAGTTTATAAAATTGAAATCAAACTTCTACTTATTTTTCTAGTTAACTCTTATCTTTTAAATGCTTAAGAAAATACAGTATTATTATTATTGGATTTCTTATTATAGTTTAGCTTGTTACAGAATGTATTTCTCATATAATTATTATTAACACTTTGTATCCCTACTATTATTATATTTATACCTTTTTACAAAATTACATTCGTATTAAACATTCTACAAAACAATAAAATTCTAGTTTTATATTAGTTGTATGAAATCCTACAGATTCAAACATTCTTCTACATTCGGTATTAGGTTTTATTGTTCCTTATCCGATGTTTATTAATCTAATATACTCATCCAAGCCTTACTTCGGATGGTAATTACAACTATTAACACCCCATGCACAAATATATGTCTATCACACATTATTGAATTATTTCTTATTAAATATGCAATATTTATTTTTTTAAAATTATTATTTAAAAAAAATTAAAATTTTATTATCACTTTTATAAAAAAAAAACTTTGTTTAGATTTCTCTTTTTTAAAAATCTTATATTCATTTCCGAATTGATTTGAAACTGTATCATATGATTCTTTCTCTCTTTATGATATTTTGTACTTTCACTTTTAAAGTTACACAATTCTTACACATTCCAGTAAATACACTATTCTTACTTAAATGATAACATATCCTCAGTTCTATTTTATTCATTATTTCTTTGAAAATATCTCTCTGACGATGCAGATTTACGAAACAAGGATAGCGAAAATAGATGCACAGGATCAAAATATAACTAGAATATTATCCGTCATAAACCTTGACAATAATGGCACAGTGAATTAAAAAACACTATAGAGGAGTGACCTTTATCTGTCTACCCACCTCTATTATAGGAGTGATGCTAAAGCTATTTCTTCAGCTTTATATAACATCAAAAAGTTTAAAAGATACGCAAAAACACTGTCCAAAAATATATGTGTTCAGTGATAGGGCTTAGTTAGCTATACTGAAATCACACAAACTAACTATGATCCAAATACTTTATTTTTCTTATTTCTTAACAAAACATCATCTTGGTTTCCTCTACACTAGTACTACCAAGTCACTATCCGATCTTATTTCTCAAGATTTTTTCTATACAGTACATCGACAAATTCCTATCTACATTTCTAACAATAATAAAATTCATTTATTTCCAAAACTATTCCGCTGTTCTTTAAGAAAATCTTTTACTACTTTTCTCATATATTTATCATATACAAACTATTTTAAAATATTTGAATACTTTACAACATGAAAGTTCAAAAGAATCACACAATTGTTCTGTTAGATTATATTATTAATTATACTTTAAATAACTTATTGCATGCATATTTAAAATTACTCCTATCTCATAACATGTTTTAATGTTGTATAAAATGCGTACATAGAATTTAAACTTTCACACATCATTCTTAATCAATCGATGATCTAAAAAAAATACATTATGCATTATAAATAAATATCCAAATTACCAAAACGATCTTTATCTTCTCGATCGTGTTCTGTAGGCTTCACCATCCCATTAATTCTTGTAGATATTAAACTTCCATACATACACTTTATTTTTAAAACAATATTTCTATCATTCCATTAAGCTATTATATTTAAATCTCATTATTATTAAATTTATGTTTATATGTTTTCCCTAATCTCACATAGCATTTTATATTTTAAATATAATCAGTAAAAATATTTAAATTATATTTACGGTACTTCTTTATCGACCTTGCTTGAAAATCGTTCATATTAAAGCTAAAAAAAATATTTTATTTCTTCAGTCACTTAATGTTCTATTTTAAAGTAAAACAATTACTACTCTGTTTAATAAATATTCATAGACGACAATCCTTGGTTTTCACAATATTGTATACAATTATCAATTCATGATATTCTCTTCTACTATAGTCTGCTAGTATTTTCCCGCGCGATTGTTCCGATGCATCTTCTAGGTACTTTATTTAAATCTTCAATAATTTTCCTTTTTTCTGGATCCATTTTCATTAAGTAATCTAATTTTATCTTTTCTAAATCAAACATTTCCTCCATTGAATACGTTATAATATTTTTTTTTAGATAAAGTTTTCGGCTCCTCTTCTATAAAATATATAATAGCACTTTCATATTCTTCTTTACTTTTCTTTACTTTAAAATTCTGGTACTATATTTTTAAATAATGTTTCTCCTTTAAAAGATAAACATTCTTTCTTCATCATTATTTTCTTTATAATAAAAACGCATATTAAATTTTTCCATAGAGAAGAATAAATAACTTTAAATTAGCCTTGTAAAATTGGTGCGTCATAATTTTTTCCTGACGGCAAGTAACTTCTCTTTTAAATTTTCATATAGCGTCCCTATTATATTTCTCTGAGTGACAATAATACATTTCTGGTTGAGCATAAATAAAGCTGTATTAAGACAATTTCCAAATATTTTTCCTTCAGCAATATTTTTAGGTAATTTTCCTTGTACTTCCATCTCTACTGTAGGGTTTTTGGCTAAACTTGAATAAAATTCCCTGGTAAGACAACTTTTAATCCATGTCGATACAGTCAAAATATATTATATGTTACAGAAGAACTTTTAAAATAAATACTAAATTTTAAATTTATATCACTTTTCAGCTATGGTGTTATCAGCTACAAAAATGTGTTACTTTCTCTTCACTTACACATTACTTCTCCCCCCTTCGTATAATTCTTATATTTTGTCTGCTAATTTACCTCCGTGATTGGTTATGATTTCTTTAGCGCGAACAAATTTACACATTTAGTTATATAACAGATTAGACTTTTAAAATAAAGAATTGATGACGTCATGTCTCAAAATATTATTTAGACTAGTATTTTTAAATTCAATTATAGTTTTATAAAATTATTTAAACTTTTAAAACAATTATTAAAATAATATTTAATATTTTAACTTTTACTTTAATGATCGATGGCAATTATATTTAGTTTCAAATTCACAAACCTTATTATTATTTTAACAAGCGTGTGTGTGAAGGTATATAATATACAGTCACGTGTTTACTAACTTTATCAAATAATTTTTTATTTTCGTCTCGGTCTAAATTACCAAAACTGATATTTTAAAAAATTTGGAAAATAATTTTAAAATGTTGAACCAAATATAATTCTCACCATCCCAAAGTTTATTAATAAAATATACTCTATTAATTTTGATTATTAAACACAATTATAACACTACACATAGCATTTATTTAAAAACTTTATTAGTTTTAAAAATATTATATTCAAATTATTATTATACTTTTAAACTATTTATAGCTGTATTATTTTATATGGCCAGCTTTTTACAACCATAAGCAAGGATGTAATTAAGCTTTATTTAACTGTTTTCTTTTAAATAATTTATTACATTTTTATATACCAGGTATTTTCAGCTTTCAATTGTACTATAAAATCTAATTATCCTATTATTATTTATATATCCTACAAGCATAACTTAAAATTTAAAATTTTTTTTAGTAATTGACCTTTCTACCTTATTATGACCTACAGACAAGGGCACAATATATATATATACTGTCAAAATCTTTACGCATTTGTGTATTTTTATTATTATTAAAATGCAGACAAGACATTATAGAAAAATCTAAATCGGGGCATAATATTTGCAAAATATTTTTATCTTTGTCTCATATAACTTAAATCAAATACTGGACCCAAGCTCATGATAGCAAAAATTGTAGATAATTCACAATTTACATTTATACAGTCACAATCTATTTTTTTGATTAGCGTGTATGTTACTTTCAATAATAATTTTTCCATATATTTTTTATCAAATATAAATTCAAATAAAAATATATATATAAATTATAGAATATATAAAAATAAAGACTTACCATCGGCCCTCAATAAAGTTGTCTTCAAAGTACATCAGTAAAAAAGTTGTATTTTTTTCCAATGTACTTTTTACAATGCTTGTTATTTCCATAATATTAAAGAAACTAAGAGAAAAACAAAAAAATTCAATTTAGTTGATCACAAAAATTATCATAAAATTTTTATTTTTTACTGTAGAAAAATAAAACTTATCCTTATGGAAAATAGAAAGAATGAAAGAATCTATGGTATAAAAAGCACATGTATAGACTGCATGGATTTCCATTAATCTTAAGTGAAACCTGAATGTTTATAATTTGAAATTTCTTGCATGCTTTAAGTGCACATAATAACGAATAAGTTAACAATGCCAACAATATGTAATCTCAATACCTGTAAATAAAACATTAAACTTTAAAATTGTTAAAACACTCAGTAGCTAAAAACTTTTTCAAGGCACTAAATATTTTTTTAAAGGTAATAATTAATTAAACATAATTAATTGTCATCACTATTTCCCTCCACAAGATTTTAATTCTCCAAGGTTTAGTGCATGGTAGCATCAGCTCTAAAGCCCAAACCTGTGGATCATGATACATCTTTGTCACTTCTGATGCTTAAATTTCATATAAATTTTCACAAGCTAAAAATCTACATATATTGATCTATATTGAATTAAATCTTTCCATGGATTGCTATTATAATAAAGAATAGAAATGAGGTTATATCCATGTAAACAGAGATAACTTTTAGCTTTTTATGTTGCCGAGAAACTCAATTACTACTAACTGAAAATCCCTGAGGTTAAAAGTGTTTCTCATTAACTTATAATAACTCTTTTGTTGGTAATAGATAATAGTAAACTGTGACTCAGCACATGGTAAACTATGAGTTCAGCCCAGATACCATTAACTAGACACTCATTTAGCAACTACTCTTGGTTAGCTATTTATTGTGCACAACTATATAAAATAATTATAAATCTACATGTGAATGAAATAATTTCCAAGATTCAACTGGATTAGAATTTGAACCTAGATCATGATGAGCATGGCAGATAGATAAACTAACGACTATATTTCAAGACCAAGCATAAAATGTACACATACCTATAAAAATATATCAAATGATAATATGCATTTCTTCAAAAGTTTTAAGTGAAAATTAAATTTTTAACAGTTTCAGTAGAATAAATCCTACAAACTTATAAAAAGCAATATTTGAAAGTTTAATTATTTAATGTTTTAAAAACATATTTAGTTTTGTAAATTAATAAATTACTAATTTTAATTTTTGTTTCAGATTATTTGAAGATAGCAAATATATAAAAAACAAAAAGTCTGTTGTATTTTTAAGTTAATTGAACTCAAGACCATAACCAGGAGTAAGAAGAAATGTTTATCTACCATATATGTATATTGAACAGATAGCTTCAATTTAATACATTGGTAAAATAAATAAATTATTATAAACAAAAAAAAAATAATTGTAAACAAAAATCACTAACAAGCTCATTGTATTAGTTCATTAATTTCTTGAGTGAGAGCAGATTAGCAAAATCCAATGCAAACATGGTTATGCAATAATAAAACATAAGGGTGCAACATCACTCCTCAACAGTATATATGTACCAAATATTGAATTATTTATTAATGTATTTATTATTATTTAATATTTTTTAGATTAAATTAATTATATTGGTACTAGTTGGTTAGCTGTATTGTGCCACTAGGTGATGTTGCAGTACCTATCAAAAACATGCAAGCAATAAATTTCTATCTGAAATCACTGAAATTGATATAAAATTAAAACACCTAAGGCAACACAAAGAAATCTCTGAAATTTCTCTAAAATACAAATTACAAAAACAAGAAATCGCTGAAATTTATGTAAAATTAAAATGCCTAAGGCAACATGAAGAAATCTATGAAATCGCTCTAAAATACAAATTACAAAACAAGAGATTGCTGAAATCTATCCAACTAGTACTATTATATTTATGTAAAAACAATTCTTGTTTTTATTACTGACTGGTCCTCATTTCAATTTATAAATTTCAATTTCAATTCACACATGTCAATTCATCCACACATTTAGTTAAATATTTGAATTATGGTTTATGAGACATAAGTAATAATTATTAATATAATATTTTTACCCAGGAAAATTTGAATAGAGAACATTTCTCATATTTACTGTCTGACAATCAGGTCTACTTCCTTATGTTTAAGGTTATATGCCACTATTTATATTTTGTATTTGTACTCAATAATTTAGATTTTATTTTCACCAACACTCATATTGTATGATTTTCTTTATTAGCTTGCATATCAATATTTATTTTCTATTGAATAAATTGATCACTCTCTAGATCTTTTACAGTAAAGAGATCATATGTTTATTTACTTTCATATATACAACACATTTGACAAATATTTAAAGGTTTTTGAAAATATTTTAAAACTAAGATTATAAAAATATAGTTAGGTGATTTATCAGGTTGTATTTAAAACCTTAAGATATTAAAATTTCCAAATCATTAAGTTGAGTATAAAAAGGCAATAAAATGTGCTCATTTTTAAATGAGTATAAAACTAAGGACTTTATTTCACCGAATATAAATTAATTAGCCAAATATTGAACTATTTGATATGGTTATCTGATGTCTGTTTAGTAAATCAAATCTTATATTAATGGATTTTAATTATAGAAATCATAGAGAATGATGATAGAGTGGGGAATGAAAAATAAAGTGGCTAACAGGTTTATCTGGGCATAATTGTTGAGATTTTTTGACTTCGTTTAAGGAGAAGCCACAATACATCATATCACATTATTAGCTTTTTGGCTAGATATAATTATTGATTAATGTTAAGCTGATCCAGATACTGCTACAACTACCAAGAGAGAATTCTTTATTTCTAAGTTCTGAATGAAGTTTTTACCTTATCTTTTAAAAAACATTGCTGATGAAAAGAGATATTCATAGAAGAAAATATCTAAAAAATAATATTTGAATTAATAAACACCTACTTGTTAAAAAATAGAAATCTTAGATCTACAACATCTATGGCTAGATAGCTAATCTATGATACATGTGCCAAACATTAAGCATTGTGGACTAAATGTGGTAATTGAACCTATGATAATAAAAGTAAAGAGTAAGCCTAATTCTTGTAGTTAAAAACCCAATTTTTATTAGCACTTGGAACAAACTTTATAACAAAAATTTTAATTCAGTGAATCAAACAACAACAAAAAAGGTCTTTAATATCTAACATACATGCTATATATATTTTTGTACAAAAAATGTAATATATAGGGTATTTTGAGCTCAGACTTTCACACGATCCTCGACTCTCCACAATATCTCATACCACTGATATACTTGACTACATGTATGTCTAAAAGATAAATAATCACCAATATCCATATTTCGTGCTAAACCAGCACTCGTCAGTTGGTCCAGATTAGCATCTCTACACATATAGTGTTTATTTTTGTAAATATATATTTAGCACTTGTTTAATCTTAAATAGCTAATCCAGAACAAGTCTGCAATAATTTTCAACTTGTATTTTGTAAATGATATTCATATGTTGATGATGTATTTTTTGTTCGTCCTGTGTAAAGGTTGCAGTTTTGGCTGGACATTTTTTTAAAATTTTTATCTTCGGTTACCTATCACATTATAAAAGAAAATTAATTAAAAATTCGGAAAATAATAGTAAGCAGGAATATAATTATCGGTGCAAAATTGAGTTTTTATTTATATTAAGACCATCCAATATGTATATATGTAACAATAAAAATAATAAATATAATGGTAATTAAGTAATATATACAGGCTTTCAGTCTACAGAAATACTGTCGGTTAATTCCTTAAATCAAAAATAAACTCTACAAAATTCAATATGCCTACATAAAGTAAATAGTTAAATATTACCTATAGCCAGCTTATGGCAGTTTATGCCATCTTCAGTAGCAATCAAGATGGTATAAACTGCCATAAGATGGTTATAGCTAATAATCAGAATATTTATTATTTATATATATATTATAAAAACACATTCTTACATAATAGAAGACATGATATTGAGATTATAAATCAACAACAGAGTGAAATGGGGAAAAAACAAACTATTGCTTGGGTCTGAGTTTTGGAAGAATATATAATAAAAAAAGAGGACAATCAAAAGAAAACAAAATATATTCATTAAAAAAAAGCTGTGAGAGTCAGAAATATCAGAAACATTATACAAAATTGCTTTAAGTAGAAAATTAACAAATAAATATTTGATCAAATTAATTTTGGATTTTTACCCCATGCACAAAAATAGATTGAAATTATCCTATTTTTGTCATACTATAAGATTGGTCCAACGTATTAAAAATGTGTACAGCAGTGGTGGCTCAGGTAAGGGCACTGCAGCACCCTCTATAACATTCATTATGAGTATTTTTTTATCAATTCTTTCTTTATACTTTTACATTATATAATCCTTAAGCTTAATGTCAGTAGCCATTCCCTAGTTCATGAAAAAATTACAAAAATCTTTGTATAGAACTGTGCACTTCACAGTTCCAGTGATGTGGTGTTTAGTTATTGTGTGGATGTGAAAATATCTGAGATTAAAAGCTGCACACTAGGTAGAAAGAGCATTGCTCACACAGTGCCGACCCTCTCAATATTTTCAATAACATTCAATATAATGACTTAATGAGTCTTTTTTTTTTCTTTCTTTATACTTGTATATTATATAATCCTTAAGTAGCTAGGTAAAACAAAAAGAATGGATTTCATTTTTTAAAAAAGTAAATATTATAGTTGTATTCATCTGGTGATTTGTGATCTCAATAAATAATGCCCGCATGAGATCTTTGGACAAATAGTGACCTAAAATTTTATTTTAAAAAAGAAAACCAAAAACAAACACATATTTACATTATAATGATGACCACATTTATTTTAATCAAAATAATGAGCAATTATTGGGTTGGACTGAACTTTTTGATGTCCTCCAAAATAAAAATGAAAGCCTTTGTTTCTTTGTGCCAGAATTTTTGCATGACATCATAGCATAATTTAAAACAGGGGTGGGCAATTGTTTTGGCTCGGGGGCACAGAGATTGGTGGAGGGCCACATCGGGGCCACATTGTAGAAGCGAAGGATAGTGGAGGGCCGCACTTTTTTTTCATGACACAATAAATACACTGCTTTATTCCCTGTATTACCAAAGAAATATTTGTTTGTCCATTCTTTATTAAACACATGACATTCATCACTGATTTTACATTTTTTCAGAGAGTTCATAGTTTCACTAAAGTTGAAAACGTATATATTTGCTAATGCAAAGACAAAATTGAAGTTAACCAGATCAACTGGTAAAGCACTGCACATTATACTTACACTGAGCATGTGTATTGACATGGCGATTCTAGTGAAAAATATGAGATGAATCTTCGGTTGTGCACAGAAAGAAAATCTCATTTCAATGCGTATTTTTCCGATTGTCTTGGCGAGCTGCATAAAAACTCTTAGTGGGCTGCATGTGGCCCTCGGGCCACTATTTGCCCACCCATTAAAATGTTAAATTAGCAGTGGAAGCAAGATTTTCAATAACAAGTTTATCTGAATCATCAGATTATGTAATATTGAGATAAAAAGTAATTTATTTTCCTTTTTAGAAGATTGGGTATCCGAGGAAGAATTTCATTCACAGTAGATCTAATATTTGGTTAAGATTTTATCAAGTTTGTGTATACATTTTCTTTTTATATGTTTGTTTGTTTTATACAATATTAAAACAATGGCCAAAATTTTTCTTAATCAACACTCCCACAAATTTTAGTTACAAGCCACTACTGGGGTACAATTAAAAAGTTGTTGGTGAAAGAATAAAAAATCCCAGCAGTGTTTGGATGGGCTTCATCTCCATAATAATAAATATATTCCTAAGTGACCTGAAAAACCAAACCTTTTCTAATTATTAAACATCACATAATCACTACATGGCACTACTGCATGGAGAGATTTACCTGTTTTAATAACAGTTATAAGCAAGCATAAGAAATGGTGATCATGTGACATTTAGTGGTTTAATACCAATCCTGCCTAATAGAATAGTGGTGGCTATGGTTATTAAAAAACTAAAGACACTAAAATGTATGGGTACTCCTATATGACTGTATATGATAATGAGCTTAGATTGAAAATATTATTGTGTTTTCAATTTGTAGTTAAGTAGAGATAAAAGGTGGCTGATGGAGGATTGAATTAGATCCTAAGATGTAGGCGCAGTGCTCTCAGATCCAAGGCTCCTCACTGATGAAGGCCACAAGCTAGAAACTAGCATGGGAAAATTGGATGAGTATGCACTGGAGATGGATTTTATGCACAAGCCTTCTGCCATCCACTGATTACTCCAGCTTGCACTGAGTGGCGCTACTGTATGGAGAGTTTTGCCTGCTTTTCTAATTATATGAATAGCAAAAATGCTATTTATAGAATCAACACGATTTGATTATTATTTGGTGATATTTAATTGTAATAGAAATACTAATGACACACTTTCAAAATAAATAATAGGATTTATTTTTATATATTGCTTATAATAAATCCTCTCATATACATTTTAATGCAAAATTTTTTTTTAAATAAAACTAAATTGAGAACACTGATGAAGACTGCTGGACAGTCGAAACTGTCAGGAAAATAAAGAAGTTTATTAAAAAAATTTTTTTGCATTAAAGTGTATATGAGAAGAGTTATTATAAGCAGTATATATGAATATATAAAGAAATGCAATGAAAGTAAAGGAGAATAATAAGAGTATATACTTCTAATAGGATTTATTTTTATTATCACTTAGATCTGTCAATAAAAATGTTATAGCTTAAACAACTAAACATCACATGATCATCATTTATAAGGAGAGTTTTTCCTATTTTATTAATGTTATAGCTTGTTCATTTATATCATATAATAATCTGCTGGTTTAATACAAAATAAAACTTGAAATTTTTCCAAATAGCAAAAGTATAATTTAATTCATAATCAATATATAGATTCATAAGCAATTGGCTTTTTAGCTATTCTTAACTAGTGGGAGATAGCTTTATAAGGATATTAATTAGATCATGCATTGACTGTAAAAATAAAAAACACAATTATATGATTCGTTCAAATGCTAAATCCATGTTTTATTTATTTGTTTACACTTTTCAAAGACATTATTAAAACAATATGTATCGTTGTGTATAAAAAATAGGTATTAAAAACAATTGTCAGAGATATATTAAATTTTATTTTATTACATAAATCTTTTTAATTGTATTTTTATAAAAAATACAAACGCTACATTTAAAATCATTCAGCAAAAGTAAAAGGTATTTCATATTCAAATTAGAAACAAGTTATACTCACAAACTAGAATAATAAAAAATATGCTAATTCTCAAGGCATTATCCACGCTATTTATTAATAGGCAAAACCACAATACAGAAAAAATGATTTTTATGACAGGTATTAGCTATAACAAAGCATAAAGATAAGCTAAATTAATAATTTTTATTAGTCATTCATTAGACTAGAAATTATCCAATAATGAATAGTATTTCTGTAGCGCAATTTTCACTACAATGCTCTCACACAAGGTAGGAAATATTTTCTAACCACTTTTAACACTTTGTGGAGGGATATAATCATAAACATATAATCAAAGTCATGTGAAAAGATCTATGATCCCCAAGATGCACATTTTGTGCTGAAACAGCAATCATCAGTTAACTCAGACCATAATCTCTTACACATATATTTATCATTGTTCAATCATATATATAGCAAAGTACTACAATTTAATTGATAAGTGTCAAATGTAGCCCTCGCAACTTTAACACAAATCACTTATTGAAAGTTATATTAATAATTTTTATTAGTCACCCGTTAGACTAGAGATTATCAAATAATGAATCATATTACTGTAGCGTGTGAGCGGTGTAATGAAAATTACACTATGAAAATATTATAAAGATAAGCTATTTGTTATTAATTATTAAAATAGACTTCACAAGATAAAATATTTGCAACTAAATATTGAAGTTATTAAACAAAATAAACATAGCAAGAAACAATCAACCAAAACAGATTCATATATATAGACATCAAAGCGTTATTTAAAAAAAAAAATGTTTTAAAGAAATAAAAGAACGAAGTCAAATCTATTTGTTTTTGAGTAAATTAATAATTAGAAAAATGTAATGTTTTTAAAAAATAAAACAACAAAGGTATATTTATTTGTTTAAATAATAAAAAATGTAAATAAGCCCGGTAACGTTATACCTATTTGTTTTTGACTAGCAACAGCGCCATTAAGCGGGTTGGATTGCCATAACTATGAGGACCCAATATTCTACAACAAACTGAAAATTATGCAGTCAAATAAGCAATTACTATCATCACTGAAAAAAATTACCAGCAGCACTGGATTCAGACTTTAAAAGATATATTTCTATTCTAATGACAAATTTTTTTACAGTACAGTTCATTATCAAAGGGGGCATGTTTTATTATCAGGTAGAAACATCATTTGAGCACCAATTATGACAACACCAAAGCTTAAATGAAACAGCAACTTTAATTAAATAAATGTAAAAAACACTTAATTTGTGATAAAAATATAAATTCAAAACCCATGGTAAACATCCACTGATAGTGCACGATGTGATGTGTAGCCAATATTGAAGTTTTCATCAGGATAACAAAGATTAAAACAGGAAAAACTCTCCATACAGTAGTACCATTCAGTGAAAATTAGAGTAATCAATGGATACCAAATGGCTTGTGCATAAAATCCCTATCTAGTATCCGCAGACTAGTTTCTAGCTTAGGGCTTTTATCAGTGAGGAGCCTTGGATCTGAGAGCACTGCACCTAGATCTTAGGATCTAAAGCAACTCTCCAGCAGCCACCTTTTATCTCTACTTAATTACAAACCTATGAGATTAAAATTGGAAAACACAATAATATTTTCAATCTAAGCTCATTAGTTTATATACTCAAATAGGTCTGAACTCAGTTCAGTACCCATACATTTTGAAGTCTTTGGTTCTTTAATAACCATAGACACCATTATTTTATTAAACATCACATGATTACCAATTCTTGTGCTTTCTCATAACTGTTATTAAAATAGGCAAAACAATGCAGAAGTCTTTTGGTATCCATTGATTACTCTAGCTTGCACTGAGTGGCACTACTGTACAGAGAGTTTTGCCTGTTTTAATAACAGTTATGAGCAAGCATAAGAAATGGTGATCATGTGATGTTTAGTAGTTTAATAACAAAGATTCAGGTAATCTCTTCTTCAGAGATTTTTCTTAGAACATTGTGAGCCAACACGGAGAAGCTGGAAAACAAAAATCACAAGAAAAATAAAATAACTATGTATGAAACATTTATTAAATTATTAGTCATATGGTATAAGAAACAAAATGAACAGTCTTTGAAAAATGATATTATAAGATACTCTTTGATTTGTTATCTTGATTAGCACATTCAAAAAACTCAAGGTAATGTTAATTGTAAAGTTTAAAGCTAATTGATGTGAGCTTTCTGAGATTGCAAAAAAAGTTGATGTTCAATAGAACATTATGATCATTCTATCCAGGTTGATGGAAAATTTAAGAAGATAAAAATTGGAACAGGTAATTAAATATGATAAATTTATTACGAATGGTAGAATTTTAGAGTCTCTTGCCAAAGTACTCAATAATCAAACAAAAATACTGAATTATTGTTAATGATAGCTTCAATTTCTTTTTGAAAGTGGGTGAATGAAATATTACATCATCACAATTGATTATAACACACAGTTAATTATTATTAAGAAAACCAGAATCTATTAATAAAATATTTTCCTTGTCAATCAAGTAAATATTTTCAAAATGCTAGCAATTTCAGTATCAACATTAATAGATTATACTTTATTCTTAATGGAATGTGAATCATTTGAAATATTTTTATATTCAGGGATTACCCATACCTTTCTTTTGTATGGATGGATTTGTAACTCTTTTTAATTAACAAAGACGTTTTTGTCTAAGATGAAATCTGTCTACATACACTGTTACTGCTATTTAGACCAGTGTTTAAACAATTTTAATATATGGCTGATGAAGTACTCCATTGTCTTCTGGTATACAATCTTCTATCCACAATACCCTATTTCTTTTGATCATGGACTTGGATTTTAAGGAAGAATAAATTACACAGTGAATACATATGGTGACCAATCACAGAAACGATTTCACATACAATGCATATTTGCAGTCCTTTTAAATATAGAAATATGAGTATACTTGAATACTCATTCATTTTATTAAGCAAAGCATTCATGCTGAATTTCGTTAAACTTTCACATCTTGGATATTATTTAACATTCTTTAATTCTTAATCGTAACTTACAGATCTCTGTACAGTTTTGGTCAATAATAAGATTCAGAATCGATTTTCAGTGGAGTCATTAAATGCTCAACCTGATAAACTGTCACATAACTTCCCGAGCAATAATATAAGTGTATTATGATTTACCAACATAGTTTTCATTTAATTTTTATTTGATCTTGTGTGTTCAATAAATAAATTCAATCATATGGATTTCTAATTATTTTTAATGGATTAAAAATTACGATTATATATATTATACTTCCTATAGATTAGCTAAAGTATGTGTATTAAGAATACTGATTTACTTTATATTTCTCAAAAGACTATCAGTAAGTTAAATTATTCAGTTTGTTTAATCTTGTAAAACTTCCAATTCTAAAGTAATTAACCATATATTATGATTAATTACCCCATGAGCCAATCAAATTAATCAAATACCATGTGATTCACAACAAATTACTTCTAAAAGAAGCCATGAAGCAATTTAAGTTTAAAGAAAATTTATTCATCACTTAATAATAAATTATCAGTTTTTAACAGAAATAAAACTTTACACTACAAGAAAATAAAATATTATCTTTCAATTAAATAAATACATTTATTCTGGCTTGAATCAGTACTTTTTAAGTTTTTGTTAGATAAGGCATCTATCTAATTAGCAAATTAAACAAGTTTTGTATTGAATTATTAATTTCAAATTAACTCTTAGTCATTTTAAAATATAAAATATATATGTTCAGATAGATGAAACGTGATTAATAATTTTAGTGATCTCATCATAGACACACACACATATATATATATCAATAATGATGTGCCAGTGCATACCGCTAGCTGAGAATTCAAATGCAAAATATACAATATCACTTTCCGATGCAATACGCTACAGTTTCTCCTTTATCGAAGTCAGAAATCTCTCAGCCACTATGTTCAAAGAAACTTGTTAGTCCCCTTACTTTCTCTTTCCATTCCCCATCCTAAGTTTTTCCCAGATTCTTCTTTATGCTGCTCTCTCCCATTTCCACATCATATCCACTCTATGGACTTTATATCTTGAGCTCCCTTATCTTTTCTCAAATGCAGCGTAAAAACTCAGAACCCACTTTCTGTAGAATCACTTTGTTTATATTTATTCTCCCATAACTTCATTATTTGTACTCTTTCGGCTTGTAAGCATTTACATTCTATTAGATGATGCCTAATATTTTCCACGACTTTTACATAACTTGCAGACTAAATCACCCATATTTCTCCATTGATATGTATAGTCGCTTGTTGCTAATGATCCTTTTTGAGGTTTAAAAAATAAATTACTTTTCTTGCTATTATTGTAAATTAACTCAGACCCAATATTCTATTTACTTCTATATATATTTAAATTTTTTTTACTCTCCTCCATAGTAATTCTCCATCTTTTCAACTCTTTATTTTTATTAGTGCATCTATTCTTCTATCCCATTCTTGCCACTATAACACTCAACGATCTTCCTAACACAATCATCCCACCTTTTGTACAAGTTTACTTATATAAAGTCTTTATCCAAATCTTCTGCATAGCATACTACATTTCTCACTCATCTTGTTGTCTGTCCTTTATTTATAAATTAAAGACTATTTTGGCTATTCTCTTACTATCCATAAATTGCAATCTACCGAACATTTTCATTTTGCTTTTTGCATCTCATATACAAACTTGACCAGCCCATTTCTCCTTGAATTGCATTCCACACATCTGCATCTAATGCATATTTTACTACACCTCTCTGTACTTTTTTAAAGTAATATAACACTCCTTTACTAAGATAACACATCATTACCATAAGTTAACCCTACTACTGCCAATCCCTTCCATATAATTCTTGCTACATCATATTTATATATGAAAACACTGTTATCTTCTTTATCAGTCCTTTTCTTTTCTTGCTTCATTTATCTATTTTTTCTCCCATTTATTCTGGTAATTTCTCTAATTACTTAAGATGATTCCCAAATAGGTATACCTATTCACCACATTTAACAAATGCTGGTTTTTTAGCAATACTCTCTGTGATAAATGTAAAGTCTAAACTTCAAGTAGCACAATTCAAGGATACCTACGCCAATTGAGTTACACTGTTTGAAGTTTAGATTTTATTCACAGAGGACATTGTTGAAAAAATATAGCATTTGACAGGGTGATTTTGAACATTTTTATTTATTAATATTTATAAATGTTTGTAATTGTGTGTAAATTACTTGGGAGAATATATGAGGTTTGAGTGCCCAAGATATAAATATGATAGTTCCATTTTTTTTGAAAGGGGGTGCAGGAATCTTTTTTGTTAATTGCATGATTTTTTAAACAAAATAATACTTATCTCTTATACAGTTATATATATATTTTGTTGGTTATATTTTCCAATATATAGTTCACTAAATTCTTGAAGTTATATGATTATATAAGCATATTGGCTTAGATTGAAAACATTTACATGTTCTTTACTTTGATCTTATAGTTTGATAATGTAAGATAGAAGTAAATGATAGTAGTTGGAAGGAAGGTCCAGTTGCCCTGTTCCAAGATCCAAAGCTACTCACTGATCAAAACCATATGCTTAAATTAGTTAAGAGATTTTGGATAGGAAGCACAGGATATGGATTTATTAAAGTGCTTCCACCTGGCAACTAGTATTGCTTTCTAAATTGCAAAAAGAAATTTGGAATAGTTTGCTAATAAACATGTGTATAGGTGTATTCCATATATAATTTTATAATAATCAAATTTTGTGATATTAATTAATGGACAAAGCACACTTCAAATAAAATAAAAGTTATATGATCAAAGTGGAAATTAGACCCCTAAATCATTATAAAATGCTAAACTTTCAGCATGTATTGAAATATATTTTATCATAGTTAAATTTTTTTTTTTAAATAATAATTTATTGCCTGAATTAGCCTAACTAAGAAAGAAATAATATTAAAGTTTGACCTACAATTTTAGTAAAAGATTAAATAATTAAAATTAAATAAGATAATTTCAAATATTTACATAAGATGGAAGTCCATATAGAAGTGCTTGTAATAAAATATATTGATTGAAGCTTTCATTTAGAGTTATTCTTATCAATTCTTAAAACCACTAAACATCACATGAACATCCTTTCTATGTTTACACAAGCTGTTAAAACAGTGATAAACTCTCTATACAGTAATGCTACCCAGTGCAAACCATACTTTTAGAGTTAACTAAAAAGGGCAAAAGGCTGCTGGAGGATTACATTAAGTGCAGTGCTCTCAGATTCAAGGATCCTCACTGATGAAAATCATAAGCTAAAAGCTAATCTGTATATAATAGATGAGTAGGCACTATATAGGGCTTTTATGCACAAACCTTTTTGCATCCATTGATTACAAGGCTTACACTGGGTGGCAATACTGTATGGAAAGTTTGTCACTGTATTATCAATTCTTGTTAAATTATTTAAATTAGTAAGCCAATGTTTGAATAACAAATAAATAGAGCAATATGTAATTACATGCTGTCAGAGTCATAAGGTTTATCAAAAAAGCTGGTATAGAATGCCATCAACCAAGATGAATTGATAAAACAAACTACACTGAAATAAATAAATTTTACAGAACATGGTCAATATTTGTGTTTATCCACATTTATTGGTGCCTTTCTAAAACACATAATCAAAATCATAAAACACAAGAGCATAGGAATATTATTAAAAAAAATAAAATTCTATATTTTACAGATGTAAATAATAACATTGTGTAGAAATGATCATAGCAAGGAATTGGAAATATTTAATCAGGAGTGCAACATAACATATGGTCATAAAAATGTTATCCTCAACATTCATTATAGAATATATGTAAATTAAATGTTGGTTTAGTCTATTTCATCTTTAGATGAACAACATTACATAAGTTCACACATTAATCATAAATTATAATTTCTGATAATACAAAACTGGTATGTGGATAAAGTAATTTTTGGTTTTTTATTACTACTGCAAATAACCTGTTCTAACTTTTTAATAAATAATCTGAATTTTCATATTATGTCAACATTTTGAATTACTAGTAATGATTGGAGATAGGAGAGGGATATACACCTTTACAGTTAAATATTTTATTTTAACTTTGATTTTGTTAAATTACTAATAAAATGATGGACCTTTCAAATTTAAAAATTGCTCATTTTAATTAAGGGTTTTTGAATATGTCTAATGATTTGAATAAGTCATAATTATAATTTATGTAAATTGACCAGCATTTTTGGACAAAGCTATTAAAACAGGCAAAACTCTCCATACAGTAGTGCCACTCAGTGCAAGCCAGAGTAATCAATGGAATGGCAGCAGGCTTGTGCATAAAATACCCATCTAGTGCCTACTCATCCAATATCCCCAGACTAGTTTCTGGCTTGTGGCCTTCGTCAGTGAGGATCCTTGGGTCTGAGAGCACTCCTAAGATCTAGGTGCAGTGCTCTCAGATCCAAGGCTTCTCACTGACAAAGGCCATAAGCCAGAAACTAATCTGGGGATATTGGATGAGTACACACTAGATGGGTATTTTATGCACAAGCCTTCTGCAATCCATTGATTACTCTGGCTTGCACTGAGTGGCAATATATATAGAGAGTTTTGCCTGTTTTAATAACAGTTATAAGCAAGCATAAGAAATGGTAATCATGTGATGTTTATTTTTGGACAAGAAGAGATAAACAAAGTATTATACGACCTCCAGGTAAAGGTATGACATATGCAAAGTAAAGTAGAATTATCAGAAGTTGCTACATTTTCTGATCTAACCCAACCAAGATCCATTACATATGGGGTGAAAACTTAAGGTAATGTGACCACTTCAACTGGAGAAAGCTAAGGTATCATTGATTTATTTTATTATTGGTAGTATTAATATCATTGTTGTGTGAATATGTATATAGTAAATTATCTTACATAGTGTTTAAATATAAAGACATAATTAAGGATCAAATCTATGACTGATGGATTCATAAATACCTCCCCCAATGTAACAATATTTATTTTATATTCATACATTCAACGCCTTATAAACAGTATAATGTGTACCCCCCCCCCCCAATAATTTTCCCGTAGACATTACATATACATTTATTGTTTAAATCAATAAGCTAAATATGGGTGTATATATATATGAATCTCTAATTAGTTATACATTATTAAAGTTAATATGAGGCATAAATCACAGGGGAGAGGGGTAATACAAAACTAAATGATTTGTTTCTAGTGAGTTAAATTAATGCGAATGATTTAGTTCTCAAGGATTTCATTTATACTATTAACATGTGGAAATAGAAATTGGTTTATTTACATTCTAAGCATACAGTAATATGTCTATTGAAATATAACTTCTGTCTTTATGGAACTGTTGCTTAGCGCTTCTGTCAAATAAATCCTTCACTCCTAATCCACATATGCTCGAAAAATATAAATTCTATGATTATTTTATAGTCATTTGGTTAAGTTGGATATTTTCTTAATAAATAAATAAATAAAATGTTTTCAAATGTGTGAAGAATAAAAAAAATTGGTCCCCATCAAAGATAGAAAAACAAAGAACATACAGTGTTTAAACGTAGAAATTAAAAAAAGGAGAATATTATAAATAACTTTCATATTGAAATAAGTTTACATTAGTTCCAGTTCCAATTGTTTCCAACAGATGTAGTTGTTTACATTAAAAACCTGTAGGAGTAAACAATTCTTTATTATTTATAGTGAACCAACAGGCATTAAATCTTTACAATATTTTCTTTAAAAAAAATAAAATAAAATATTTAGTATATTTCTGAAAACTATTATGAATATCTATATAAGTATATATACTTAAATACAGGGATTTGAACTTAGGATTTTCAGTCTACAATCATCCCACTCCGTCTCAAACAATTGGTACCCATGAACACACACATGTGAAAATGATTAATGATCCCCAATATATGTATTTCTTGCAGAACCAGCACTAACCAGTTGGGTCAGAGCATAACCCCCCCCCCCACATATATATATACAATCAGTGCTTTATAGTAAGTTAGAAATTCCTTAAACTTTAATGGACAGGCTTCAATCTCCTCATCCTTCCAACACTTCAACTGTCCATTTCACTAAAAAAACCAATGGAGGAATTCTCAAAGCTTTTGGTGGATTTGATATTGTAGTTGCACTCATGTATACATTGCATCAAACTGTGCCCTCATATTATTGGACCATTATGTATCAATTAATATTAATAGAACAGGGCTATGCTGGGCTGGGCTTATACTATGATGTCACCTAGGCAATATGCAATTAACTTATTCAGTATACTGAATGTTTACTAAAGTAAATAGAAGAATTTGAACATAGGATTTTCAGCCTACATTCATCCTCCATTCTATCTCATACTATTGAAATACATGATCACACACATATGGAAAGATAAATAATCCCCTGTACATATATTTTGTGCTGAACCAGCACTCATCAATTGGTCCAAATCATAATCTCCCACACATATATACAATCAGTGCTTAGCTTATATTAAGGTAGCAATTTCTTAAACTTTACTGGACAGGCTTCAACTTGTATATATGGTATAAACAAATGATATGTATATATACCTTGCTCACTGTAAAAAAATCTAAGGTATTAAATTGGTATTAAATAATCCATATAAATTAAATCATTAATATTGATGTCTTACTAATTGTAAACTAATATTTGAAATACAGGTACCCTTCATATACCTGGAGCCTAATTGTACATATAGAGGATTTGAACTCAGACTTTCAAGCACCTTTCAACTATCCACACTATCTCATGTCACTGATACACATGATCACACATATGTAGAAAAGATCAATAATCACCAATAATCATATTTCATGCTGAACCAGCACTCAGTCTGGACCAACTGATGAGTTCTGGCTCAGCATGAAATGCATATATGAAATAGTGTGGGTAGTTGAAAGGTGCTTGAAAGTCTGAGTTCAAATCCCTATATTTATAATTATAAACTAAGAAATTTCATCATTAGTAAAAGCAGAACAATACTAATGAAAGTTAAACCTTTCAATGTACACAAATAAGACTATGGCTTAGAATTACAAAAAATTATAGTGAATAAAATATACTGTTATATACTGATCTGTGAAATTTAGCACAATGCATTAACTGACATGAGAATTAATTCGGGAGTCAAACAATTATTTCTGGTGCTCAGATATCATCTGATCCTTAAAAGAATAACCAATCACTACTGTATTTTTTACTGCTATATCATCATCATCATCATCATTTTAGATTATCACTCAGTGATGGATAAAGGTCTTTCCAAGTTTCTTTTTTCACATTACCTCAGCAAACTTCCTTACCTTGTCCATCCATCTCATATGTGGTACCTTCCTATATAAAAATATTTAAATTTGATATTTTTAATGGTCAATATAGATGTAATTTAATTAGTAAAGGATCTCTGTTTTATGTAAATGAAGTTAAATTCACACAAGGTGTATGGATGTGCAGCAACCAATAGGATCGGTTCTTACGGTTTGCTATTGTTTTCTTTCAGCCTGCAAAACCACATCTGATTGGTTGCTGCCTATCAATACACTTTGACTGTGGATTTAACTTCATTTATATATGATGGAGATTTCATTTACTAATTTATATATAAATAATTGCATTAATGTTTTCAGCGGACTAACCATGAATATGAGATGAACACATTGAAAGTATACTTGGTACAATAAATCTTAATAAATTTTATAGTTAAACTCTGTTTTAGTATTTTTTACATTAATATATATATATATAAGGGACTTGAACTGAGACTTTCAAGCTCTTTACTGCTATGCATCCGATCTTATACAACCGATACACATAACCACATACATGTGAAAAATATAAATGATCTTCAATATATGTATTTCATACTGAACCAGCACTCATCAGTCGGCCCAGATCTGTAAAGATTTTGAAAGTCTGAGTTCAAGTTCCTTCTAATTACATTAAGTTTCATATAGACTATATATTTATATTTGAATATTATATATATATATGAAATATAATCGATGCAAAATGCGAACTGAAGTCTATATATAATATTGCTCTTGTGAGCAAAATATCTCTTCTTGCATGTCCGTCTCTCCAAGAAGCTCTTAACTGTTCAGTCTGTTAAATGTTTCTATCTGAACATAAATGTATTCAATGCAGAGATTTCTGTAACTTCCAATAAAGAGATAAGATAGTTGACAATTCCTTTTTTTTTAATTATTTGAGATTTTAATTGATATTTTGTTTAAGACATCTTTCATATCTTTCTGACATTGTTATACATATATTTAACTGATTCAAAATACAAGTATTAAATCAAAATAAAAAGCATACTTAAAATTTTTCCTAAATGGATTAAGCTTAGTTGACATTATAGATATAAAACAAAATCATGTTAATAAAAGAAGTATATGATGTAGCATTTGGGTCTGAAAAAAAGTGTCAGAAAAATCTATCAGGAAAGCACAATTTAAACACATATAACATAAAAACATTTTATAAAAAATTAAGCAATTGCAACAGAGTAAATAAAGTCTGCACTGACGTCTTGTAAGGTGGGACTAAAAAACTCTTGGCTAGGTATAGTTAGATGCAATGTCAGTCACTCAGGATTTAAGTTTGAACCAGATAAATCTTGAAATTTTGATTACAAACTGATTAGAATTTTTGACCTTCATTCAGGTAGCTAGATTATAATCAGCCTAGACATTGGTCAGGAAATGGGTGTCTATTTAGTATCAGAAGGTAAAGATCCTAGCTTAAACTGGGCTGGTTATAATAGTGTTGAATGTTGATAGTAAAAAAGATTTGCCATCAATAAGAGAAAAAAGTACCATACTCTTAGAAGTACTGAGCCCATGAATTAAGTTTATCTTTTTAAAAATGAGAGAAGAAGAAAAAAAGAAGAGAGGAAGAACAATGGGAATTAATTATTGTAATTTTTAATATGATTAAACTTGACTTCTATTATTTTCAGGCAATTAATGGAAGATTTGGGGGTCATTCCAAAAGTAGGGGAAGAGAGTAAACATTCTGATGATAGAATAATTATTTTGAACATGTAACCTAAATAATTATTTTTGAATATCATATATCTTTTTTCAATCCAATTCTTTTATAATTTACATAGAATAAATTCTTTTTTTCAAATTGAGATTGCAAAAGAATGTTATGACTTATGTATATTTAATTATCATTAGGGGTATGTTGATGCCTTCTCAAGATTATTATAAATATATGTTTTTGTTAGAACTTTCATTATCACCATCATCATCATCAATCATTATAAATCACTGCAGGGTGAAGGTCTCTCCAAGTTCAATCCATCTTCTCCGATGTTTAGCTTCTCTTCTCCACATCACCCCCGCACACTTTAGAACTTTATAATCACAGAAATTGAATTGAAGTATTTTGTTCTAAACAAATGTATACTTAAATACAACATTTTCAAATTACTTTGTTGATTCAAAATAAAAATCATTATGAAAGAGGATAAAAAATTATAGATTTCAGAAAAATTAAAAACAATTAAAAGAAAAACCATATTACAGAGATAGAAAAGTAAAGTAAGATCAATTCTGATGGAAAAACATAGTAGTTTATCTTCTAGAAGAAGGAAATTCAAGTATTTCTCCATTGTTGTTTTTTCCCATCAGAATTGTACCGAGTCTTTAAAAGTACACAAAGTATTCTGCAATAATTGGTCTTTTTAAAAATGGTTTTGTATTTCCAAGCCATTAATGCATTCAAAAAGACAAAATGATAAACACATTTCTTTCTGAATATTTTTCCATTTTCTATAACGGGCATATAAAAATGTAAAATATTTTCATATGAATCTATAAAAATTAAAACAATTTTAAACATTTCACCACAAAATAAAAGCAGACACAGAAAAATAGTTTAAAGACAATACTTACCAAAAACTTCTCTAACATCTTCCCACAGACAAAGAGTTAAAAGAACTTACTCATCTTCAGCATCCTTCCAAAGAGAACAGCTCAGTTTCTCCAGAATTTCTCTAGAACTTCACTAGAGCTTTAGCATGCTCTTAAGTTTACAAAAAACAATAAAAATGCATTATCCACCAAAAACTTCTCCAGCACCCTTCTGGAAAAGAACAGTGAAAAAACACTTATTTTTTACATCACCTTTCACAGGGACCAATCAAAAGACATTATGCAATAAGATAGTCAAATGCAGATTAGTGAAGATTTTATAATTTTTCCCCTTGTTTTCGCATCCAAGATATAAAAAAAACAGATAAAATCCCATTTACTGATTAGTAATGGAATGATGGTTGCAGAAAGGAGATTGCTGTTAACTGAAAGAAGATCCTTCAATTTCTCTTTTGAAGTTTGAAGAAAAGGTGAAGAGACAATTGATTTAAAAAGTAAATATGTATTGTATTACAAAGGCACAAATATTGATAGCAGATATGGAGTAGGATTCATTATAAATAAAAAGTGAAAGAATGATATCATGGAGATTGATGATAAAGCTAGAACTGATAAATGATTAAAGTTGAAAGTTCTATGGGTAAATTAATATTATGGTGATAGATAATGAAAGATGACAGAGATTGGCGGAGTTTGCAGAAAAAAATGTATATTATGAATACTTGCTTTGAAAAAAATGCTAAACTAAAATGGACATAAAAGCATTCAAATGGGGATATGGACAAACTGAATCATATTTTGACTAACAGAAAATATGTATTTCAAGATTGTAATGTTCTTAATAAATTCAACACAGGAAATGATTAGCAGTTAGTGAGACTTAATATAGATATTAATGTAAAACTAGAGACAAAAATCAGTTAAAAAAATAGTAAATTCCTAATCTTCAGAAACATACCAATGACTTTAAATTAGATTTTGCAAACAGATTTTGAACACAATTCAGATTTGAATGAAATAAATATAAAAAATTACTGAAACACTGTTAAGAAGTGTAACAAAGATAGTTGGTACAAGAAAGCAGCAATTGACAGTAAACTTTCTACTGAGACAGGAAAATGTATGAAGAAAAAAAGGAACATAACAAAATATAAAAAGGATCCATGAAGAAGAATTAAATATCTAAAGTTTTGTAAAATTGATTCAAAAATTAATAATGATATAAAGAAATATAATTGTAAATTAGCAATGAAAACTATTGAGGAAAATAAGTCTCAAAAATGTAAAACAACATTTTGGAATTGGTTGAAACCTTATTTCTACAATAAGAAGAAATACTGGACTAAGAGAAATGACATTGTGAAATGTGTAGAAGAGTTCTATGAAAAATTATATGGTAATAAAGAATGAGAAAACAAAATCTTCCTTACAGTTACTATATCATCTGAATTACCTAGTTTTTTAAAATGAAAAAGGTATGCAATTAAATATGTAAAAAAGAGAAAAGCTCCCAATAAAAATGAAATTATAGTAAATATTTTAAAAAGCAGGTAAAAAAAAAGTGTTGACAAAATTACATACCAAACATCTAAAAGGTGAAGATGTACCACATGGTTGGAAAACTCCAGTAGTAATTTTGATATTTAAAAAAAGAAGTTATTAGAAATCTTTTATCAGATTTATACAAAATCTTACAAAAATAATTATAACTCATTCAGAAGAATTTGGATTTTAACCAGCAAAAAGAACAAACTGGATTTAAAACTGGTTTTAGCACAGCGGATTATATACAAGTATTGAAACAAATTACAGAAAGAATAAATATGACTTGCCATTATGCTTTGGATATGTGGATTATGAAAAGGCATCTGTAAGCACCTTTTCAGTGATTAAATCATTGAATCATCAAAGATATAACCAAAATATTGCCATAATCTGAAGAATATTTATCAAAATTCAACAGCATTTAATAGTTTACATGGTCATACTGAGAAGATTCACATTGAAAAGGATGTATGACAGGGAGATTCCATATCTCCAATTTTTTTTACATTTTTCCAAGAGATATCTTGTGGATTAAAATGGTAAAGTTAAAATAATATTTAAATACAGGTACATTTTATATCCTGGAGTTTAGATGTAATTATAGGGGATTTGAACCCAGATTTTCAAGCTCCCTTCAGCTATCCAATCTATTTCATACAAGCAATACACAGGATCACACACATATCAAAAGATAAATCATCTCCAATATACATATTTCTTGCTAAACCAGTACTGATCCCAACTAACTGATGAGTGCTGGTTTAGTACAAAATACATTTATTGGAGATCATTTACCTTTTCCACAGGGTGTTGTCATGTGTGAGATAGATTGGATAGCTGAAGGGAGTTTGAAAGTCTGGGTTTAAATCCCCTATAAAGTTAAGATAGTAAAAATAAATGGAGATTATTTAAGTCATTTAGATTTTGCAAATTTTGTGGTTATTTTTTTCAATAAGGCTTCAGATTTTCAGGAATTGTTGCAAGAACTTCATCAACTGAAAGTAAAAATGTAGATCTAAAGACCAAAGCAATGTTCAATAGATGTTCTCAAAAGACAGAAATATAGATTTGGTAATGGATACATAATGGATGGAATTAATCATAGAATTATCTTTGAATGAAGTTGTAGAAATAACTAAATATTATGTCTGAAAATGAAGATTTTTAACAAATGTATTTTATCAACTCTTATTTGTGGATCTGAAACTTGGACACTTAACAGAAGAGCAATGCAGAGACTGCAAATCACTCAAGAGGTATGGAAAGTCAAATATTAAGGTTATAAAAAGGGATTGAAAATAAAATACATGAGTAAGAGAATAAACAAATATTACTTGCATCATTGAAAGAATTAAAAGACTGAAGTGGAGCTTGGATGGACACATTGCTAATAGATATGGTAAAAATGAATAGTTGGAATCTTAATGGGGATCCCAATATTGTAAAAGAACTAAAAAGAGGCCACGTGTGAGAGAGATGGATGAAAAAAGGAAATTTGCTGATATGATGTGGATATGGAAAGGTAGATATCGGAGAAACTGATTTACAATCATCCTGCAGTTGATCAATAATTGTTGAAAATGATGATGAATGGAATGACTAAATAAGGACATCCTATAATATTTACAAATCCTATCTGAGTAGATAATAGCTGACATGTTCTAACCACTACATAATGCTCTTCAAAAAATAATATATATATATATTCTTAAATCTAGATATTTCAAGTGAGCGCCTATAAAGTCTAATTTTATAAACTGGCTGTTTCTAGAACAGGAGAGTACTGCAGTTTCTATTTTTCTATTCAAAATATATGTGAGTGTGCATGTCTATTATGCATTTACAACTAATTTTGAGTTAATAGTGTTCTCTTCAGCAAAGAAAGTTTACATTAGTTTTAATTTTCAGAAGCAATATTTATTTAGCTAAGATGGCACATTATTTAATTACAAACCTATTATGAGGAGAAAGCAAAAAAATTGGGCAGTGAAAAAAAATGAGCGAATTTTCTTAGAGCTTTTAGCTTTTGAAAATTAATATTTTCAAATTAGCAGCATTCACAAAGATTAAGAAAAGACCTATTATCATGGAACAAATTTTAGACAATTTTTACTGATTCACGGATCATTCTGAATTACTTAATTGACAATGGGGAAAATCTGAAGAGGAAAACCACCCGTGAATGCTCCGATGGATTTCCTTTTTCAAAAAAAAAAGTATTTATAAACAGCTAAGCGATGATTTACTATCAGAAGACAGTCTTAGATGTTTATAACTCAAATAAAATTCAAGAAAAAGATTGCTGATACGTAGATAAAATGTTTTTCAATGAGTTTCATGAAATGAAAAGCAATTAAACAAAACATCTCAAACAAAAAAAAATGAGGGGGGGGGGCAAAATAAGTATATATAAAAAAGATATCATTACGGAAAATGTTATAGAAAACTAAAAGCTTTAATAAAATAAAGATAAAAAAATTTCCAAGTAAAATGAAGTTTTGAATATTCTTTTCCATCTTATATTATCTCAGAGTTAGTTTTGAGGCATGGTGGAGAAGATGGGAACGACGGACTAAATTGATTTACTGCAATTGATGCACTGGGTTAATTTGCATTCAATTCATAACTAATTTTGAGAAATTTTAATATTTATGATGAAAAGTGCATAGCCTAATGTATTAGAGTAATCAGAATATTGCCAGTCTTTCTGTACCCCTGTGCTCCTTTGCTTTTTAAAAAGTATATAAATAAAATATAAAAACATATATATTAGATAAACAAATTAGAACTTTGCTACTATAATTATGTCGATTTCATTACTGTTCATTTGAATATCATAAAACTGAAAACATTATTCCTAAAGATGTGAGTGATTTTAGGTTCAACTTGGTGAATAAACGTAAAAAAAATTCAACAGAGCTTAGAACATTTTTTTTAGGTAGTCCGCCTATAACCCATCTATCTGAGTATCCGAGTACTGGGAATTGAATGGCTATCTAGTTACATTGAACAAAAACAATATCATCACAATAGAGCAATATGAAAGCCTGGTGAATATTGTCTTTGTTACTATTCTTCTATGAAAAGCCGTTGGAGATACCTTTGCATTATTTAAAAGCCATTTTATTTATTTTATAAATCATTCTGAAAACAGTTTTTTTTTTATATGTCAAATGCGTGACCGGAAAGCGAACCCGGGTCAGCTGTTTGGAAGACAGCTATGCTAACCACTAGGTCACCAACGCTTGACAAAACATTTAATGCTGCACATGTTTAAAAAACCAAGATTTTTATCTTAAATAAAATTTTAAATAGTTTTAAATAATCTATTGCAGATAAAAACGCTTTCAGTATCCATTGCGACTAAATAGTCAAAGAAAAGCCACAACTCACCAAATTAATCAAGTGCTGGATTTTCAAGAGTTTTTATATCGTTTTCAAATCTCTATCTGAAAATATAGATTAGTTTGGCAAGTAGACAAGTACATGAGGGGAAATCCTGAATTTTTAAAATGTTTGCCACTTGGAAATCTTTCCAAGTAACTTAGGAGTTTTTTTGACGGTTTCTTTTTCCCCAAATTAGATCCACCTCAGATCATGATCCTAACACTCCAAAGAGTTAATATTATTCCTCTCAATAGTGAAAAAATTTTGAGATCAATAGAGCACATGGAACAATGGAAGACTCCAGAAAAGGACTGCCTTGTTGTTTTCACAAGTCATTATAAAGACTGCCAATAGACATATCTTGCTTCTATCAATTTTTGATTCAACATATTAATTAAATCTGCTTTAATTTTAATGACTTTCTTTTTAACTGATTAGCTTTAATTTTTATCTAGCAGTTTTTTCATCTGTATAGGGATCAATTACCTGGAAAACACCCGTAAGGAATGCAGATATCGAGGGTAGCACTGTTTGGGATTTACTCACACCTACAGCTTATGCAGGACTGTCACTAAGCATCATAATCATCATCAATCATTATCAATCCACTACAGGATGAAGGTCTCTCCAAGTTCAATCCATCTTTTCTGATCTTTAGCTTCTCTTCTCCACATCACCCATGCACACTTTCTTATTTTATCCATCTATCTCACATGTGGTCTCTTTCACTAAGCATAAGGGTGGCTAATAATATTTGGATTCATCCTAAAGTAATAACATTTTGAAATGGTTAAATATATCTAGTCATATCCCAAATAGGTAAATCTGTTTAGATTATAAACACTCACATCCTTGATTAACTCACAATCAGTTAAAAAGTCATTTCTTAAGATGGTGAAAACTTTTAAAGTAAAAATTGGTGTTATTGGTAGGTCCCAGGATTGATTCTGATGCTCACAGGCTGGCACTCTCTTCTGAAAAATGGAGCAATATAATCATATGCCTTTTTTACCTGTGCAGTTTGGCACAGTTTGTAGAGTGCCTAAATGGGAGGTTCCAGAGTCAATTTGGGCACTCACAGTTTTGGTGCTAAGTCACTAGTTTTTTTTTAAAAAATAAATATACATATCAATAATAGGCCATTAATATATTTCCAAATATCTTTAAAAAAATTCAATCCATTATTAGATGCAGCAGGTATGGTAAACCATGACTTCTCCATCTTCAGGAATATTATACCTTTACCAATCGTAAAGATTGCATCATATTACAATCATATGTTTATATGCATTGACCGTTCATCTGATCAAATGCAGTTATTTACAAATCTTCATTCTTGTGATATAAATAATTAAATAGTAATTATTGGCCAATATTTGATAGCAACTATGCTAGCTATAAATAAGCTACCTGAAAAATATGAGTTTAAAAGGTACTAGTACCTGAAAAAGAAGAGATCAAAAGTGCAATATATGGGTAAGAGAATAAATGGGTATTATGGACATCATTGAAAGAATTAAAAGACTGAAGTGGAGTTGGGTTGGACATATTTCTAGAAGCAATGATAATAGATGGACAATTAAAATCTTAAACTGGATTCTGAGAGATTGTAAAAGACCCAGAAAGAGACCATATGTGAAATGGATGGATAAAATAAGAAAGTGTGCAGGGGTGATGTGGAGAAGAGAGGTTAGAGATCAAAGAAGGGGGATTGAACTTGGGAGACAATCACCCTGCAGTGGATTGATAATGATTGACAATAATGATGATGATCACCTAAAAAAACAAAATTTAATTGGATTTGAACCCAGATTATGGCATGTATAATTACATTTATAAATTTGACTGTGCTTGAGATATCAAGTTTTAACCAAAAAAATCACCAATGAAATTTGAATCCTAGATTATGGACTTGGTAACTGAACCCAATAATATTTTTCAAGATGCTTTACAAATTCATTTAACTATCAATTAATGGTGGATGAATGCCTATATTGGCTAAGCATGAATTATTTACATCAGAATTTCAATTTCTTTTTGAAAAAAATAAGTCTTACAAACATGGCTTTTTATATTTTATAAAGTAATTAAAAAATTGACATTATTTGTATTAATTATTTGCTGATATTTTTTCTACTATGATGACATCAGATCAATGCATTAAATTCATCATAAAATTATTTTGTATGTAAAAATAATAAAAAATGTGTATATTCATTCATCCATCCATCCATCCACACATTTATTAAGGAGCTTCACGGTCCAGTTGTTAACATATTTAGATCCTGGGGTTTAAATATAATAAGCCAAGGAAAGGTTTTTAGATAGCTAAAAGGCGTTAAGAAATTTTTTAGAATTTTTATACCATTGACAAATGGCAAATCTAGCTAGCTTAATAATTAATTTTTTAGAGAATGGGTATCTGGTGTACTTTTATCTAGAAAAAAATTAAATAAAGCTTTAATTAAACCATCAAACATCACATGATCACCATTCTTCATTTCAAAAATAAACTTTAGTCATAGAAAAGGTACAATACAGGGGATACAATAAAATTTGAATACTGTTGGGAACTTACATTTGTTGTTCCATCATTTTGTGATAAACATTAGTAACAATTCTGTAGAACGTAAAAAGAAAGGTATACAAACAAATTTTTATACAAGCAGATGATCACCATTCTCTATGCTTACACAAGTTATTTTTACAAAGGCAAAACTCTCCATATAGTAGTGCCACTCAGTGCAAGCCAGAATAATCAATGGATGCAGGAAGGTTTGTGCATAAAATCCCTATCTAGTACCTACTCATCCAATATCTCCAGACTAATTTTCTAGCTTGTGGCTTTCATCAGTGATGAGCCTTTGATTTAAAAGTAGTGACACTACTGTATGGAGAATCCTGACTCTGTGAAAAAGCTTTAATTAACTGATGCTTGAACTGACATGATGAGTTTTGTCTTCTCTTTTTACCATGCTGTTATGGAGAAATGTTGGATAGGCCTCTTTCTTTAAATATAGCATATTTAAGACTAATGGATTGGATCACATTACAATCTTATCAAGTTGGTGATATATTTTTATTTAAAAAATGACAGAAAAATGTATATAAAAGAAGATAAGATGCACACATATATTAAATTTAATGTTACACTAACACTTTGTTTATTATTTGGTTATTTATCCATTATTATATGAGGGAAGGGAGGGTTTCATGCCTAAGTGCATAAATATTTGGGATAATTATTTTAATTGTTTTATAATATTCCAAAATAAAATGTTTTATATATAATTAATAATTTAATAAATTCAATTGTTAAAAAAAATTATTTAAATTTTTGTCACAATTTTTTTTCTAGGATATCTCATTAGTTAAACAATCAAGAGTTGTGATTGATTAATACACTAAATTTTTCTGGAAAAAAGATCATTGAATTCTCATTTTTTAATAAAAGAAAATATCTGAAAAAAATTATCTGGAAAGAAAATTGTAATTCTGAAGGAGCAACTTAATTAAGCGGTTCATAGTTCAAAATTCCTATTGGCTAAGTGAATTAATGTTCTAAACTTTTGATTGGTCAATTACAGAATCAGCAGTAAAAATATATTTGTCTTTTAAAATGATACTCATTTGAGTTTAGTTTCTAAAAAGCAAATTAATAATTTGTCAATTTAATAAAGTAACTGAAAGTTTTTTCAAAAATAAATTTCTATTTATAATTGATAAAAATAATCTATAGCTGACCACATAAAACTTACTTTTCATAACCTTTTATAAAATGCAACTTACCTCATTGTTTTCTTTCTCAATTTACTTTCATGTAAAAGTAAATAATTTTACTGAAATTTGAACTATTCTTTGAAAATAATTATACTTCATAAATATTTTATGGAAATAATAATAAATATGTAAAAAAAATACTCTAAAACATACATTTTTTTCATTTTGAAAATCAAAACAAAGAACTTAGACCTGTTAAAATTGCTGACATGTACTCCCTATTGTAGAGAATGAGAAGCAACCAATCAGTGCCTTGGAAAACAGGCATTATCTCATTGTTATAACTTTAAATTTAAATATTATTGATTTTTAATTGTAAAAGGAGAAGCCTCATACCGTGTAGTTTTCTTGATAAAACAAGCATAAAACCAGAAAAATAATGCAAAAATTAGCAGTTTGAGATTGAGTTAAAGCTGACGATGTTTATCTTTGGACCGATGCCATTTATGATCGGAAAAATGGAGGAAAAGTTAAAATGCTTCTTTTTTTAAAGCAGCTAACTCATACCACTTTATGAATTATACTAGGAATAATTAAAATGTTGTGGTAATTAAAACAAATTCTATAAATAAATTTCATTCTCCATGAAGAAAGGAATTCATTTTTTATTATTCTACAAAGGTAATGCCTAGAAATTGTCATTTATGAAACAAGTGCTTTTGTTAAAAACAAATTTACCAAAAGGCAAGTTATACATTCAGCATATTTGTGGTAATTGGATAATGACCTTCACTATAATCTCTTTTAAAAAAAGAGAAATACCAATAAAATTCACTTAACTTACTTTTAGTTTTATTTAAAAAAAAGTGCTCAAAATAAAATATTTAAAATTATTATATCAGTGTTTACTAAAGTAATAGCTCTTATTGCATATATGTGTGGAGATGATAATCTGGACCAACTGATGATTGCTGGTTTAGCATGAAATACATATATTGGTGGTTATTTATCTTTTCAACATATATGTGTTTGAGTGTATCAGTGATATGAGATGGAGTGGTGAGTGGTGTGAAAGTCTGTGCTCATATACTCTATATATTACATATATTCATATAGGTATATAATAAGCCTGTATTTCAGTTATTACATAATAAAGATGTCTGTCCATCCCTTGTATATGTATTAAATGGATTATGTTCTGTACATGAGAGGTCAGATTAACTTTAGGTCAACATGAGTGTGATGAGAATCTCAGCCTCAGAGTGGCCTTTGAGTGTTCCATCATCAGATTTTCAATTGGATGGATGGTTGAAGAGTTGGAGTGTGGAGTGGATTGAAGCCTGTCCATTAAAGTATGAAGATTGTCTATCAATATATATATATATATATATATGAGCACTTATTGCATATATGTGTGGAGATGATAATCTGGACCAACTGATGATTGCTGGTTTAGCATGAAATACATATATTGGTGATTATTTATTTTTTTGACATATATGTGTTCGAGTGTATCAGTGATATGAGATAGAGTGGTGAGTGGTGGGTGGTGTGAAAGTCTGTGCTCATATACTCTATCTATTATATATATTCATATAAGTATATAATAAGTCTGTATTTCTGTTATTAAAGTAATAGTGATACAATGCAAGAAAGCTTACATTGAAATACACTGGGGGAAAAAAGTGTTAAAAATATAAAAGTCATTACAATGAAATTTTCAAATATACTTGTCTAAAATTACTGAAGGTATAAAATAATTTTACATAATTAAGTATTTTTATGGCAGCTATTTATACTGAAATCTTACAGTCCAATGGATACCTTTAAGAAGATATTAACTAATTTTTTCCATATGTCATAATATCTGCTGGGAGGTGAACCTGCAACTACCGTCTGCAACTAACTGCTTGCTTGCAAGGTGGCTGTGCTGACCTCTTGGCTAACAATGCTTGACAGAAATTAACTAATTTAAGAATCAATCCCAAAGTTGTAGCCTTTCCTGTTAACAAGAAAAAATTTCAATATCCTTGTACCTCATTTTGTAATATAATATAATTTGTAATTGTATTTATGTTTGCATTGTGATAAAAAACAATAATGCAATGTATAAGGGAAAATATTATTGATATTTTTTATTTTTTGATAAATTTTGAAATACATAAAGTTTGTATGCATAAACTGAATATTAAAGTATGCATGTGAGTTTATGGGATTTTAATATTAACAGAATTAATACCTTTTTAAAGTAATGATTTAAATGCATGCACTAGCTATGGTTTTATTTGCTTTATTTAATCGAGCCCTGGTAGGAATAAAATATTTTTTATCAGATTATAATTGCTATAGTTTTTTTATTTAAAGTTTGAACATGTTATTATATTTCTATAAATCACACTTATAAATTATTTTCATCATGTATACATTATTTATTTGTTTAAACATTTTAATCAATTATTTAAGAATTTGTGTTTGAAAAACAGATTTATGATGTCAAGCATTGTTAGCCGAGAGGCCAGTGCAGCAGCCTTGCAAGCAAGCAGTTGCTTGCAGACAGTTGTTGCAGGTTCGCCTCCTGGCTGATGCTATGACATATGGGAAAAAAAAACAGATTTATGATTGGTTTCTTTTTTAATGGGTGCTTGTGTTGTAAATGTGATTTAATTTTTATGATCCAAATGTTTAGTTTTAGATCCAAATTGTACCTCATTCTGACATTAAATGATATTGTTTACTGATTGAGTGCATCAAGGGCAGATTGTCAGATAAGGAAGACAGGATTATCAACATTTATGCAATTTTATTGTCAGACATGAGCAAAAGTAGCATTATTATTATTTATGAGATATAGTATTAAATATTTTTAAATTGTAATTTAATGGTTTCAGATCATTAAGTTATACATATATGTATTCACACTACTAAGAAAAAAAATCAGACTGATATTCGCAATCAAGTGTGATGATATTAAATCTCAATCAAGGGGAATGGATACAATCTATGGCTGAAGAAATCTTCATTATATCCTCATGATCAGCTATCTGGGGAAGCATCCTATTTTTATTTTTTCCTTAATTATATTTGTCACATCTATAGATGATTACATTGCTACTATTCATTAGTGCCTAGGAATTTGCAGAATTTATTTACATTATAAACGATACGGTTATTTATTTAGTAATTGCATTTTGAATTACAAGTGTCAAATTAACTGAACCCATATCTTTGGCACCCTTCACTTTAGATAATATATATCATGATTATTATTAATCATTTACTAAACTAAAGATTATTTCTAACACAGATATAAACTTTAAAACCTACTTAAAGATTAATATATCTGATTTTTTAAAATTAAACTCCCAAACACATGGAGTTATTCACTTTTTTTACCCCATGTGTAATAGTTTATTTATTTAGCTATGATCCCACTTTGGATTATAACTAAGATCATCTGTCTTAATGTTTAAAATCAGGAGCATTGATTTTATAAAACATTACTTCAAATGTCTTTTTAGTAAAATGTGCATAGATCTATAGCTCGTATGCCATGATTCATCTCTTTTAATGTCTATGCCATGATATAACTGAATGGAAAGGTAAATATCTCTTCTGAGTTTTAAATTAAATGAGGATCAATCTATATAAGCTCAATCTGAATCCATTCTATCATAATATATATAATTTACCCCCTCCCCAAAATTTCTTGTATGATATTTGTACAATCATTTTTAAAAAAACTTATTTTACATTTAAACTTATTTTTAGAGTGATTATGTTTTATTTAGTTAACAGTTTACTTAATTAATATTATTTTCCTAATTTTTGTTCTCAATAATGGAAATCAGCACAAAAATATTATATCTCTTTCTCTCTCTCTCTCTCTCTTTTTTGCATATAGCAAAGTGAGATCTTATTATTTTCTTTGTTGATGGCTTATCATTAGATAAGAAAAACTATGCATATTGGAAAATTCCAGGTTAAATGAAGATAGTAAAAAAATACTTTGATATAGAAAATTATGTAGGTGCATTCTTCACTTATGGTACACCCACTTTTACAAAATGTTCAATTATGATTTTCAGCAGATCCATAGTCAGAATAAAAAAAATACTAATGGCTTCATTACTTGGAAGTTCATAAAAAGTTCGAGTACCACAACCGAGAGCACCAGAATCAATCCTGGGATCTCCATATCTAAAGTTGGATGCTCTACCAACTATGTCAAACTGCACAGGGTATTAAAATGGCATACAACTTTATTACTTGGGGTTCTTAAGAAGTTTGAGTACTAAAACTGACAGCACCAAAATCCAATCCTAGGATCTCCCAATCTCAAGCTGGATGCTCTACCAACTATGCCAAACTGGACAGGGTATTAAAATGGCATATGATTTTTTATTTGGAAGTTCATAAGAAGTTTGAGTACCAAAACTGAGAGCACCAGAATCAATCCTGGGATCTCCCAATCTCAAGTTGGATGCTCTACCTACTATGCCAAACTGCACAGCACATTAAAATGGCATATGACTTATATTACTTGGAAGTTCATAAGAAGTTCAAATGTCAGACCTGTATGCACCAAATCAATCTAAAAACCTCCTGATCCTAAGTTGAATGCTCTATTAATTGTGCTAAACTGTAAAGGGCATAGTCAGAATGATACTACTGAATCAAACAAAATATTGTTTTGGCGACATCTGGTGGAAATTAAAAATATTATTGTATTAAACTAATTATAGTCTGAATCCAGTCATAATTTAATTTACTTTCAGTGAAAGCTTAAATTTCTAGAAATTAGAAGTAAAATCCAACATTTAATTATTTTATGAAAGCTGAATGACCTATGAATAATAAAATTCGAACATATAAATACTCATTGCTATGTAAGGACTTTTGTAAATTCTTCTATTGTTACCCAAAAATGGATAGCAATTTTTTTTTTCTATCTGTTTAATTTTAGTCCATCCAATGTCTACTTAATTGATAACTTGCTTCATTTTTGATTTTGTACTTTCATGATATATCTCTTATTATTTTAAACATATTTTTTGTTCACTTCTTTTATATAAGTCAACATTTATACCTTTTTGATTTATACTCAAATTTTTATCGCATTTCATTTTTCTAATATACTATTTATTGTTTTACATATTTTTGAATGAAAAGTCAATCTGAGCATTTCATACATAAAAAACAGTCCCCAAATTATAGACAGTTTGATATTGGAAAATGAAAAGTTTAAAAATATTCACGGGAAGCTTATTCCAAAAGCCATTATTCTTGCGTTTTACTTACAAAATATTTTTGTTTATAAAAAAGTTTGTATATTATGGATTATGGTTTATTATGCATGAAAATTTCTTACTGTAATTTTGAAAGATCTTTCACTAGTCTAATCATTAAACAAAATAATTTTCTTTTTGGCTATTTAGGCCTTAAACAGCATTTCTGTACTAGGGTGCAAAAGTTTCCGACATTTTAACTACCGAAATACCGAAGTAAAATTTGTGATTAATGGTAATTACCAGTAACCCCAGACAATAAATTTATTTTTAATTAAGATATTAAAAAAAAAAAAGGGAAAAACTTAAAAATGCTTTATTTAACAGAAAAAAAAAAACTTGAATAAAAAAATATAGAAAAATTTCTTTTTATTGAACAAAAAAATTAACTTTTATATATATGTCAAATGCGTTGACCAGGAAGCGACCACATGCCAGCTGCTTGGAAGGCAGCTATGCTAACCACTAGGCCACCAATGTTTGACAAAATGAACTTTTTAAAGAAAATAAAAATGATTTTGTAAAAAAACAAAGTTTTTTAATGCTATGGGAAAAAATAGCACTATACCCTATTCACAAGAACTTTTAATGAAATAAGATTTTAAAAAGCATAAACTATCTAATGTTTTTGTGATAAGGGTAACCTTATTTTTGAAACAAAGTATCCCGCACTTGAAAAAGCTCATTCTGATTTAACACTGGTCACTCTGATAATATTTAAACTTTGATACAGTTTTTCTAGATGCCCAAGTCACTTTCCAGTAGCCTCAAAAGCTTCATTTTGTTGATTAAAGAAAATCTATGAAAAATAATGCATTTAGATTTAGCTTTTTTTTTAAAAACCTCTTTAATGTCTCTTTGAAGAATTGGTTCACCTTCTTCATCTGCGGATTCTACATCTGAAATTTCACCTTGAGCAATTTCTTCTTTGATTTCTTCCTTTGTAGGTGGCTGACAAAGTCTGTTATATGTTTCATCAGTCAGTTTCTTAATGTTTTTATAATTTTTTTGAGACATTATGAAGGGAAATGTTAAAAAAAGAATTGATAAAATGAAAAAGATAACAGCTTTCTATAGAAACATTTAAATCAAAACTCGTTTGAACTTTGTAACAGTGATGCAATACTATGCACAGATTCAGATTCGAGCATCAAATTTTAAATGAAGTTTAATTTGACGATTTAGCAAAGCAATTACATGATTTGAAAATATTGGAGAGGAAAAGATTGGGATTTATATCTTGAGAATATTTTAAGCATGTTCAACTTTGAATATAGTTCTAGACTACATAAATATTAAATAGATAGGTTTAGAACTGGGATGAAATAGAATTTAATTGCTTTTTGCAAACTTAAAATGACTTTATTTTTATGGTAGATTTAAATAATTTTATTTTCTAAAGCCGGTATAATTATAAATTTATTAAATGCACATTGATTACGTAAGTAAAATTTACTGAGGCTATAAACTCGATAATATGCGTATAAAATGCGATAGTAGTGACCTCTACAAGTGTTTTAACCACAAGCTTACGCTATGGAAAAAAAGAGGGGAACCCTTCTTTACTTCAACCTACTTTCTATTTAAATAGGTGAAGCTGACGTTAATTATTATTATTTTTAGAAATCAGTAATTACCAGAAAAATATTTCGAATTTCAAGCCCTATTCTGTATATCTCAAAATTTTCAATTAATTTTTTTAAAATTTCTTTTATCTTTTAAAAACTAAATATGCATTTTAATAATTTAAGGTTTTTTGCTGCAGCTGTAAAATTGTGATGTTGGAAGGATTGTGTAAAGAGAATGGCACACAAAGATAAAACTATTCCTTTGCCTAATTATTCTGCATATTTTCACAAAGAATGCATAGATACATGTTATTAATTACTATGAAACCTGCTACTAATTTTGAAGATGGTACAATTATATGTTTGTGTGGCGAAATTGTATTAAGAGAGATCTACAACTCTTATCAGACACCTTGTTCTAATTTATCTGGTCATTATCACTTTCCTGGAAATGATGATCACAAAAGTAAGCAATAGTTATATGTAGAAAAACATGGGAATTTATTAAGCCTGTACGTATTAATTGGCAAATATATTATATATGTATGATGTACTTGATTTAATGTTATTTACAAGAAATAATCAAACACATCCAATTCAAATAACTATTACTCTCTTGCATGAAATTAAGATATCTCACTTAACAGATACAAGATTTTATTAGTATAAAAATTAACAAGCATTTATAAACAGGATTATAAGTAGTTTACTAGTGCCTGTAAGGCTTACAAAAATAATAATAAGACTGGTGTAGTCTGTATAATTACCCTAGGTCAGTCTTTATTACCTTCAGACCCGAATATCTGGTTCTCCTCCCATCGTTGGTCCTGTTCCGAAATTTACACTACACACAAGTCTCTCAGAAAACAGGACTGATGCTGACTAGCTTTTTCACCGCTAGATTGTATCTACATTTTGTTCTATTGTTTATTCCTTAACAATTTTATTCGCAAAAGTATTCTGGGATTATTTCTGAACTAATTAATAAATTGTTCTTTACATTTTTAATCCTTCATTTAATTAATTATTTATTTGGATCTTCCATCTTATTTTACACCTTGCTTTTTATAAAATATACATATGAAAAACCATTTGTAATTTCTAATTTTCATTTTTATTAAATCAACTCGTTTACTTTCATATGTAATTATTTAACACTTTTAACTTATGGAGTACACACAGTTTCACACGTATTTTTCTTAATATTAATCGTACTATAACATAACAATTCCTCCCCCACTCCAGAAGTTACGGTTTATATGTTTTATACATATTCTTTTAAGTTCAAAGGTCTTCTTTTACATCGTATTGGTCTGGTGTGTATTTTATCCTCTTCTACCACATCTTTTTGGATGCCTGTCAGTAACATCTGTTTATCTAAATTCCTTTCATTTACATGTTGAAACTGCTGGAACATATCTAGTTGTATGTCATCTTCACTTTTATGAATATGATTTTTGTGATGCTTATATATAATTCCGTTTTCGTCTTTAATATCATAAATTTGTTTTGATCACGCCCGTTCAATTTTTCCATTAACCCATTGTTTATGTAATATATCTCTGAATATTATCATGTCTCCAATGTTAAAGTTTTCCACTGGGTCTTGATTATATTTATATATATATATGTATCAGGTCGCAAAAAATCTAAATTAGTTCATATTTTCCGACCGAATAACATTTCAGCTGGCGATTTTCCAGTCGTTGTTGATGGAGTTATATGTTGATACATCATGAATTCCTGTAAGATGTTTTTCATATCTGTATTTTTGTTTTTTCTTAAATATTTCTTCACTTTTCCTACCGCGTTTTCTGCCAAACCATTTGATTCAGGGTAGTAAGGGGGTGTAAATACATGTTTGATGTCCCATTTCTCAAATTGTATTTTTAGTTCTTCACTCGCAAATCCAGTTCCGTTGTCCGAGATGATTACTTGTGGAAATCCATGTATATAAAATGTCTGTTAAACATTTTATTGTTTTGTTTGCACTCGTATTTTTAACCTCATGACATTCTATCCATTTAGAGAAAGCATCGATTAAAATTAAATAATTTCTTCCCTCTATTGGACCCGCATGGTCTATATGCAGTCTTTGCCACGGATATATTGGTTTAAGCCAAAAAGAATATTGTTTATTCAGCAGAGCTATTTCAGACTTACATTTATCACATTTCTTAATATACTTTTCAATATCATTACTTATCTGCGGCCACCAAACATAACTCCGAGCTAGAGCTTTAGCTTGCACAAGGCCTGGGTGCCCCTGATGCAAAAGTTCTAGAACTTTCATTCTCCCTATAGGAGGTATAACTACTCTGTCTCCCATATTAATACACCCTTTACAGACTGACAATTGGTCTCTATTGACCCAAAACCCCATTGCTAAATTTTCAGGTTTTTTATTAGGCCAACCTTTGCTTATCCATTTCTTAAGCAACGCATACCCGTAATTTTCATTTGTCCATGTCTGAACTATTTTACTATTTATGGCTTGTGATTTCATATTGTCAATATGATTAACTTCCACATCAGTTTCATAGTTGTCATTATTTCTGGGCACTCTGGATAGAGCGTCCGCATGAGAAATTATCTTTCCTTTTTGATATTTTAGATTGAAATCATAAGCAGTAAGGGTATTAGTCCATCTGAACATGCGTGGACTTAAATGCTCTGGCATCGGATGATCTTTTCCTATAATCCCTAACAAAGGTTTGTGATCTGTTACTAATTCAAATTTTCGTCCATAAATAAACTGGTGAAATTTTTTCACAGCAAACATAACTGCCAAAGCTTCTTTGTCCAGCTGACTATAATTTTTTTTAGCTTTATATAAAGTCCGAGAAGCGTAATCTACAGGACATTCATGACCGTCTATTTGATGCGCTAAAACTGCTCCGATTCCATATTGTGATGCATCTGTAGTAATAGTGATGTCTTTGTCACTATCAAAATGTACTAATAAGATACTAGAGGTTAACAATTCCTTAACTGCTTTAAATGCTTTTTCATGTTTGGTATTCCAAATCCATTTCTGATCTTTGCGTAGCAGCTCATATAGAGGAGTTGCAACCATCGCTTTGTTCTTTAGAAAAGGTTTGAAAAAATTAATCAAACCTAGGAAAGCTTGAAGTTGCTTGACATTTTGGGCTTGGAACATCTTTGACTGCCCTAATTTTATTAGTTAATGGACTTTTCCCTTTTTTTGATTTCACAATTCTTTGCTAATTGGCGTAGAACAATATCATATTCTTTAATTGATTTGAGTTTGTCTTGTTTGTGGTTCCTCAATTTTAACCTAGCTAAATACTTCGATGGTCTTGGGCTAAAATAATCTGTTACTCTTTGAACCAGTTCATCATAGTTAATACTATCCATAACCTGTCCATCATACAGTTTGCTTACTATTTCAATAACTTTTCTACCTGACAAACATAATAACGCTGCTACTTTCCTGTCATTTTCAATAATATTATTTAACTTAAAATAATTTTGCAATTGAAGCACATAAAAGGGCCATTTGTGTGGATTATCTATCCCAAATTCCGATATATTAGCTTGTCCTATCGACATTTTAATTCTTTACAACTCACCGACTTCTGAATTACTGTTCGGTGTACTTCTTTTATAAAGCTTGAAAAACAGGTTTTCTCCTGACTGCGCCAAAATTGTGATGTACTTGATTTAATGTTACTTATGAGAAATAATCAAACACATCCAATTCAAGTAACTATTACTCTCTTGCATGAAATTAAGATATCTCACTTAACAGATACAAGATTTTATTAGTATAAAAATTAACAAGCATTTATAAACAGGATTATAAGTAGTTTACTAGTGCCTGTAAGGCTTACAAAAATAATAATAAGACTGGTGTAGTCTGTATAATTACCCTAGGTCGGTCTTTATTACCTTCAGACCCGAATATCTGGTTCTCCTCCCATCGTTGGTCCTGTTCCGAAATTCACGCTGCACATAAGTCTCTCAGAAAAACAGGACTGACGCTGACTAGCTTTTTTCCTACTAGATTGTATCTACTTTTTGTTCTATTGTTTATTCCTTAACAATTTTATTCGCAAAAGTATTCTGGGATTATTTCTGAACTAATTAATTAAATTGTTCTTTACATTTTTAATCCTTCATTTAATTAATTATTTATTCGGATCTTCCATCTTGTTTTACACCTTGCTTTTTATAAAATATATATATGAAAAACCATTTGTAAATTCTAATTTTCGTTTTTATTAAATCAACTCATTTACTTTCATATATAATTATTTAACACTTTTAACTTATGGAGTACACACAGTTTCACACGTATTTTTCTTACTATTAATCGTACTATAACATAACAATATGTATATTAAATTCTTTACTTAAAGATAACTGGATTATGTAAGTTATAGGTATTACAGTTAAGTAATAGTACTTAACCATATTTGGTAGTGGATTATATAAGTTATAGATACTACAGCTAAATAATAGTACTTAATTATGTTTAGTGGTAGTTTTATCTTGTTGCGTATTCTTATTAAAACAGAATGTGATGTGATGATGTGATGTGATGTATTGTGGCTTCTCCTTAAATGAAGTCAAGAATATCTGAGCAATTATGCCCAGAGAAATCTGTTAGCCACTTAATTTTCCATTCCCCACTCTAAGTTTTCCCATATTCTGCTCAATCAAGTAGTGCCACTCAATGCAAGCCAGAATAATCAATGCATGCCAGAAGGCTTGTGCATAAAATTGGTATCTAGTGCCTACTCATCCAATATCCCCAGACTAGTTTCTGGCTTGTGGCCTTCTGGCAACCATTGATTACTCTGGCTTGCACTGAGTGGCACCACTGTATGGAGAGTTTTACTTGTTTTAATAACAGTTGTGAGCAAGCATAAGAAATGGTGATCATGTGATGTTGCATATTCTTTTAATATGTTTATGTTAGAATTCCAAGCTTAGATCTTCACAAACCTAATGAAAGCAAGAAGTAAAAAATATTATTAGACGTTATTATTCTTTTGCAGTTATTCGGCTTAAATAAGATTAGTTATAAAAGAAAATGAACTCATTAGTAATCGTAAATTCTGCGTTATTAAACAGAAAGTCATTCATGTACTGAACTTAAAAAACCATTAGAAGACGCATTACACTTTGAATTAAAAATAGTTTTCATTCAAAACTGGGTTTATAATTGTATATACCGTAGTCACATGGCATGCTATAAGAATTCGATTTATTGCACAACGTTATAGATTATTTTAGTACATAATTGATATTCGATTAAATATACATATTCACATACAATACCATTTCTGTATGTGTTTCATCGCTTAAACTTTGATTTTGATTTAAAGAAAAGACAATAATTCTTTATTAAGTGCAAACTCATCTGGAACACAGCTGCAGCGAAGAAACTCTAATAGCAACGTTTAATGTTGATGAACAGCTGCCTGGAATACCACTATAAACTTAAAATTTATTTTCGGTAGAAAATTTCCGATTCAATAAAAATTATGCCGTAGAAGCTATTGAAGCCTAAATACTGTCAAATAAAGCGTCATTTTATAAACTAGCAATAAAACAGGTTCTTCTTACTATAACAGTCACGTGACAGTATAATGTCAATAAGTACATTAAATAAAATAATTTTAATTTTAAAAAAATACTAAAATAATTTTATCTTTTTATTTAATACACGGTAATGTATATGATTATAAATTTATCTACGCTTAATAAAGTCTAATAACATAATTAAATGCATCTATTTATCATATCCATGGCCATATATTGGAATATGAATGAAAAATTTGATTTTTTCAATTTTCAAACAATCTTAAACTTTAAAGGCTAATTGCTTTTACGTGATGATTGATATATTTAACGATTTAAATTATAACATTACAATAATATACTGTACTTTTTAAAAAAATCAGTATATTAAGAACTGTTGCTAAATGAATTTTCTTTTAGATTATTTAATTTAGGAATTTTTATAATTTTTAAAATAAATGTGGTTATTTTATTGTAATATGTGATGTGATGTGATGTTATGTATTTGGCTTCTCCTTAAACGAAGCCAAGAATATCTCAGCAACTATGCCCAGATAAACCTGTTAGCCACTTTATTTTCCATTCCCCACTCTAAGTCTTCCCATATTCTGCCCCATCTCATTTCCACAACATAATCTTTGTCAACTCTATGGCCTTTAAATCTAAATCCCCTTTATCTTTTTGCAAACCCAGCATAAAAACTACTAACTCACTTTCTGCATTGTCACTTTGTTCATACCTATTCTCCCATAACTTCATTATCTGTACCCTTTCTGCTTTCAAGCATTTACATTCAATCAACAGATGCCTAATATTTCCTATACCTTCCTTACACAATTTGCACGCTAAATCAACTATAGTTTTCCATTTACATGTATACTCTCTTGTTGCTAAAGATCCCGTTCGAGCCTTAAACAATAAACTACTTTCCTTACTATTATCATAAATTAACTCACTTCCAATTTTCCGTTTACTTCTATATATATATATTTAAACTCTTCTTACCCTCCATACTACTTCTCCATCTCTCCAACTCCCTATTTTTTATTAATGCTTCTATTCTTTTATCCCATTCCTTACCACTATAACACTCAACAATCCTCCTAACACAATCATTCCACCTTTTATACAAGTATACTGATATAAATTCTTTATCCAAATCTTTTGCATACCACATCACCTTTATCATCCATCTTGTTACCTGCCCCTTACTCATAACCCAATTAAACACTATTTTGGCTATTCTTTTACTATCCATAAACTGCAACTTACCAAACATTTTCATTTTACTTTTTGCATCTCTCATATAGAAACTTGACCATCCCGTTTCTCCTTGAATTGCCTCCTTTGCTGTCCACATCTCTGCATCTAATGCATGTCTTCCTACTTCCCTTTGTACTTTTTCTAAATAATCTAAAATCCTTTTACTAACCCATAATGCATCATTACCATATGTTAACCCTGCTACTGCAACTCCCTTCCATACAATTCTAGCTACATCATGTTTATTATATGAAAATACTGTTAGTTTCTTTACCAAACCTTTTCTTTTCTTTGCTTCATTTACCAAGTTTTTCTCCCATTTAACCAAGCAATTTTCCTGATTACATAAGATGATTCCCAAATACCTATATCTATCCACCACACTTAACTTTATATCCCCCAATAAAAAAACTACATCCTCTCTTTCCCTAGTATTAACCATCATTATATTTGATTTTTCTTCACTAAATTTAATCCCCATCTCTTTAACCACCCTTTCACATGTCCTCAACATAATATCATATCTTCTCTTCTTTCTGCACATAAAAAGATATCATCTGCAAAAAAAAAGACCCAACAAAGTATATACTCCTTTGCCACCTATTAATGGTATCTCTACCCCTCTTCCTAGTCTTTCTATTGCTTTTTCCATTTCACTCAAAAACAACAAAAACAAAATCGGTGACATAGGGCATCCTTGCCTTAATCCCACTCCATTTTTAACTTTAACTGATTCTATAACCCCTAATTGGTAAGTATAATAATTATTTTCATATAATTTCTTAATAATATTTATTAAAGCTTCATCCATTCCCAAATTGGCTAATCTTACCCATAATCTATTTCTATTTACTCTATCATATGCTTTCTCTATATCTATAAAACTCACATATAACGATCTACCTGAATTCCTACTCATCTCCATAAGTTGTGTAACTACAAACAAACTATCTCCTATATGCCTATCTGACCTAAAACCTCCTTGCATTTCCCCCACTACATTATTCTCTTCTATCCATTTTACAACTCTTCCAGCTACCATATATGCGAAAACTTTATATAAAACTGATGTTACCGCTATCGGTCTATAATTATTTAACTTTCTATGATCCTTACCCTTTCCTTTAAATAATAATTTTATTCTTGTATTACTCCAACTACCCGGAAAAACTGTCTTCTGCGCCATCTTATTAAAACATGATAATAACTTTGCTTTTGCTTTATGCCCTAAATTCATTACCATCTCTGCTGCCCATCCATCTAAACCTCTCACCTTTCCACTTTTCAATCTCTTTCCTGCCTCATTCAATTCATTTTTTGTGAACCTAATATTCCCATTACTAACTGCTTTCATGTTTTTTATCACTAATTTCTTCACATCTAACATCTTTTCTATATCCATTACATATCTATTTAAGATTTTCTTTAGCTTGCCTCTAGAGCTACATTCTATTCCCTCATCATCTATTAATACTATCTCTCTTTCCCCTACATTTCTCCTTTTAATGTAATTCCAAAATTTTTTACTCCCATCTCTTCCACTTTTATTAATATCCTCCAACAATTTATTATTTAACTTCATCCTCTCTCTATAATTATCCATTTTAGCTAGCTTCTTCTTTTCTAAGTACTTTCCCCATTTAGCATTAATATCATTTTCACTTTCTTTATTCTTAATAGCACACTTATATTCTCTGCATGCTTTTTTCCTCTTTTTTACACTTTTACTAACTCTCATTTTTTTATTACTTTTATTCTTCATATTCTCGACTAAAACCCTATTTGCCACTCCTCATACAGTAGTGCCACCAAGTGCAAATCTTCATATTCTGTAAACAGAACAGTTTTTGCATAAAATCCTATCTAGTGTCTACTCATCCAACATCCCCAGCTTTCATCAGCAAGAAGCTTTGGATTTGAGAGCATTGGATCTAGATCTTAGGATCTAATGCAACCCTCCAGCAGCCACATTTTACCTATTTGGTTAATTATATAAAGCTAGGAACCAATTAGGTAAAAGGAGACTGCTAGAAGGTTGCATTAGATGCTAAGATCTAAGTGCAGTACTCTCAAATTCATGGCTCCTCGCTGATAAAAGCTAAAAGCTAGAAACTATTCTGGGGATGTTGGATAAGTAGGCACTAGTTAGAGCCTTTATGCACAAACCTTTCTGCATCCACTGATTATTTGGCTTGTCCTTGGTGGTGCTAATGTATAGAGAGTTTGGTACTTTTATTAACAGCATGTGTAAGCATATGAAATTGTGATCATGTGATATATTATTGTAATTGTAATATAAACAAAATTAAATTAAAGTATTATTTAAATTGGTAACTAATGTGTCAGTGCAGTAGTAATGTTATTTGCCATTCATACATATAATATCCTGTTACAACGTTTGTGAAGTTTGGTGCAATGGTAGAACATACAACATGTGCTCGGGAGGTCCTAGGATCGATTCTGGCTACACTCCAATAGTAATAAAGCTATTTGCCATTCATACATATTTTTTTACAACATATTGGATGCTGCCCTATGAGGATTGGTACAGTGATAGACTGTCTACTCAACCACTCATTTGATTGATGTTTCCACCATCAGTTTTTTTAATGAAATGTAAGGTTGAATAGTTGGAAAAGTGATAAGATTGAAGCCTATCCATTAAAGTTTGAGGAATTGCTATCTTAATATAAACTGAGCACTGATTGTATATATGTGTGGCAGATTATGTTCTGGCACAACTGATGAATGTTTGTTTTGCATGGAACATGTATATTGGGGGTTATGTATCTTTTTCGCTGTGTGTGGTCATGTGTACCAATTACTTGAGATAGTGGAGAATAAGTAGACCAAAAAATCATGAATTCAAATCTCTCTATTTCCACGTATAAGAATCATTCAGTACAAGCAATTACATACTGCCATAGAATTAACTAAAAATAAAAACATATTGTTATATTAAAGAAGAAAATATATGTTTTTAAAGCTGCAACATGTTATAATTGTATTTTTACTTACAGTTAATCCATCTGAGACTTAGTTTATCTTCAAAAATTCATTTTTTAGCTAAGGAAATATTAGATATACATGGACTATCTACCTGAAGAAAGTTTAATGTTAATAAATGTTTGCTGATTAAAATTTCAAATTCCGTATTATAAGTTTGACAGACAAATGCACTAATCTACATTATGGAGATCCTGCAATTATAAAGTATTAATTTGTATGTTTAAAGAATGGCTACCTTCTAGCATATAGAGATAAATTGTAATGATTGAATTTGGAATCTGCTTCTACAATACAGTTATAACTATTTATGAATTCAGTAATAAAATCAGATCTTATATTGTCTTTACATCTCAAGGAAATGAATTGCTGGAATCAGAAAAGAAAAACTTTTTTTAAAAAATAGAGAAGTGGGTGAAAGAAGATAAAAACATGAAATCACCAAGTTACAATGAGATCTTTTGAAAATGGTATTACATTGATAAAAAATAATCAGTGAAAATGTGTGAAAATTCATTAGGTTGGCAACAAACATTCCTTTATTGTAATTACATCATCAGAGCATATCCCGTGAGTAGTTTACAAAATTACATGCAGTGATCCATTTTATAATTCTGTGTATTATGGTGAGTTGCGTAAATGGATCTATGTGGAATGCCCAGCACACCTACTTATAAAACAGAGCAAAATGAAATAATGAATATAATTCGATCTTCCCTTGATCATGAGATTACCATGGGTCATATTTTCAGTCTCACTAATGTGATGACACTTTGTGCTAAAAGAGACAATAAAAAACAAAAACACAAAGAAGCATGGGTGATTGTAAAGGATTTAAATGCAATCAACAGAAAAGATTCATGCATTCCATTATAAAAAATATGGAATATGTAAATGCTTCATTTGCATAATAAATTACATTTGCATATAGGTATAATTTTCAATTACTAAAGCACTATGATTCTGGCAGTGATCTGCTGAAAGCATGCTTAATGCTATATAAAAGTTTTGAACATAAACTAGTACCTATTTTTAAAACTCGATTATAACATTATAATGAGTTTTATAATGATTACAATAAATAAAGAAAGAGAATCAGATATCATTGAGAATTCCTTTATTGTTTATATAAAAATAAGGTTGCTAAACATGAAAAAAGAAGAGTAACATCAATTCATCACATGATCACCTCTATAATAGCAGATAATTGTTGCAAACAAAGGCAAAACTCTCCATACAGTAGTGCCACCCTGTGCCAAACAGAGTAATCAATGGATGCCAGAAGGCTTGTGCATAAAATCCCTATTTAGTGCCTACTCATCCAATATCCCAGACTAGTTTCTGGCTTGTGGCCATCATCAGTGAGGAGCCTTGGATCTGAGAGCACTGCACCTAGATCTTAGGATCTAATGCAACAATGTTTTCAATTTCATTCTCATAGTTTTGTAGTAAAGTAGAGTTAAAAGGTGGCTGCTGCAGGGTTGCATTAGATTCTAAGATCTAGGTGCAGTGCTCTCAGATCCAAGGCTCCTCACTGATGATGGCCACAAGCCAGAAACTAGTCTGGGGATATTGGATGAGTAGGCACTAGATAGGGATTTTAAACACAAGCCTTCTGGCATCCATTGATTACTCTGTTTGGCACAGGGTGGCACTATTGTATGGAGAGTTTTGCCTTTGTTAGTAACATCAATTGTAAGTCTTTTAAAAAATATTAGTTTGCTAAAATACTAATGTGGTCAAAATTTTATAAATAATTGAAGTTAAATTTATTTAAATGATCATAGTATAAGAGCGAATGCAATCAAACGCCAGCTACCTATAACAGTTACATTTTCAAATAAAATTACTCCTATACTTTGAAACAGGTCATGCTATCAAATCAGTCTTAAATCAAGTTCAAAAGAAAGAGCCTATTTATATTATAAAGTTACAAATAGTTATATAGGTAGATAAAACAAAAGTCAACTCTCTATACAGTAGTGTCAACCATGCAAGCTATATTAATCAATGGTCGCATTAGATCCTAAGATCTAGGTGCAGTGCTCTCAGATCCAAGGCTGCTCATTGATGAAGACTACTAGCTGGAAACTAGTCTGGGGATATTGTATGGGTATGCACTAGCTAGGGATTTTTAAGCACAAACCTTACAGCAAGCAGTAATTACTAAGGTGTGCACTGAGTGGCATTACTGTATGAAGAGTTGGATATTGTTTTAACATCTTCTGTAAGCATAGGAAATGGTGATCATGTATTGTTTTAAGAGGTAGGTAAATTACTATCAATCATCCTGGTTTAAATAAATGAACTTTGTAGCATGCCTCCACAGAGAAAATTACCAGCCTAATCAAATGCCAGTTGGTGAAAGGTTTTATTTTATTTTTACTTAAAAAAAATAGCTGGGCACTCATTGTTTAACTAATAATTGAATATTAGCATACAGTGAAATTTGAAACCCAAGTCATAAAATGGTGAGTGATATCTGATCATTACACAATGAGATCCTAATAAGCAAATAGTGTACATAATACACATGGTTATTCTTACCACATAATTTATTTATTTAATTTTCCCCAAAGAAAAATTTGTATGGTATTCTTACAAATGACATTTTTATGATTGATCATGAAAGTGCTTATTGATATTTCATCTCTAAATCTAAAAGTAATTTTGGAAGTCCTTTTCCTAGATAAATATTTTTTTCATAATACTCCTACTAATGTATTTCATTTCCAAAAAAATGGGTGAGTTTAATAACTTTTTTCATAAGTGTGGTAAAACATTTTCTCTTGATTAAGATGCGATTGATTTTTATAATAAAATTCTTCATAAAAATGTGTTATATCAATTTGAATTTACACCAGTCAATAATAAAGATGTTCTTAGGCTCTTAAATCTATTAAATCTAATGTTTCTGCTACTGATAAATTTTCAACTACCATAACTTATGCTCATTCTTTTATTGGATACTATTACAGATATTATCGACCAGTGCTTTTCTCATTCTTATTTTACATTATGTTGCAAACTTGCATTGGTATGGACTATTTCTAAGATAGATTGCCCTTTAACTACCATCACAAAACTGAAAGGCAGAATACACATTCTCCAGATAACAATTGTTACAAAGATGAACAGCTGCATATGCATTGCCTACTATGTGAGAGAAATACTTTCACAAAGCTGAAAGGCAGATTACACATTCTCCCAGAGACACTGACTGTCAATCTAAATGAGAAATGCAGTGAGGCAATCCACATTTAGGACTGGAAGTGTCTAGAATCTACTGCAGATATGAAGCAAGCTGTCAGAGTACAGTCAAAGTGTCACCATACCAACTCATGAGGCAGACTATCACAGATAAGCTAAAATGATCAGTAAAATTATAAGGCTCACCAATAGTGGCAGGCATGGTATAATAGCTGTATATAGTGTAAATACACAGGAGTATATTTGTTTCATTCTATATTAAAAAATATATTACTAAATGTATTTACATGCACTTGTGTTTATATTAATTCACAATTAAATGCCCGTTTTATCTAAATTATTTGAAAACAATTATTTATAAACAAGTAAATTCATTTTTTTTTTTTAATTTAAATATTTTCACTTTAAATAGCAAGCATCTCTACCTTGGCTAATCTAACTGATGATATTGAAAAGGATATTGATAATTCAAACATTGTAGTTTTGGCCTGTCTAAACTATTCTAAAGCATTAGATATAATGTCCAGTGAACATCTACTACCCAAATTGAAAATATTTTAGTCTGGGATTCAGCCTTGAAATTTATAAAAAGTTATTTTATGAATAGGAGGTTGACAGGATGGTAATTGACCATATCTTACCTGATTCTTAACAACTCCAATTTCCCTCAATGTATCCTCATTAGTGTATTATATATACACCAGACTTTATATCTTGTTTAGATTTTGGTACATCTCATAGTTTTGTCAATAATACTAAGCTTAGTTTGAATTTTCTACTTATCTTTCAGACGATTTTTAGATGCTCAAGCATGATTTGGTGCCAGGATAGAAATATTAAAAAAAAATTGCTTAATTTAAATGTATCTAAATGTACTGTTATTTTATTTGGTTCTAAAGTTGATCTTAGTAGATTTGAGAGTATAGCTTTAGATATAAAGTTAAAAAAGATCTTCTTATTCAAAGTTATGAGAGTCTTGGTTTAGGCTCGTATTCCTAAATGAATTTTAAAAATAACACTAGCAGATGAACTGAGTTAGTCTATGCCAGATTGTGGAAACTATATATTTCTAAATTTCTTCCTGGTCTATAAAATGTTTACTGCCAAATGTTTTGACCTTGACTTTGTTTAAGTATTATGACTTTGCTTATAGTTCATACTTAAACATTCCTTCAAAAAGTTCATTTGAGTTATGACATGGTTTGCATAAGTTCTCACATGTACCCATTAATTTAAACTATGCACTTAATATACTGTAGAATGCATTTGCGGTTAATAAAATCCATAAACAAAATATTCCAGTATATGTCGACTTTAAATTAACAGAGAGAAATCACTTTTATTGATATAATATTCATTTTAAATGGAGTTTAGATGTACCAAGTTTAAATGTCATATCTTTACTAAAAATTTAGTTTTTATTAACAGTAGCAAACTCTCCATTCAGTGGTGCCACCAAGTGTAAGCCTTAGTAACTAATGGATATAGGAAGGTTTGTGAACAAAATCCCCATCTACTGCTTACTCATTCAATATCACTGACTAGTTTCTAGTTTATGGCTTTCATCAGTGAGGAGCTTTGGATCTCAGAGCACTGCACCTAGATCTTTGGATCTAATGCAATCCTCCAGCAGTCACCATTTATCTTTTTAGTTAACTATAATGCTTGGAGTCTAAAATAGAAATACAATAAGGTTTTCAATTCAAGCTCATTTTCTTGTATAGTCATATAGATCTGAACTCAGTTCAGCATTAATATATTTTGGTATCTTTGAATCTCACCATAATCCTATCGGTCAGGATTGGTATTAAACCACTAAACATCACATGATCACAATTTTTTATGCTTACACAAGCTGTTAACACAGAGGCAAAACTCTCCATACAGTACTGCCACTCAGTGTAAGACAAAGTAATCAATGGATGCAGAAAGGTTTGTGCATAAAATCCTTATCTAGTGCCTGCTCATCCAATATCCACAGACTAGTTTCTAGCTTGTGGCTTTCATCTTGAAGAGCGTTGAATCTGAGAGCACTGCACCTAGATATAAGCCTTTTAAAAGAAATCTATTTAGTAAGTTTTAGTTTTAATGGAGCAAGATTTTATATAATATTTTAAAAAAAGTTTAAACCTTTTGTCTTCGACTAAGCAAGTTAAACACTTAGTATTGGAGGGATTGCTTTAAAAAAGTGTTTATATATATATTTATTTTTTTATTAATATAGTTTTTTTTCTAATATTGTATTTATATATTTTTTTATATATATGGCTTGTGAATTTTACTTTTATTATATGACAATAAGAATGATTATCGATTTATATTGTAATAAAAAAAAATCTATTTTTTAACTATCAACTTTTTAAAGCATTATATATATATATATATATATATATATATTGTAACGGTCAGAATTCGCACATTTCATAAACAAGTTGCACAGTTTCTCCACCACACTCGAAAAGCAGCACCACAAGTGGGTTCAGGGCCTGTCATACCGGATTCGAATATAGCAGATCGACTGCGCAACCAAATACGATGGAGCCCGAACCCGCCATCACAATAGCAACATCTTTTCAGGCCGCGGTGGTCAGAGAGAGAGAAGAGACTACGTGAGATTTATAAATAAATTAACAGCTAGCGTTTGGAAAGTCTTAATAGATACGTGTATAACCCAGACAATACGAGACAATGAGATGAATCAGAAAATAAACACTAACGTAAAGAATTGATTAAATTAACATGATTTATTAAGTGGCTAAATATGATTTCTGGCACTATTTATTTATTAAATAGTGGCGTCAAATGGTTAACTACAATTGATTAAATCATTTTACTCGTTAATCTATAACCTGGGTCAATTATCGCTTACGAATGTGCCTTACTAAACCTTGAATACATGCGAAGCCCAAGAATAAGAGTACTGGAATTATTTATAATAAAAGATATTAAATAGTTTTACGATAAAGGCTGACTTCAGAAGAAATGCAGAGCGGCTCCAATGAGCTTGGCAGCAGCGACTTGCTTAGTGCGGAAATATATGTGTGAGTATGATATTATCTTAAAGTACTTAAAAAGGGATTCAGTGGTACTCGCAAGGTTTAGGAAACGATGGAGGGTGGTAGTCCATTTAAACTACAGGAACTTTGTGATGACAATAAAGAAATAAATCATAAAATCAGACGCATATGTTGCACCCCACATTGGTCTCGGCCGTAGCCCTAAAGATCGGAGTATGCTAGCATATGGCTGCGAAGAACTGCGTCAGCATCCCCAGGTGTGACGCTCTGGTACACACATTGACTGGAAACCGCAGGAAGAAGTAAAGGGGAAACGGACTTGGCCGTTTAAAGCCCTTTTAAAGAACAAAGTGATCTCAACATCGAATACCCTTGCCAGCAACACTAAAATATATATATAATCGATTCAAAAAAAAGGAGACATAACGAAAGATTGGGCACTTAAGCAATTCACTGCATTGATGAAAAGCGTCTACACTCTCCCAAACTCAGAATAACAATAGAAATACTTAAAACAAATAATGGGGTTTAACATTAAAAGGACGGTGTGAGTGCGAGAATTTAAGTAAAATGTAATTAACCCACGCACTCCCACATCTGCCAATAGTTATTCCCACACCTCGCATACATCCTGGAAGATTATGAATCAAATCTAGGTATTATAAAGAAAATAATATAGTCATCGAACGAGCGGCTTACTAAATCTCATTTAAGGGAGGGACTCATGAACGTAAAATTACATTCTTTATAAGGAATGGGGAGTATCATTAATTAAGATTTGCTTCGCTCGGTCGATGCTATGCAAGCCCATAAAATACGCAAATAAAACAATTTAAATTTGATATTAACCCAAGGTTTAGATCGAGCAATAAATTTAAATATACATTTTTAAAACATACATGATAATAAGTGTGGCGAGAAAAAGGGAGTTTGTTTTTGCTATAGCGGGTTTTAGATCACAAGAGCTCTTGGGTTAATTTTGTTACCTTTCAGTTGCTTTGGTGGTTGAAGCTGGAGCACATTTCAGGAGTGGATAAGATTTAGCAGCATGTTAATTCAGTCTCTGTTTGCAGCAGCATAGGCGGTTCCTTAAGGCATATTGGTGATGCGTCAGATGGTACATCGGCAGCGGCCAGCTATTTCCGAAAGGAAAATAGCCACGGTGCCGACTCTACTCAGTCATATTGGCGGTTCTATGATAGGTCAGCATTTTGTACATTTTCTTGAAAGCGGATTATTTAAGTCACGGATGGTCGGTCAGCAAAACATCAGGATCAGCATACCGAAAATAATAGTTCAGACCGTCCGAATTCTCAGAATAAAAAAAATTATAACCTCAGAAAATAAAATCAAAACGCAAAAATCCAACAGCAGAAAAACAGCATCAGAATCAGAATCAGCTTTTGTTTCTTCCCTTCCCTCTAAACAAAAGAAAAACATTCAATATATACTGTTTATCTTATAAAAGAACCTGCCTTGGGGCATGACAAACCTTTAACCTTTTGCATTCTTATCAATTAGTTATTTCTTATCTGAACATCAGAAGGAATCCATTTTAAGGTTTTTTTTTTAGTTTACAATTATAAATTCCAGTAAATGCTCAGATTGAAAGAAGATTAAAACATTTATTTCATTCTGTTGAAGACTTTTGCTAATTGGAAATTCCTAAGTAGACATACGAAGTGTGAATTTATAATCCAAAATGTTTTACTTTAAATCTATTATATTCTCAACCTAGCCTTATTTTATATTTATATAATTTTCAATGGCGGGAACTTTATAATTTTAGAAAAATATTAAATTATTTCACATTTAGATTGTAATTGCATGAATCCGTTTATAAACTACTTTTAATAATTATTATTTTACCTACAATAGAAAATAAATATTGCAACACAATATTTTTAAAATAAATGAACTCAACAACCACAATCCAATAATATAATTCCAATGATTGATATTAATATTTAACAGTTATCATCGTAGTCTGTGTGTAGTTTTACCTATATAACCTTTTAAATGAATATGTAAACATGCACATACTCGACATTTATATATCAATAAAAATAAAGGGTTGAAAATTGGACTCCACGAGTAATAATGCCTACGTGGTTTATTTTAGGCGGGATTTTAGTATATAAATGGCCGTACAGACACACTACGAACGATTTGGGATTCGAATTTAGGTATAAGGGTAGGTGAAATGTAAGAGAAAGGTGAAACGAAGACTTGCAGAGCAATCTTCCTGTTTCACATTCCCTTAGTTACGAAAAAAAAATTTAAAAAAAAAAAAGGTCTTACATAAAGGTCTACCGAGGAATCTCTTTGACAAACAAATAATATTGACTAGCCAAGTCAGCCCAACAGAAATCTAAAAAAAAATATAAGGTAACAATACATCTTTGTTTTTTTCCTTTTTTAAATGAGGGGATAAATTCAAAGATACAAATATATACAGATATATACCCGGATCAATTTTTTTTTTTTTTTTACTAGGGTTTTAACTCTAACGAATATTTTGGTAAACTAATCACTAACTTACGCACGGATAACATTGAAACTACCTAACTTCTAAATCTTACAGAGAGAAAAAAAAACATTGTTGTCTTTGTCACATCCGAATTCAGGTCCATGTCCATGAGTTTCTTCATTTAATATGCTCCTGGGTCTGGTGGGTGATGGTTGGCTCGGTTATAAACAGGTTTCAAACTTCTGGCATTGTACGTTCCCTTGATAATTCCTTGATCTTCCAGTAAATATGCATTTGGTCTGTTTGCTTCTTTTATTACATATGGCCCCTGATATAGTGGGAAAAAAATTTTGTATTTCCCTTGATCTTGGTTGCTGGGCTTTGGAAGTCTCACCCAAACTTGATCCCCAACTTGGAATTGGTACGACCCAATCTCCTTTAACTGTCTTCTTTTCTCTCGGGCTTGTAAACTATGGCGAACTGCCCATTGATCATCCTCAGTGTTGACTTTCGGGTCATCTATTGGTAAGGGTATTTTGATTAGTGGCGGTTCTGGTTTACCAAAATGGAGGCGGATTGGCGTTAATCCAGTCGCTTCGTTTATAGTTCCGTTGATGTATTGAAAAATGCTCACAGTCTGTTTCACCCACCCCCGGTGGTCATTATGGATATAAGTCCGGAAAAGCCGGTTGATTTCCCTCATGACCCTCTCACAGGGGTTTGATTGGGGGTTTCGAATGGATGTCATGACATGTTTGAGGCCTTGCCCGTTGATCCACTGCTGCCATACTCAGGAGGTAAACACTGAGCCATGGTCGGATAGGATGACTTCAGGCTTTCCAATGGTTACAAACTGTTTTTGCTGTAATGCCCTAATGGCACTTTTCGAATCTGCCCTTATGACTGGGTACGCCCAAGCATATTTGGAAAAAACGTCATAAGTGACAAAAAGATATCTATACTTCCGATACGATGGTAATGGCCCGTAATGATCGACGGCTAATATCTTGTTAGGTCCTGTTGGGATGATGGAGGCAGGAGCACCACTAAAATTTTTATTGGCAGGCTTGCTTCTCGCACAAATAGTACACTTTTGGAGGATTTGGAGGATATCATAATACATCTGCGGCCAATGAAATTGCCGTCTCAGGGCTTCTTCGGTTTTCCTCGGACCGTAATGTCCCACCAATCTATGCATGTAATTTATCAAGGGATCCCTCAATTCGGGCGGTATGAGAATTCTCCAGGATCGATCGCCCTTTTCAGTATTCTGTAGCAAGAGTCCATTCTGTATTTTGTATTTCTTGGTTCCTCTGCCCATAGTACAGCCTTGAAGGGGGTTCCCTTGTCATTCCACCTCTTGCATTATGTTGTGGTATTGGGGCTGTTTTCCCTGCCAATACTGTAGGTTTTTCAATTTCTGCTCAATGTCCTGATCCAATACGTTAGCCATGATTATCAGTGGTTGCTCCTCTATCAGTGGGTTGCATGGTTCAACTTCTACAGGGTGGCGACTCAATACATCAGCTACCACATTCTCTGACCCTGGGCAGTAAAGGATCTTATAGTGAAACTTCTGTAATGATAAACTCCATCGCACAAGACGATCATTAGTCAAATAGCTCTTATTTAGAAATTCCAAACACCGGTGGTCCATGATGATGATTACTTCTGAGCCCAACAAAATCTGTTTGAACTTGCTACAGGCCCATACAATCGCTAAGGCTTCTTGTTCAGTAACAGTGTAATTCTTTTCGGCGCCTCTCAAGGTGTGACTACTAAAATATAGGACACGATGCTTGCCTTCTTCATCAATTTGGAATAGCACAACACCCAAGCCTTTCTTGCTGCTGTCGGTTTGGAGGTAAAATGGGCGGGTAAAGTCAGGATAGCACAGCATCACCGTCTGGAGAAAATTCCTTTTGATCTTCTTAAAATCTTGTTCATGCTGGACGCTCCATTCCCACCGATGGTGTAACCTTAATAGTTCCAATAAATAAGAGGTGTCCACCGCAAACCCTGGGTAGAACTTGTGATAGTAGTTGCAAAGGCCCAAAAATGATCTCACTTGTTTTCTATTTGCTGGCCTCGGAAAGTTCTCTATGGCTTCTACTTTATCAGGGTGGGTACGAATTCCCTGCCCATTGATGATACGTCCCAGAAAGGTAATTTCTTTCAGGGCAAAATGGCTTTTTTCTAGGTTTACTGTGATTTTTTTTGGGCACATTCAGTAAAGAATTGCTTCAAATGTTCCAGATGTTCTTGAGTGCTCCGGGATGCAATGACGACATCGTCAATATAGCAGACCAATTTTTTTTTTAAATCTTCTGACAGCACCTGGTCTAGACACCTCATTAACCCGGCACCACTATTAATTAGTCCGAATGGCACTCTCTTGAAGACGTGTGTCTGTCCATTATGGCGAAATGCTGTGTACTTCCTGTCTTGGGGGTGTAGGACCATCTGCCAATAGCTGGCAGTCAAATCTAGCATGGAAAAGATAGTTTTATTCGAAAGCCTCATGAAAATATCCTGCACTGGGGGGGAATATCCCTTTCCGGTATAGTGATACTATTGAGTTTCCTTGCATCGAGACATAGTCTTATAGATCCATTTTTCTTTCGAATAACCACTAATGGGTTGTTATAGGGTGATGCTCCCTTTTCGATTACACCCCACTCAATCATTTGTTGGATTTGCATGTTCACTTCATCTTGATATTGAAAAGGGATGGGATATGTGCGGGTTTGAAAGTGCGTTTCTTCCTTGACACGGATCCGGTGGACATAATCTTTAATTTCTCCTGGGATCGGGGAGAATATCTGCTGATTTTCCATCAAAAGCCGGTGTAATTGGGGTTGCTCTTTCATTTTTTCTAGAGTCGATTCCTGGATTTTATTCTTAATAAGATCTTCACTTATGCTGGTTTCCATGCATCGGACTTGGATTTCAGGTAAACTCTTGATTTTGTTCATGCTTATTTTCTCCTGCCGGAATGTGATTACATTTTCACCACAGTCAAGGATACACTTGTGCTGGTTTAGGAAATCAGCTCCTATGATAACATCATGTATCAATCCTTTGATTACGAGAAATACGTGTTCAACCGTTGTTTGTCCAAGAGTTATTTCCAACCACACCTGATAATTTTCTGTTTTGGTTTTCCTTCCATCGGCCAGTTTCATCTGCATGGGACGAAATGGCAATCTGGGTAGACAACTGCAAGATTTTTCCATGTGTAACACCCATCCCTTTGAAATACAGGAAACTTGGCTACCAGTGTCAATGAGAGCGGCCACCTCAGTAGCTCCTAGTTTAATGTTTACTACTGGACATGGACTAATGGGGAGTCCCCATGGGGCATCTTCCTCTTGGATCACCATTGTGGTCGGGTTCCAACTGCTTAGATGGGGTCTTCCCATAAGCTGGTGAGAATGATGAGGATGGGCCGAGGGGTTTCCATCTCTCATTTTATTTTGCACCTGCTGACCATGCGGGTCTTTGGCTGCTTGCCATGGGATTATGGTGTCCCTTTTGTGTCGGTTCCATTGGTTGACTTCCAACGTAGTCAGGAATTTGGCCATCTCTTCCACATTTCTAATTCTGCTCCCTATCATTAGTTGTTGGATGGCTATCAGCATATTTTGTTGGATGGTGCCGATGATATGGGCATCAGAAAATGCGAATGCATTTAATGTTTTCAAACGATTGGTCTGCCGTATAAAGAATTGAGTGTGAGTTTCCTTTATGGTCTCATATTGTTCTTGGCTGACTGCATTTAATATTTTACTCTGCCGATCATCGCTCCAGTAATACTTTAAAAGGATTTTGGTGTAGGCTGTAAAGTCTTTGGGTTTGGCCGTTAACATAGTCCACCAGTCCTCTGCAAAACTACGTAAGTGGTGACTGGCTATTGTAATCTGTTCATGTGGGCTGGCTCTATAGAAGTAAAAAAAATCCTTCAAACTGTTTAGATGTGGGTGGGGACTTTCTCCAATATCACCGCAGAAGATTTTAACGGTTATCATTTTGGCTAGTTGAGTTTGAGTACCTATGTTCAGTGGTATAATTTTGCGACTATTGCTAATGTCAGCATATATGGTACTATTGCTGCTGGTCTGGGTGGGTGAGAAATCATCACTTTTGCAGATGGTGGTCTTGGCATCTTCGTCTGTGTCATCTGTTCTTATCTGGATTGCAAGGGCTGCTTGTTCCCTTTCTATATCTCGTATTTCTTTTAAAGCATATTTAATAAATCTTTGGCATTCTTGGTCCTTTCCTTGTCCTTCCTCCTCCCTTCTCCTTGCTTGTTCTTCACTCTTCTTACACATGTTTATTATGTACGCAATTTCAAAATTGCTGATTCCAGATCTCTGTTCAGGCTTTACTATTGCTGGTGGAGATTCCACAATTTTGGCTGAGTTTACATCTGGTCCGTGGTCGTATTGATGGTCTTCCATATTTTTTCTGTCTCTATTGATGATGGTTTCTACGATTCAATTCTAAATTACTTACTACAAAATATATATTAATTTGGATTCAGGATTTTGTGCGGTTTACTTTTTATTTTTCTATACTAATGGCTAATCGGCTATTTCCCTTCCGGTCTTTTGGCCTATTTGCTGCTTCTTATATCACCAATGCCCTAACTAACTTTTACTGTCATAAAATTTATATCATATAAAGTTTTCCATCTGCTGCAAACTAACTCTTATTTTAGTACTAATATCTAAAGAAAATATATTTAATATGCTGCTTATTTTGTTATTACTTGAATCTAATTTCTCCAATCTCCTACTCTTATCTATATAATGTTCACTAGATCCGGGCATATTTATTTTATTTTCCCTCATTTAAAACAAACGCGCATCTATATAAGTCATATATACAAATATATAAAACAAAATATTTTTACGATCATTTATTTTTAGGACAATTGTTTATCTCCCGATCCCTTCACGTCTGACTGTCTGGTAACACATTTATAACGCATTTTGATTCTCAAAATAATATATACATTTAAGCTTTACATCAATAAAATTTTTAAACTGACGACAAAAATTTATTTTAGAAATAGTTTCATTTATAGAGACTATCCCGGGGCGCCATGTCATCAGTTCAAATAAAATACGGACTGTTATATAGATTTAGCCTTGCAAAAAAAAATTTTCTTTCGTTTAACTACGGGCGTATTTATTACATTGTAAGGTCGCCTATTTGTCTAGGCTATATCATACGGAAGTATTCTCACTGTATTGCATCTCGAGCTCTAACTTATTTCACGGAGGAAAAGACAAGAGAGAAAAAAAAACTTTTACAACATATATTTTGTCACAATATTCATTTGGAATAACCATTAGATATTCAACGCCATATTTATAGCGTGATTTTAAATTCTTAAATAATAAACATGATAGCGTGACTTTTAATTGTTCAGTAATAACTCATAATCAGCTCGCAACGCACTACAGCAAGTTTAACGGTTTGTCTATCTTTAACTAATATTCAAACGCCCGAGTCAAACAAAACATATATACACATTTTTGCATTTTCAAGGAAGTCTTAAATATATATAACTAATCCTTATTAAGAGTAAAATTACTCACGGGACTTGGAAAAATACATTACGGGGTTTAGATTTAAATAATTACACTATTATTTTATATGATATAAAGCACACATTAATAAATATCAACTATAAGGGATTTGCATGTCTAATATAATATATATCAACAGTGGGAAAAAATTTACTCAGGGAATGTGGGTGTTTATCTCATCGCTCCACGTTAAGGCGCCAGTCTCAAAAAAAAATTTACTATGTAACGGTCAGAATTCGCACATTTCATAAACAAGTTGCACAGTTTCTCCACCACACTTGAAAAGCAGCACCACAAGTGGGTTCAGGGCCTGTCATACCGGATTCGAATACAGCAGATCGACTGCGCAACCAAATACGATGGAGCCCGAACCCGCCATCACAATAGCAACATCTTTTCAGGCCGCGGTGGTCAGAGAGAGAGAAGAGACTATGTGAGATTTATAAATAAATTAACAGCTAGCGTTTGGAAAGTCTTAATAGATATGTGTATAACCCAGACAATATGAGACAATGAGATGAATCAGAAAATAAACACTAATGTAAAGAATTGATTAAATTAACATGATTTATTAAGTGGCTAAATATGATTTCTGGCACTATTTATTTATTAAATAGTGGTGTCAAATGGTTAACTACAATTGATTAAATCATTTTACTCATTAATCTATAACCTGGGTCAATTATCGCTTACGAATGTGCCTTACTAAACCTTGAATACATGCGAAGCCCAAGAATAAGAGTACTGGAATTATTTATAATAAAAGATATTAAATAGTTTTACGATAAAGGCTGACTTCAGAAGAAATGCAGAGTGGCTCCAATGAGCTTGGCAGCAGTGACTTGCTTAGTGTGGAAACATATGTGTGAGTATGATATTATCTTAAAGTACTTAAAAGGGATTCAGTGGTACTCGCAAGGTTTAGGAAACAATGGAGGGTGGTAGTCCATTTAAACTACAGGAACTTTGTGACGACAATAAAGAAATAAATCATAAAATCAGACGCATATGTTGCACCCCACATTGGTCTCGGCCGTAGCCCTAAAGATCGGAGTATGCTAGCATATGGCTGTGAAGAACTGCGTCAGCTTCCCCAGGTGTGACGCTCTGGTACACACATTGACTGGAAACCACAGGAAGAAGTAAAGGGGAAACGGACTTGGCCGTTTAAAGCCCTTTTAAAGAACAAAGTGATCTCAACATCGAATACCCTTGCCAGAAACACTAAAATATATCTATAATCGATTCAAAAAAAGGAGACATAATGAAAGATTGGGCAATTAAGCAATTCACTGCATTGATGAAAAGCGTCTACACTCTCCCAAACTCAGAATAACAATAGAAATACTTAAAACAAATAATGGGGTTTAACATTAAAAGGACGGTGTGAGTGTGAGAATTTAAGTAAAATGTAATTAACCCACGCACTCCCACATCTGCCAATAGTTATTCCCACACCTCGCATACATCCTGGAAGATTATGAATCAAATCTAGGTATTATAAAGAAAATAATATAGTCATCGAACGAGCAGCTTACTAAATCTCATTTAAGGGAGGGACTCATGAACGTAAAATTACATTCTTTATAAAAAATGGGGAGTATCATTAATTAAGATTTGCTTCGCTCGGTCGATGCTATGCAAGCCCATAAAATACGCAAATAAAACAATTTAAATTTGATATTAACCCAAGGTTTAGATCGAGCAATAAATTTAAATATACATTTTTAAAACATACATTATAATTAGAAAATTATTAATTAAAGTAGAAAGCATTATGTATCGCTTATTGAAAGATAGGAATGAATGTTTATATTTTCTATTTAACGTTTATTAAATTAGATATACGTTTGGTTCAAATATTATTTTGTTTCAACAATTTAAATAGGGTCTATATTTAAAAACGTTTTGTTAAAAAATGCAATTGTGGTTGTTTAAAAGCTTATCTGTTTAAATAAAAATGCAGTATCATTCAATATTTAAAGTAGATTTAAATTGTTACAATAGCAATAGGTTAATAAAATATATTGGAATCTGTTTTAGTTATTGATTGGATTTGATTGTCATTAGATTGATAATCAAGTAGTTAACCTAATCATATATTATTGTCTAGGACAATAGTAGACGGTTTCACTGCTCATTGCAATTTACATTGTAATGGTGATGGATTTGTTGATGTCTGGAGCAGATAATCTCATTACTCTTTCGTTTACATATATCTTAAACCAATTAGACTTAGTAGAGATTATTAGTGCTTTATGATGATTTATTACATAATGGCGACCCGATTGAGCTAGACTAGATTAGATTAAATTAATTTTTTTTTGATTTTTGATCAGATCAGATTGATCATCCTACCCATCACCAGCATTGATCAAATTTCATCAGTTACAATATATATATATATATATCAAATCAAAACTACCCCAAATCTAAAATTAAACCAGACCAGCATAAAAATAATATTAAAACACAACCTAAGGTCTGGTTTAATTTTAGATTTGGGGTAGTTTTGATTTTATATTGACTAGTTTAGCTTTATGTTTGTAATGTTTATATATATATATATATATATATATGAATTAGATCTCATATTTATTTTATCATTTATTTAATAACAGTTTAACATCTATTTTGAAAATTGAATTTAGTACAGGTTAAATATATTAAAAAATCCGAAGTTTCGCCCAAATTCAAACAGGCCTAATACGATAGAGTTTTCACTTGTATATGTTCCCTATTGTCTATACTATTCTCAAAAATCTTTATCTTCTTAACATTTTTGAGTATTTGGTCTACAAATATTCTTACATAATTATTGTGTCTACTATTAAATAAGTATCTATTTAATTTCTATTAATAGTAAAATGTACACAAATATATTCCCAGAAAACTAATTGTAATATTTTAAAACAAACATTTATTTATTTTTAGGGAAGAATATTCTTTGCCTTAAAAAATATCGCCTATCAGTAAATTACAATTATGCTGGTTGAATTATAAAAATTTTGCCAGAAAATAGAGACCTAGCTATATTAAAAAATATCTGAATACAAATAAATAAAATATTTGAAACCCTCAACAGTTATATTCCTTCAGCAACACTCCCCCTTTAAATAAAGAAAAATTTGAAGAGTAGCTGAAGGAATATAGCTATGGACATTTCAAATAGTATGGATGTAAAAACTGGACACTAACGAGTATGAAAATATATGTGTGCTTTTAAAATTTGTGCTGGCAAGGTTTTTTGAGAATTATCAGTTTGAAATTGTCTATGTCACATTAGAACTGTTATAATTCATTAAAAAGTAATTAGAAATTTTGATCATGATGGAAAAAATACAACATTAGCAATGAGACGGGTGAATTTTATCAGAGCAATGTGCCAACGAAGAGCAGACAAGGCAACACAAATCATGTGTTTTCCAGAAGCTGGAATTGACAGTAACTCAGTAATATTAAATTAAAATTATTTTCATCAAATCAAAACAATCAAATCTTATCACAAAAAAATAGATTCTTGTTTGCCTCATAACAAGATCTATCTGACGTTGGCAAGACTGAATCTCATCGGAATAATAAATACCATTATAATATAAAAAAAATAACGACTTTAATATATTACTTCTAGTAACTTATAATAGCAACAAAAATCCTTCTTTCATAGCATAAAGCAAGCCAGGACGGATGATCATTTCGATAACATCCGAAACACTTTAGAAATGAATTATAAATTAGAAAAGACTGTGTGTCGTTGAGAATATATACTTTTATATATATTTTTTAAAGTTTACAATTTGAGTTTAATTTAAAACCAACCATAAGATTTTAATTAATCTATTTTGATATTTGCTATTTACGGTAATTTTTCTTTTATTATTTATTGCGTCATAAATCATTACTTAGATCAGCAATAAGAGTGAAAAGTTGTATTAAATATTTATAGCAACTAGCATTAGCATTTTTAAAATATTAAAAGGTGATTTATTTTTTCTTCTCCCATCAACTGCTTTTGGTTGTACCTTCATTTATTAGTTACAGTTCTCAACCAGCAGATTAAAACGATGCGTTTCGAATACATGATTAATAAAATAATCAACACATCGTCCAAAAACAACTTTTATTAATTTATATTTTATTAATTAATGTTTTATAAATCATGGTAATTAAGTTTGTGAATAATTAGAAAGTGATTAATTGCTGAATTATTCACAAATGCCATTAAAAATTAATTAGTTTTTATTAATTTTTTTAATTGTAAATATAAAAAAAATAATAATATCACTCATTAAAACAAAATGAAATTATAAATAAAATGAGAAAATGACAAAAATAATTAGTAAAGCTAACAATAGAAAATTATATTAAAATTGAAGAATCTAAAGTAAAATTATATTATAATTATTAATAATTTATATGGGATAAAAAATAATGGAATTGCGTGTACATATATATATTGTATGTATGCAACGTAACTATTACAATATATTGGCGTTACTGTATAACAGTAATGCATTAAACAGTTTTCCTACAAGGTAGAATTCAAGTCCAGAAAATATTCAGCTTAGCAAAATCAATCACCCACTTTCTTTAAGCTATTCAAAGTTATAATTAATAATTTGTTAAGCACATACTCATTACATAAGTAATATATATTAAGGCTATAACCTTAAGACTATGTGATGTGATGTACCATGACTTCTCCTTAAACGGAGTCAGGAATCTCTCAGCAACTATGCCCAAAGAAACCTGTTAACCACTTTACCTTCCCCTTCCATTTCCCACCCTAAACTTTACCTTAATCTGCTCCATCCCATTTCCACAATATAATCTTTGTCAACTCTATGGCCTTTATATCTAAATCCCCCTTATCTTTTCCCAAACCCAGCATAAAAAACAATAATCCACTTTCTGTATAATCACTTTGTTCATATTTATTCTCCATAATTTCTTTATTTGTACCCTTTCTGCTGTCAAACATTTACATTCAATCAACAGATGCCTATAATTTTATATATCTTCTTTACACAACTTGCAAACTAAATCACCCATATTTTTCCATTTACATGTATATTCTCTTGTTGCTAAAGATCCCATTCGAGCCTTAAACAATAAGCTACTTTCCTTACTATTATCATAAATTAATTCGCACCCAATGTTCCATTTACTTCTAGATATATTTAAACTCCTTTTACTCTCCATACTAGTTCTCCATCTCTCCAACACCCTATTCTTTATTAATGCATCTATTCTTTTATCCCATTCCTTACCACTATAACAATAAACAATCCTCCTAACACAATCATCCCACCTTTTATACAAGTATAGTGATATAAATTCTTTATCCAAATCCTTTGCATACCACATTACTTTTCTCAAAAATCTCGTTGCCTCCCTTTACTCATAACCCAATTAAATACTATGCACCTAGATGTGACAGTAAGGACCTCTACAAATATTAACACAAGATTAACGACTTTAAAAGACAAGTCAACAAAGAAACTATTAAAATATTAAGACAGCAAAAAAAAAAAAGACTTCTCCATTATTTGTTTGCTGAAGAATGATAAAAAAGCATACAATATCCACAAAATTAGTCAATAATCCTTTAGCTAAAAATAATAAATGTTTATTTACAAATCGATTATTGAATAACTAGCTAAACTGTCAAAGAACCAGATATCTAAAACATAACTTTAACTACTTAAAAATGTCCTATTTTTACATTAATCCTAAGTTATGGTAATGACAAGTGATATTCTCCAAGCACTGCATTATAAAGTTATCAATATATATATATATATATATTGTAACAGACGGGTTCGAATACGCGCGTATGTGATATATTACTAATTGCTAGTGTTAATGTGGAGCGACTATGTATAAACAAAAAAAAGGAAAAAAATATATATGTAAATGGTCATTCGAACCCTGTTACAAGGAGTGCGAAAGTTATGCGTGTAGGTATATGTAAATATAGTGTATGTGCGAGTGTACAATATACATATGTAGTATCGGTGATGGTTATAATCAATTATATATGTAGAGCTGTATAAAGCGTAATTAATTATTCGTAGATATTTTATCCGTAAGTTTTTTTTTGAGTTTTATTGATATTGTCGGTAACATGTGTTTTCTTTTGTTGAGTAATCTCTTGAACATATGAGGACCGAAATAGAAATGAGTTAATTGCTGTAGGCAGTTTAGTTAATAACTGGTATCGGGCAGTCTGAAAACTGGTCAGGTGGGTATTTTTTTTGAAGAACAATGGAAGAACTGGTCAGTGGCATACGGATACGCAGAGAGATTTTTGAAAAGTTAAAGGTGAAAACAAAAGAACTTTTTGTTGTGCTCGAGTGGATATAAAAAAAAAAAAAAGAAGAGAGAGACGCGGCTTGAACCCCGGATTAGGAGGACGTGTAAAATATTTCTTAAGAAGTTTTAATATTTTTTTCTTTCCAAAAATGTCGGGGTAATTATATTGTGCGGGTTTCGTTAATCGGCCCAGTGGACACTCGTCGTGAAACTCACCTGAAGCGGACTTACGAACTGCATTAATAAATAAAGAAATTTTGTTTCATCGAAGAAATGGTGACGAAAGATCTTTGAAGATTTGGACCTTTTTGCAAAGAGAGTGAATTAACTACTCCACCTCTGAGATATGCTACTAGGCCTACCCATTGGAACTGTTTGTCATCCGTTGTATCCACCAGATTAGTTTTCTTAGCAAGATATCAATGCGGACTTGTCTTTGATCGCGTGAACTAAGGTAAAGTGACGTGGCACAAAAAAAAAATGTGTTCAGTGAAGGTATCTTAATAAAGAACTAGTGTTACCTCAATGTTAATTGCTATATTAAGTCTCCTTTAAAATTAAAAAAATATGACAACATTAAATAAACAGCTCTCATATATGTATATTTGCACTATTTTGATGCGTGTATGAATGATATATATATGTGTGTGGATCAGAATAAATGGGCTGGGTACTTGAATAGTAATATTATATGCAGGTATAAATGGGATTTATTGGTAATGGGTATGATTGAATAGAATAAACTCTGATAAGATCCGGGTTAGATTAATGAATTTTATCCAATGGGCTATCGCATATAATAATATACATGTAAGACATTGTTAGTTTGGTTGTAGCTTTGTTCTCTAGATAGACTATCGTCCCCAAACCCTGAGATTGAGCTGGTTCGGTGCGCTACCATATCAGATATACATACCAGAACCCTTATGTACGTTTTCGAGGAGATAATTCTTATCTACGGGTAAGATTGGCGCGTGAGATGGGATCAAACCATGCTCACAAATATCTTTATTCGAAGCTTCGGGTTAAAGCCAACAATGGCAGTTTTATATATATATCAGTGGGTGTTATAATATATATATATATAAACCAAACCTGCCTAACACTATACTAGCAAAAATAAAAATGCAAAAACCATAAAACAATACAATACTAGATTAAATCCAAAATTTTACCAAAATCCTTTCACAACCATGGTTTCATCTACTACAAATAGACCTTCTCAAGTAAAAATCAAACTATAAGAAATAACAAATATATACACACAATCAAACCTTCCCATAATTCATTTCAAACTCCACCTTCCCTTAATATCAAAAGAAGTCTTCATAAGATTGATAGCCTCAGAATCAAGAAGATTTATCATCAAAGTCTCCTTTATTCTTCTTTTTAACTCATTCTTTTCATAAAAAATAATCTAAGCATTGTTAAACAATATTCTATGACCTGTATTCAATTCATGAATATATAAAGCAGAGTTAAGATACCTATGTTTAACTCTACTTATATGAACCTTAACCAGACTAAATTTATTCTGGCCTACATACAATTTACCACAACTACATGGAATTTTATAAACAATACCAGGAACAGACCTACTATCAATAGACTGTTTAGAACCATTAAGTAATGAATTCAAATCAGAACCTTTCTTCCATGCAACCTTCTTTCCACCTAACAAATGACTATTCTTATAAACCAAATTATATATTGAGGCATTAAATGGTAAAGACATATACTCATTATCCTTACCAATAAAATTCTTACCATCAAAATAATGACTATAAACATTATTATTAAATACCACTTTTTTAATAAAATCATGACTATAACCCAATTCTACATATTCAGCAGAAAATTGACTTCTTTGAATATCTGCATTGTTATTAAAATTATTAAGCCTTTTATTCCTACAACAAAATTCAACAAAGACATTTTTTTATGTATAAAAGGCTGATAACTATCAGGCCTAATCATATTTCTCAAATTTTTAGGTTTTATAAAATGACTACAAAATAAAACATCATTAACCTTCTCAACATTTAAATCCAAAAACTTTAATTTTACAAAATCAAAACTACCCCCCCCCCTCAATTGTAAAATTAATACTAGAATCAAAAGCATTCAATCCACATAAAAACTCTTCTAATTTCTCTTTCTGAATAACAAACAAACAATCATCAACATACCTAACAAATAATTTAATAGAACATGAAAACATATTAATAATACTACACTCCAAATAACCAATATACACAGCACACATCAATGGAGAAATAACATAACCAATACCCCAACCCTGATATGTTTTATAAGATTAGAGAGGGTTGGGGTATTGGTTATGTTATTTCTCCATTGATGTATGCTGTGTATATTGGTTATTTGGAGTGTAGTATTATTAATATGTTTTCATGTTCTATTAAATTATTTGTTAGGTATGTTGATGATTGTTTGTTTGTTATTCACAAAGAGAAATTAGAAGAGTTTTTATGTGGATTGAATGCTTTTGATTCTAGTATTAATTTTACAATTGAGGGGGGTAGTTTTGATTTTGTAAAATTAAGGTTTTTGGATTTAAATGTTGAGAAAGTTAATGATGTTTTATTTTGTAGTCATTTTATAAAACCTAAAAATTTGAGGAATATGATTAGGCCTGATAGTTATCAGCCTTTTATACATAAAAAAATGTCTTTGTTAAATTTTTGTTGTAGGAATAGAAGGCTGAATAATTTTAATAATGATGCTGATATTCAAAGAAGTCAATTTGCTGCTGAATATGTAGAATTGGGTTATAGTCATGATTTTATTAAAAAATTGTATTTAATAATAATGTTTATAGTCATGATTGTGATGGTAAGAATTTTGTTGGTAAGGATGATGATTATATGTCGTTACCATTTAAGGCTTCAATTTATAATTTGGTTTATAAAAATAGTCATTTGTTAGGTGGAAGGAAGGTTGCATGGAAGAAAGGTTCTGATTTGAATTCATTACTTAATGGTTCAAAACAGTCTATTGATAGTAGGTCTGTTCCTGGTATTGTTAATAAGATTCCATGTAGTTGTGGTAAGTTTTATGTAGGCCAGAGTAAGTTTAACCTTAATGAAAGGATTAAGATTCATATAAGTAGAGTTAAACATAGGTATCTTAACTCAGCTTTATATATTCATGAATTGAATACAGGTCATACAATATTGTTTGACAGTGCTTCGGTTATTTTTTATGAAAAGAATGAGTTAAAAAGAAGAATAAAGAAGACTTTGATGATAAATTTTCTTGATTCTGAGGCTATCAATCTTATGAAAACTTCTTTTGATATTAAGGGAAGGTGGAGTTTGAAATGAATTATGGGAAGGTTTGATTGTGTGTATATATTTGTTATTTCTTATAGTTTGATTTTCACTTGAGAAGGCCTATTTGTAATAGATGAAACCATGGTTGTAAAAGGATTTTGGTAAAATTTTGGATTTAATCTAGTATTGTATTGTTTTATGTTTTTTGCATATATATAAACAGGAATAAAATGCATTTAATAAATCGACAAGCTGCTAACATTAAAATACAAGATTGGTGGAATTTGAATTGATGACGTTTGCATCTGCTTTTGTTTTTTAAATTTAATGGCAGTTGAGGCAGGTTTAAGAAATTAACTGAAAGTACTTCTGTGGATTTAAGGATTGTTTGTAATAGTTTATAAACCGTTAAATTTTTTATTTCAATTATATTACAATTTTGTTTTTAATTAATGGACATTTTATTTATTTTATATATATATATATATTATTAGTCATTCATTAGACTAGAGATTCACTTAATGAATAATATTTCTATACATAATTTTCACTACACCACTCTCATGCAAGGTAGGGACATTTTTAACATCATCTGGAGAAATGTAATCATAAATATATGACCAAAGACATGTGAAAAAGACATATGATCCCCCAAGATGTACATTTTGTGCTGAATTAGCACTCATCAGTTGGCTCAGATAAATATCTTCTACACATATCTTTATCATTGTTCAGTATATATATAAATAACCAATTACTAAAGTTTAATTGTTAAATGTCAATACTGCCCTCACAACTTTAACACAAATTACTTGATGGAAGTATATTTATAATTTTTATTAACCATTTATTAGACTAGAAATTCTCCACTTAATGAATAATATTTCTGTAGTTAATTTTCATCACACAACTCTCACAATGTGGTAACTGGTTTCAATCTTCCTTTAACACCTTATGGAGGGGTTAATAATAAACATATAACAAAATACATGTGAAAAAGATATATTATCCCCAAAATGCACATTTTATGCTGAACCAAAACTCATATGATTGTCCAGATAGCAATCTCTTACACATATCTTTATCATTATTCAATATATATATATATATATATATTACAAATCGATGTCTGTATTTCTTCAAAATAATATACGTAACTCTATAAATAAATATTTGAAAATACAGTAATTAAAAGTCAATGAAAATTATATGTATAACTATAACTTAGAAGCACTTTCACTACATTGTAGCTTTGTCAACTATCACATTTAAAATGTCAACTTTCCCATAATTCAATGTCAATTTTCCCATAATTCTGTTATCTTAATGTTTGCTGCTTGCCGATTAATTAAATTTTGCTTGTATTTATATATCAACATCGTCTCTTTAATTTTTCTTTTATTGTTATTTCTTTCAGTTTCCAATATTTTTACATTGTTATAATCAAAATCAAAACCATATATACATGATTTATTATGGTCATAAAAAACAGAACCTGATAAATTCTCACTATTTTTAAAATTTTGTTTTGTATTTTGAACCCTTTTAAACAATAATATGTGCTCTTTTGTTCTTTTTTCCAATACTTGTAATTATAAGTTTAAATTTAATAGTAGTGAAATAAAAATATTAATGGAAGAAAGAAATCATAAAAAGAGAAAAATTAAAGAGGCAATTTTGATTGATAATTATAAGGAAGATGTTATTAATAGGCAAATTGCAAATATGGCCATACACAGCTTATGAAAATATACGTAACATTAAGTTTAAAAAATTTGAAATTCAGTTAAAGCTGATGAGGATTACCATGTAAGCAAAAGCACTACAAAAGAATCTAAACTATATTATTGTATTTACCGGTAAAATTTCTTTTATATATATAATATTTTATAATGGGTATTGTATTTTACATTTAATATATATATACACCTGGGTCTCTTTTTATGCGAATTTATTTAACGCGATTTTGCAGTTACATGATTCATGTTTCTCCAGAAGTCGAACTCCAATAATGCGCTATTACTTTAAATAATAAATTTTGTGCACTTATGTCATATTGAAATTAATAACACATTATTGGAATTCGACTTTCATCTTAGTAATTTCAATATTTTTAGTGCTTTATAATAGTAAGATTTTATGCAATAATGAAATTAAAATCATGATTTCCACATTTTATTTATACACACATTACATTTTACAAGATTATAATGTAAATTTGTTCAAACATTGAGCATGTTAATTTTGCATTTTAAATCACATTCTGTTTTTGCTTTTTAAAAAAGAACGTAATCAATTATTAATCATTTAGTGTCCGCAAGTTTATTTTTAAAAGGTGAGTAATAGCAGTGGGCACAATTAAAATTGAAAATTAAAGACAAAAATAAGAATTTAATTTTTAATTGTTAGACTAATTACTAATTACGTTGTCACCAGAAAACAATTAACACAACATGAGAGTGACGTTGGTGCTAGTTGTATTTCCTCTTGTGAAGAATCTGATTTTTTACCAGTTTGCAAATGAACCTGTTTATCGGCAAATATCGATAATAACTAAAACGTGTATAAAAAAATGTAAATTACTGTAAATTATGCATAAAAATATATTGTTTTGAATAAAATTAAATATTATAGTTAAAAAAAGTTTGTCTTGTATCAATTTTTTTCAAATTTGAAATTTTTTATTAGTCATATTTTATTTCCTTATTTTTTTTTTGCGTGAATTTTAAAGTAATTTTACGTTGGTGCTTTGCTTTTACACGATTCTTGAAAAATCACGTCTGTATCCCCCCTTTTTCAATGTAAGTTACATCTATTTTTGCATGATTTCATTTGCGTGTTTTCTGAGGAACCTATCTATCATGTAAAACGAGACCCAGGTGTATAGCCAATTACTATTCTTTAATTGATAGATGTCAAACTTACTGCTCTCATAACTTTGACACAAACCATTAAAGATAATATATTACTAATTTTTATTAATCATTTATTAGACTAGAGATTATCCACTTAATGAATAATATTTTTGTTTAGAATAAGTTGATATCTATTCTTTGAAACTAATCAGCTATTAAAAAAAGAATACAGCTATTTCCACATTCATAATACTGACAAGTAGAATTGTTATATGAAAATAGCTAGATGTTATTTACTAATATACTTTAAAACTACCTGAGAAGATAACAATAACCATATTTATTATTTAAATATGCTTGCATATATACTTTTATATATCCTCCTCCTTATCACCATTTTCAATAATTATCAGTTTGTTGTGAAATGAAGGTATCTCCAAATTTAATCCCATATTAGTATCCATTTCTCTTCTCTGTAGCATCATAGAAAAATTATCTATCTATTAATTTCACATGGATCTCTTTTTTAGTATAATTGGTTGGAATTCAATTTAAAACTAAAAATATCTATCTATTGCCATTTTTGTTTAGGATATATAAAAAGTCTGCTAAAACTTAGTGTGATATTGGGTGCATTTTAATAATATATATATATATATATATATATATATATAAAACTTGGGACAAGGATTTGTGAAGTAGATCTTAGTGCAGCCTGCCAAGTTTGCAAACTGGGTTCAATTCAGATGAAACCTTTTTTCTCTTAGTTAGATGAAAGTTTTCAAATGAACATATAATATTTTGAATAGCTGGTTCATAGTTAACTAATTATCCAGATAATAGGCAATAGATAAATATTTTCTTATTACAAAGAGAAAAAAAGGTAACCAATCAGCAGTTGGTTATACTGGTGATGTCTTTTTAATTGTCTCCGTGAGAGGCCTCTTGGCGAGATATTTAAGGCAGTTTAACTCAGCTTATATTTATTTATAGCATTTTAAAATAAAATGAAAAAGTTAAATACCCATTACAAATATATGGGATTTCTCTAAATATTGAAAAATTAAAATAATTAGAAAAAGAAAAAAAAATTAAAATTTAAACTACTAACTAGTTAATAAAAAAAATCTAATGGGTATATTGCTCAGATGTTTATAAGAGGTTCATTTGCAAGAACTACAAGTGCCAGACTAGATACTGAGACCTTCCGATCAGATTACAAGTCGAATGCTCTAGCAACTATTCTAATTCCTAATTAGCATCATTTCACTTTTTTTTTCATATGTCAAAGCATTGGCCGGGAAGTGAATCCTGGACAACTGCTTGTAAGGCAGCTGTGCTATCCACTCGCCCACCAACGCTTGACTAATCTTAGACAAAATATCATTAAAACTTGTATATTAGCTCTATATGTTGACATCATGTAGCATTCAAGTGAATATAAGTATAAATGTTTTTTTTTTTAGTTTTTAAATAGTAACCTATAGAACAGGCAGTGACAGACTATTTTGCACCCCAAGAAAGACCAGCTAGTTACACTCTTCTCAAAAACTTGCCAACTTGTATTTTTAAAAACAAATGATATTCAGAAAAAAAAAGCACAAAAGTGACTGTCTTTTGGAAAAACAATTTTTTAAAAACTGTGTCCCTTAAAAATTAGTATTGTGTCTTTTACTAAGATCAGCTAACTAGATAGTTTCATAGTTGGTCTAACAGTAGTTTTGGTTCTAATGGTGAATAGTGTATGATAGGAAATTGGCATAAGACTGTAAGATAAAATATTGCAAGATTATAATGATGGCTAAATTGAAGAGGTATGAATGAGATCTGTTAGAAATGGGTACAATAAGAAATTAATCCTTTTTGGGATCGATTTAAACCAATAAACATCACATGACCACCACTTGTATAACTGTTATTAAAACAGGCAAAATTCACTATACGTATTACCACACACAGCAAGTTAGAGTAATCAATGGATGCCAGAAGGCTTGTGCATAAAATCCCTATCTAGTGCCTACTCATCCAATATCCTCAGACTAGTTTCTGGCTTGTGGCCTTTGTCAGCGAGGAGCCTTGGGAATATTGAATGAGTAGGCACTAGATGGGGATTTTATGCTCAAGCCTTCTGGCATCCATTGATTACTTTAGCTTGCTGTGTGTGGCAATACATATAGTGAGTTTGGCCTGATTTTGGGATAGATTGTATGATAAATCACAGGAACCATTTAAGGTCTTGAAAAACAGTGTCATGTGTTTTACAAGAAGAGAATTGATGATGATCTTCTCATTTGAAAATATTAGTTTTTCATATGAGTGCTACAATGTAAGAAAAATTTTGAGCAAAAAAACGAATCGTCGATAAATGAATCAAAATTCAACTAAGCAATGAGTAAAATTTGAGCATAGCAAGAGCTAAAACAAACAACAGCAGCAACAACAAAAAAGGCAAAACATTACCAATTATTTGATAAATGAAGCTAATTTACATTTTTTTTTTTTTTAAAAAAATATTTTCAGTAGAGTAGTATCAGACATTAGAAAGACTTACCACACTCTTACAAAACATAAGATATAGCTATATCTTAAAGTAGCAGAATAAATATTGCATACTTTAGCCTACATTTTACATTATAAAAGCATTAGATTAGTTTTTTAATATTATTTACATTTTTATCTGTAATTTTCTGTGTAATCAAATCACAATATTTATCAGTGAGTTTAAATTGAAACAAATAACTGCACAGTGTATAGTTTGCGTATGAATACGGTATTTAGTAGACAAAATTACGTCACCATATCTGTTGAAAAAAATGTTGACAAATAATTAATAGTTTTGCAACTAAGAAAGACGGATGACGTTCATTTTTCCCAGTTGTATATTGTGTGTTTTGCAATAATTACATATCATTAATTAATAAAAAAAGTTTTTTTCTAAAATTAATAAATTGATATTTGCATTTTTACTTGTTTGAAATTTCACAAAAATCTATCCCTAATGCCCATGTGAAGAAATTGATTATTGGAGAATGTCTTATGATCAGAAGATTTCATAAGTGTCAATTTCTGAACAACTGGAAGAACCTTATTGACCGGTAGTTGCCAAAAATGCATTTCTGAATCCTTACCCCCACCCCCATCTACAAAGATATATTATTGTATTTGAGAAGCAATAATCTTTTTTGGTACAATCAGTTTTCTGTAAATATAGTATATTTAAACATTACTTTATTAATTTTATTGTTTACATTTTTATGGTATTATTTATGTAGGTATGTATTTTATTTTGTTCATTATATCATAGCTCTGAAGAAGACTGCAGGACAGTCGAAACATAAGATTGTGCCCACATATATGTTCAATAAAAACTTTTTTGCTAAAAAGCTAGAGTGGATAAATTGCATTTATATAAGATATTACAGCAAAATAAAGGGGGGTGGTGAATTTGATAATATATTTAAACATGTCGAATAACTAGATTCCTTTCACTATGCAATTATTGTTTCCAGACTACCCTGTTATATTCTGAGATAATGATGTTCCAATTGCCACAACCTTCTCAATATAATATTGAATTGATAAATATGAGAATAATGTTATATATTTTCTGTAACTTTCCCAATTATTGATTTAAATCTTACTGAATCTTCATAAGCCATTTTAAAGCAAAAATTAAAAGCTAATTATCTATATAAAGTCTTTTTTTATTTTAAAGTATCTGAAAATTTCTCAAAATGATAAAATATTAAATAATTTCATTCTATACAGAATCCAAATAGTAATTAATGCAAATAATGTTTTACATCATGTTAATCAATCATTCATTTTGGACTATCCACTCCTGCACATAATAATACAAAAATTTAATATCTTACTATATTTTTAAATTGAAGTTAAGATTTTTATCATTAACAAGTTGTATGATATGTTAATAGAGTAAAATCCTTTCTCGACATATTTCATCATTAACATAACTCCCACTAAGTTTAATATGCCTATTCACACTCAAATAGTAGCTATTTTTTTTGTTGTTGTTGTTGTTTCTAATATGAAAAGCATGAATGTCAGATTGGTAATGAAAATATAAGATAAAATGTATTATTACAATTATTTTTGACTATATATTAATGTATGAATTTTTTCTACAGTATAGGCTTTTTCATACCTGCACTCCAATATGTAATATATAGGGGTTTGAACTCAGACTTTCACATGACCCTCAATTATCTATGCTATCTCATACTGCTGACACACTTGATCATAAAAAAAATAAAATTAACAATACAGAACTTTTTGAGTTCATTTAAACAGTTTTAGAAATTGATTAATGTGAAACACCATATCTTATAAATATGATATTTCATACTATGCAACATTTATGTCTTTAAATTGAAATAAAAATTTTATTTCAATCATCCTCTTTATTTAGGTAAATATATAATCAATATCAAATTGACTCTGTTAATAGATCCAAGATATATTCAGATTAAAATAAACAGAAACACTGATGTATTTCCAACGAACACATCCGAAAGTTTATATGTATATATTTATATGCAATGTTTAATCATACTTCATTGTTTCCTGGTTACTCCATCGGGCAAGAACTTATCATTTATAAAACCATATCAAATACAAATAGGTAATGTACAATTTGTAATATATCTATTCCTTTTGATAATATTAATATTTTAAACTCTACAATATAATCTTAAGAGATATTCCTTTTTAAATATGTATATAATGTTTTAATTAGAATTGGAACTATAGGCTTGTGGCTTTTGATTGACTTCATTTTCAGATTAACAAATCTCTTTAAACTTTTTTTCCTTTTTTTGAAAGATAATGATCATATATAATAACACAGCAAAGGTACATCCACTTTTTCTTTTAAAATATATATGTTCTACAATAATATCAACAAATAAAAAATCCTTATCCTTTTTCTTTTCAAAAACTTTATTTTTATATCTCAATATTGAACATATATATACATTTATATAATACAAAACTCCAACGTTTCAACTGTTTTTATCTCATACAGTCATTTTCAAGGATCTGCAACAACAATATTAAATACGTATCAATTTTAAGACAGATTTGTAACTAAATAATGTAAAAGAAAGAGTAATAAAATATAGCAGTGGGAGAGAGATGTAAGTAAAATATATTTATATATGTGTAATATGTTTGTTACAGTTTATGTTAATGTAAGAGGAAGTTTTTATGTAATTGAAGTTTATTTATTGATATGTATTTAATATTGTTGTTGCAGATCCTTGAAAATGACTGTATGAGATAAAAACAGTTGAAACATTGGAGTTTTGTATTATATAAATGTATATATATGTTCAGTATTGAGATATAAAAATAAAGTTTTTGAAAAGAAAAAGGAGAAGGATTTTTTATTTGTTGATATTAAAGATAATGATCTAATAAAAAAAAAGTACATACAAATTGTAAAAAAAAAAAATTGATTTAAAAATTACAGTATTATAATTAATTATATATTAAATAAACAAGATATGTTTTATCTATGTGGAACTTATTTGCGCAAATGTATGTAACTAAGCAATATGTTACTGGAAAAAGCGTTCATGCTTCATATTCGTTGGTAATAGTTTGCTTCTGTTTGTCACATTTTAACAGAATATGTTCTAAGAATTCAATTCTTAAAACTACATTATAAGTTTAAGGTATATGAGCACAGACTTTCAAATGACCCACCAATCACCACTCTATTTCATATCATTGATACACTTGAACACATATGTCGAAAAGATAAATAATCACGAATATATGTATTTCATGCTAAACCAACAATCATCAGTTGGTACAGATTATCATCTCCATACATATATGCAATAAGTGCTCAGATATATATTAAGATAACCAATCTTCATACTTTAATCGACAGGCTTCAATCCACTCCACACTCCAACTCTTCAGCCACCCATCCAATTGAAAATCTGATGATGGAATGCTCAAAGGCCACCCTGAGGCTGAGATTCTTGTCCCACCCATGTTGACCTAAAGTCAATCTGCCCCCTCATGTACAGGACATAAACAATTTAATACATATACAAGGGATGTGAAAGCCTGTGCTCATACATCTTATATATTACATATATTGATACAGGTATATAATAGGCCTGCATTTTCAGTTATTAGAAGTTTAAATAAACTTTTTATAAGATGCATATATGATATATATTATAAAATATTAATGATAATCATAAATATTTATAATAAAAATTATAAAACTGTAGAAGTAATTTCAGTTATTTAGTAACATTTTTCAACTGTAAAATATTTTAAAATTGCTAAAAGTAATTATCAACATGTAATATTACAATATTTATGAAATTTAATATTCACACTTTGTGTATATATATTAATAAAGCTTTCTTATTTCTATTTATAAAAAATGCCTATTTGAATTTTCTTTTATTATGGTTTTTTCCATTGAGAAGGTTTATTTCAATTTTTTAAATTTATATTATGCCTAAATGCTGACACTCTGAACATTGTTGTAATTTGTTTACATTCAATGTTCTTGTCATGACCATTTTGGTAAAATAATGAAAGTTTAGGATCTTTTTTCACAGAATGGCATGCAGTGGAGTATTTCCAAAAGAATGGAATCCTGCTCTCACAGAAAGCCTGTGTTAATGACACAATTTCTATATTAATAAACTGAAGTTTGCATTAATGGCACATTACGACACTTTACTTTTCTTATATTTTTGTTATTTTTTCATTTATAGGTTGAATTAATACAAAAAAATAATATATAAAGTGGAAATATCATAATTAATTTTTATAAAAAAAAATTTATTTTTAAAATAAAAAGAGTAAAAAAAACTGTAAACATTAAATATGATCTCTTATTGTCAACCATTTTGTATTTATTAAATGTCCCTGAAACTGTATAATTAAAAATGGCTGCCACACTTGCTAGACACAGTTTGTTTCTTATGTTGATTTCTTTAACTATTTTAAACAAAATATAAAATTATATGGAACCTAAGCAAAAAGGTCAAGTATTCTTGAGAAAATTATAAAGAAGTATTATTTTTTACATACATTTATACATATATAAATAATGTTTGAAATGCCCCATAGCTTTATATATATATTGTGCCAATAGTGAATAGCGTTTGTTTTATAATTTTTTTAAAAAAAAGTTTAGTTTTAAGATTTTTAAAACAAAATTTTGCAAAAGTAAAAGTACTGCATCATATTTTTCTTTTAGAATAAAAGTTGTTAGCAAGAGGGCAGAGAAATCTAAAATAGAATTAGAAAAGTTAAAACTCTTTTTTCTTCCTCTTTATAAAAAAAAACTTTTATAATATATAAAATAAGCAAATGCGAAATCAGACTAAAAATTAGTCTGTAAAAATAAAATGTTTGTAAAACTTTCAAAAATGTAATTAATTAGTATATAAGATTTCAGATTAATAATAAAATCAAAATCAATAGTAGAATTAATTAAAAAACGGTAAACTATCTTATTGAAGTAATAGATGAATGTGAATGGATTAAGATTAAGGCAAATGTAAAAATCAATTAATTAAAGTAATGTAAAATTATTTAAAAGACAGATTCAAGACAAGATAAAATAAAACAATGTGAGAGTTAAGATATAAAAGATACATCTTGGTTATTGTTCTTCAGTCAGGTTTGTGATATACAGTTTGCATTGCTATTAATCCGGAGTTCCCTGGAATCAATGCCAAGATTGTAAAGTAGAAGCTGCCATATACCCTCTCTCTCATTATTCAACATAAACCTGGAAGGAAAGCCATGAAGCTATTGATGGAGGAACAAAAGGCCAATCGGTTGGGAAATAAAACCAAATGAAAATTTGTATCAGTTGGGAGCTTGAAAGCCTGTTTCAAATCCCCTATATTTGTATCTAAACTCCAGAAATATAAAGTATGCCTATATTTAAATATAGGGACTTGAACTTAGACTTTAAAACTCACCACAGCTATCCAGTCCATCTTATACAACTGATACATATTATCACATACATGCAAAAAAAAGATAAATGATCTCCGAAATACGTATCCATACTGGTTCCCATGCAGTACATATATTGGAGAGCATTTATCTTTGAAAGTGGTCATATGTATCTGTTGTATAAGATGGACTGGATGGCTGTGGGGTGTTTGAAAGTTTGAGTTCAAATTCTTTATAATTACATTAAATGTAGTATGAACAATATATTATATATATATTGAACTGGATTGACATCCGATCCAAAGGTTTTACTGCCAAAATTAAAAACTTCTGATTTCGTTAAGTTTCTAAAGTTAAAAAAAAAACAAAAAAAAACAACATTTTAATTATTAAAAAAAGAGTCCGTGTATTAAAACACCTACTCATTTATAGATCGTTTTAATGTTTATAAAATTATTTTAGAATAGTTTTCTTATACCGCTTGTTTTTACTTTAAATCAATTTGATTAAAAAAACAGGCAAGCTTGCTAATTACATTCCTGTAGCTTTTATATTAATTATTTTAAAGTTTATTCCAAAAGCAGAGATTGAATCATGTTTTTGTTTTAATAATCCCTGGGTAAAATTCTTAGATTAGATTGAGTGGGAGATTATATTTGCCCTGCCTTAGGCATAGAATTTAACAACAAGGAAAGTGTTTCACGGGATATGGAGCAAGGTATAAATGGCCCTGAAAATTTGGAGAGTTAGTTGTTAATTATTCTTAACTAGACAAGCTGTTTCTCAAGTGAAAGTTCATATTCTTTTACGCACTTGGACTGCAGCCTGTTGTGATCCAGAGTTTTGACAGCAGTTCGGACATTTAAATTCTTCAAGGAAATTCACTGTTGTTAAATCCTTTTGCTTGCAACAAGATGTCAAATACTGTACGTGTTGTTATCATCAGAATGGCATGCTAATTTAACAATGGATGGACCCCTAACTTCCAAATCTGCTCCAGTAATGCCATAAACTTCTAGAAGCCGGAACCTCATTACATCTACCTTGCCGTGATCAAAGAACCTGAAAATTAACTAAAATAATAGTGCACACTCTACATGAATGTTGTTTTTACTGAAAGGTAATTATTTGCTTTTATTCTACCCAGGGTAAATTTCTTTTCATTAAATCTCTGCTCAATCTAATTATAAATATGTATTCCTAAGCAATATAGCTTCATATTTAATATTTGTTGTGATTTTTAATATTTTGCAGTGTGTCTTGGAATTTTAGTTTTAAGATTCCAAGTTGCTTTCAATTTTTGTTTATTGGAGAGTGACGAATGAGTTTTATATTTTTATGCCTCACTTTTTATAAAAGTTTTAGCAGTCATGTATATTTTGAATGCTTACCTCTAATTATTTTATTATTCAATAATTAATTTTAAACACTGTGTTTGCGCTTTTGCAAACCTCCAAAAATCTTTTGGCTGGCGATTTTATTGTCTAATTTTCCGCAGGTGGAGATTTTGTTTCTTATATCTCTGAAAGCGGAGATTAAAATTGTTTTTCTTTGTAATTTTATAAGTCATCAGCAGGAAGATAATATTTATCCCTTTTTAAATTACAGGTGAGAGAGACTTTCATTCTGCTAAAGTATTTAAAACTTTTAATATTTTCGTACTCATGCGCCCTCTCCGATAGATTTACTTTTGTATTTATTACGTATAGCTTAAAATTTATCAGAGCATGTATTCAGAACATGTTTCATAAATTTATTTCTTAGTTACCATTGTTTGTAATTCATTTTCTTTAATTGCTGGGGCAGACGTAACTGGTTTTCTAATGATTTACTTGTCTCTTATTGAGACCTTTAATTATACTTCTTAGAGTAATTTTCTCCAATCATTTGGTTGGGATTTGCCAGAATTAATTGTTTTTCTTTCATTTTCAATCATATTTTTTGGTTGTTCTTGAGGTGAATCAATCACCTTTATTTTAAATGTAATAATAGGTGCAGCTTCTACCGACATATGACATTCGGCATCCAACACATTTTTCGGACCTCGGAAAGCTCACCGGCACTGGTTTTGTTGATTTGTTTCAAGGGCGTATTGTTTGAATATCTGAAAGTGAGGACCAAGGTTTGAGTGAATCCTCAGCTGAATGAAATTTGCTACCTCCCTTTATAATTCGTTTATTAGAAGATCAGTTGGTCTGCCAGAGATGTGCGTTTTGTCTTTCTGATACACGTCTGAGTTAACCCTATTAATTGTGTCTTAAACTTATACTTCACAATTTATTTTCTCACAAATAAAACTTTTTAAATATGTTTAAACTTAATTTGGCTGACGTTTGTCTTTGTGCTTTTTGTCTCAATTGTCTAAACAATTTTAAGATCTCTTGATTCTCCCTGAGTTTAGTCAGCGCAAACCACCATCATCATCTATTCTGATCACAGTAAATAAATTTTCCATGATGTGATGTGATGTGATGTATTAAGGGTTCTCCTTAAACGAAGTCAAGAATATCTCAGCAATTATACCCAGATACGTAGTGGTATGGTGGCGCCCTCTGTGTCAGAATAGATGGAGTGTCCGGTATAATATAAACAAACTACAGATGTAAATCAAAAGATTTTAATGCCCAGAATGGCTCAGTAAAATAATCTGTAAAAGAACAAACTAATCAAACCAATCTTAAAAAGCAAATACACCTCAATTTTCAGGCAAGTTAAGCAAAGAAAGAACTCACAGTGATTAATTAAACGAAATTTTTTGTGTGCAATTTACTTCATGCATCCTCAAACATCACAAGACCTTCCAAGTAAGTACCAATATGGAGATGCTGATGTTAATGCACTAATAGAGGGACAAACTCTAGCTATTTAAGTGTATAAATTTCAGGTCAATTCTGTAACTTCCAATACTTCAAACTTATTAAGAACTCTTGAGAAATAAACCATTTGATAATGTTAATAATAGTAATAATTTATTATTACTTTTATCATTATTCCCATAGGAAGTCAGCATCTTATGTAGAGGTATTATACATTCATACACTTACGCTTTTATCTTTTGGTAAAAATAAATTATATAATTAGAGTAATAGGTCAATGGCCAGATGATTTTCAGTAAAGAAAAAGACAGCCTTTTCTATACTATTTTATCCAAGCACATCTCTGCCTGTTATAAAATCAAGTGAGTGAATCTCATTCAGATCACTCTAAGAAAAAAAAACACTTTCTTTACCTTGCTTGATAATATTATATTTTTACTAATATAAAATGACGGTACTCATCTTATAGCTAAAGACGCTGTTCTATGGCGCGGTTTTCGTGCCAAAACACATTAAAATGCTGTTTCTGTGGCCGACACGTTCGAACCCGTGTTTTCTATAATACAACTTTTTTGTTGTGCTACAGAATGCAGGCCGCTATGTTGCATCGCAGTACAGCATGTATGTCACTAAGCAGCAATTACATTTTACAAATTTGCACAATTTATAAAATAATTACGGCTTGATGAGAGAGTTTGTATTTGAATTGTATTGAAATGTTGTTTTCATTGGATTTTTTATTTATTTTAAACTATTGAAATGTCCAGATGTTTTAAAACAATAATTATAAGACTTTTTACAACGTACTGTATTGAACTTTTATTTTGGTAAATGTTAAATATCTATGTTTTTATTGAGTTGCAATTAGGTAACGTATCAAGTAACGCACTATTAGTAACATTTGTCTGTATATTTTTGAAGTAAAAAAGAGCGGCACGAGAAAAATATCCAGTAAGAAAAGTCCAAATGTACAGGTTTTTTTGTAAATTTAATAAAAATCAAATATTATAAACATGTTTAATAAGTAAAGAAGACATTTGTTTGTTGTTTAAAAAAGTTTGAATTTCTTTCTTCTGTCCGAGTACGCTTACGATTTTGAATTTTTTTATTTTAGCATTACAAACAAACAGAAAACTAACCCTAAAACTAACTCTAAACCTAAAACTAACCCTAAAACTAAACCTAACCCTAAAACTAACCCTAAGCCTAACCCTAAACTAACCCTAAATCTAACCGTAACAACTTTTACTTTTATTACGATTATAATTTTTTAGTTAAACAACAACCAAAAAAGTCGTAACACAAGTAAAAAAATAACCGATAGAAAATTGATAAAAAAAAAAGCCATAACACAAGTAAAAAAATATCCGATAGAAAATTGATAAAAAAAAGCCGTAACACAATTTAAAAAGTATACGATATAAAAAACATGAATCAAATTGTAATTTGTTGATTTTATTTTACATTTATTATTATCATTTAAATTGTATACGTTAATAAAAAATAATATTTAAAAAAGACGATTTTGTTTTGTTTTTATTTTCGCATTACAAAAAAGCACAGGAAAATTATTAAAATCAACGGCCCGTGAATGTTCATATTTTATAGTTTTAGCGTGAAAACGGCGCCATCCTACGGCATCTTTATCTATAATACAAGCACCAAAATGACTCTTTAACCTCGGAAAAATTCTATATGTTCTGATGAGATACCTGGAAAAGTTATTAAATAATGTAATGTTATCTACAAAACTATAGAATTTTGTTAAAAAATATGTGAAATCATAAAGTTGTGCCATCTAATTTTAAAGATGTTACTGTTGTTCCATATTATAAAAATAAAAAATACTTCAGTAATTATGATAATAATAATGTTTTCGACAACACAACAAAAATAGTTTCAAGAATTTTATAAAATAGGTTGCTTTCAATCATAGATGAGGGGTGATCAGGAGTCAGTATGGCTTTAGATGATAGATATGCCTTTTGTTGCTAGAAAAGTGTAAAATGATATATTATTAGCATATTTTCTTTCAAAGATGTCAATAACACTTGTTTGTTCTCTCATTCAAGTATCTCATTTTTGATCTCTTCTTGTTATTCCTAACATGCATTGCTTCATACTTTATTGAGTGATCGGAAATCTTTGTGTTGCTCTTTTGTTGAGTATCCAAGTTTCAGATCTATAAATAAGAACTGGTAAACACATTTACTGCTAGAAGAGATAATAATAGATGGACAGTTGAAATCTTAAGCTGAATTCCAAAAGATTGTAAAAGACCTAGAGAAAGACCACATGTGAGATGGATTGAATTTGGAGAGCTCTTTATCCTGCAGTGGATCGATAATGGTAAAAAATATTGTTCTTATATATATAATTTAATCAATGCTTTTATACATTTGAGTAAGGCATTTGATTCAATTAATAAAAAAAAGTTTGTGAAAGTGTTTGTAAATGAATAATTATCTAGGAAAGTTTATGAATATTGTACAGTTTTTACATGCTCACATGAAACCAAGCATTATTATCGAGGAAGAAAAATACCTCCACAAACAATCAATAAAAAAAGAGAAGACATTTTTTTACAATACTATTTACTTATTACTTGGTAAATTGTTGTTTTTCATAGAAACTCATCTATTAACTACTAATCAGATGAAAAACAGGCAAAACTCTCCATACAGTAGTGCCACTCAGTGCAAGCCAGAGTAATGAAAGGATGCCAGAAGGCTTGTGCATAAAATCCCTATCTAGTGCCTACTCATCCAATATCCCCAGACTAGTTTCTAGCTTGCTGCAAGCTAGAAACTAGCTCTCACTGATGAAAGTCACAAGCTGGAAACTAGTCTGGGGATATTGGATGAGTAGGTACTAGATAGGGATTTTATCACAAACCTTCCGGAATCCATTGATTATTCAGGCTTGCACTGAGTGGCACTACTATATGGAGAGTTTTGCCTGTTTTAATAACAGTTATGAGCAAGCATAAGAAATGGTGATCATGTGATACTAATCAAATGGTTATAGGCTGACTGCCCCCAACAATCTGAAGCTAACTTAGAAATCTCCAGCTAATTTAATTGAATTTGAAGGCAATAGACTTGTGATATCCAAATCACGGAGTTTCAAAGTTATTGTTTGATGATATATATATATATGCATTTAGTAGAAGGTAGTTTCAACAATTTTCTATTTCCTACGTTGCTGATTATAATGACGGTAGTGGTTATATGTTTGGCGCAAGACTTGCATTTTGACAAAAAGCTTTATACACGCACATACATTATGTTACACACGTATATAAACACATGCATAAATTTGCGCTTTACTGACATTATTAAAGTAACTCAATTAAATCAGACATTGTTCTTTACAAGTTTATAAATAAACTTAATTATAATAACTTCTATCAATTCGCAACAATTAATTCTTACAGTTAGATTGTTTTAATTAACTGAACATATTATTTTTAAAGATGTAATCTACTTATTTGATCCAATTAAAACCACCTACTCTCCACTCTTCCAAAATAAATTTTCATATAGCGTAGCCAGTGGTTAGAAATAATTTGTGTTAAAAAAAAGTTTGAAAACTATTAAAAATTTAGCTTTGGAATTCCTTCCTTTTTAACTTTAATCGTCTTCCTACGCCGAACAGAGACTAAACCTCGTATTTGAAAGCAACAAATTACTACAATAATTTGTCTGATACAAGACTATGCAATTTTTCTTTGTTTGAAATATCAATAAGTAGGAACATTTTGCCATCTCATTTCCTTGCGCCAATTAAAAAATAATATTAATGACGGTAATAATGCGAGCGAGCAAAATTACCTGACTAGCAAATACATTTAGTCCATTTTTTATATATAAATTTCAAATTGTTAACTAGTCTGAATTATGACGACGTCTCATTTCAAAATATTTGAATAGTGACAGATTAGGTAATTTTAGTTTAAACTTTGCATTTTTTTCTGTTAGAGGGAGCTGCAAGAAATTTTTAAAGTTTTAATTACGATATATATATATATATTTGTTATGAAATATCAATACTGATTAAATAATGTTAAATAATTATTAATTACATATCTTATACTTTTATATGTCGCACAGTGATTAATGTATTAATCTACAGAGCCTGGGGCATAAAAGGTGTTTCCAGGGGGAAATTCGAATATACCGGAAATTGATTTTAGATTCTTTTTAGACAACTACCGTTTTAGAAACACATTGTGGCATAGATACACATCTTGAGATTTGAATCGAAGCTAGGTAAACTTGGATCACAAGCAAAACTAGAAAATTTATTGTCGAGATCGATTTTAATAGTCAGTTTTACTACCTTCCGTTATTGATTGGTCAAATAATCTAGCTATTATTATTTCTAATCAGTAAAAACCACTACAATATTGTGGTTTGGTCAGATATGCTGTTAATAAAAACAGCACAATTGAAATGTAATTTATCCATCATCTTTTAACCTAATGTTGGCCTTATATATACATTAAGGGATCTGAAGAAAAGAAAAGGATATTCTTATATGCAAATTAAATAAGAAAAAATTTGATGATTAGTTTTGATAATGACTAATTGATATCGGACTTTCGCTCTCAAAATTCTATATCTTTTATGTTTTATAACAATAGTATTTTTGTATAAGCAGCTTAGGATTTTTTTTCTTTTCCCATATGTCATAGCATCGGCTGGGAGGCGAACCCCGCAACAACCGTCTGCAACTAACTGCTTGCTTGCAAGGCGGCTGCATTGACCTCTCTGCTAACAACGCTTATAGAGACAATTCAAGGTCTAAACAAATTATAATCAATTTAATAATGATCTACAAATATAAGTATTACAGCTGGCCAGGTGTTTAAGAATACCATAGCAGTTTATATTTTATGGAATAGATTATAACTAACTAATTCATACCTTTTATAATTTATTAATGATTCTGGCAAATTTGATGTTATCAAATATATATCGTATCATAGAGATAATCCAATTTCTTAATCAACAATTGCACCAAATAATTAAATTTAGATAATCAGCTTAAATCTTCATTATTTTTTTTAAAAAAATCTGTTAACTATGACAAATTAGTTATGATGATAACTTATTTATTATAAAATTATAATTACTTTAGAATATACCTAATGTAGGCTGCGCTTTGCATTTGAGAGAAATGGAGAGGGCAATAGAAAGACTAGGAAAAGGGATAGAGATACCATTAATAGATGGCAAGAGAGTGTATATATTATCAGGTCTTTTATTTGCTGATGATATTTTTTTGTGTGTAGAAAGTAGTGAAGATATGGAAGTTGTGCTGAAGATTTGTACAAGGATGGGTAAGATGGGGATAAAATTTAGTGAAGAAAAATCAAAACTAATGATGATAAATGATGGGGTAAGAGAAGAGAAAGAATTTTTCTTGGGGGATATAACGTTAAATGTGGTGAATAATTATAACTATATTTGGAAATCATCTTCAGTAATCAGAGGCATTGCTTAAATAAACGGGAGAAAAAATTGATAAATGAAGCAAAGAAATTAACACTGTTTTCATAGAATAAATATGATGCAGCAAGGATTGTATGGAAGAGAGTGATAGTAGCAGGGTTACTTTATAGTAATGATGTGTTTAGTAAAGAGACATTAGATTAGTTAGAAAAAGTACAAAGACAAGTAAGAAGGCATGCATTAGATGCAGATGTGTGAATGGCAAAGAAGGCAATTCAAGGAGAAATGGGATGGTCAAGTTTTTATATGAGAGATGCAAAAATGAAAATGTTCAGAAGATTGCAATTTATAGATAGTAAGAGAATAGCCAAAATAGTATTTAATTGGGTTATGAGTAAATGACAGGCAACAAAATAAGTAAAAACGTTAGTAAGGTATGCAGATTTGGATAAAGACTTTATGTTACTATACTTGTACAAAAGGTGGGATAATTGTGTTAGGAAGATTGTTGAGTGTTTATAGTGGCAAAGAATGGAATAGAAGAATAGATGCATTAATAAAAAATAGGAAGTTGCAGAGATGGAAAACTAATATGGAAAGTAAAAAAAGTGTAAATATATATAGAAGTAAACAAAATATTGGGTGTGAGTTAATTTACGCTAAAAGCAAAAAAAAGTATTTTACTGTTTAAGGCTAGGACAGGATCACTAGCAAGGGAATAAACATAAATGAAGAAATATGGGTGATTTAAGCTACAAATTATGAAAGGAAGGCATAGAAATATTAGGCATCTGCTAATTAAATGTAAATACCTGCAAGCAGAAAGGGTCAAATAATGAAGTTGTGGGAGAATAAATATAAACTGTTTGTACAGAAAGTAGGTTCTTGATTTTTATGCTGGGCTTAGAAAAACATAAGGGAAATTTAGATATAATGGCCATGAAGTGGATAAAGATGATGTTATGGAAATGGAATAGAACAGGATAGAGAAGAATATGGGAAAATCTTAGGGCAGGGAATGGAAAGAGAAAGCAAGGTGGCTAACAAGTTTTTCTGTGCATATTGGCTAAGAGATTCCTGATTTTGATAAAAGAGTAGCCATATCACATCGTATCACATGCATTATGTAAATTTTCTAAGCACTGCCCAATATAATCCTTTATAATCAGAATTACTGCCACACTCTGCTAATTATCTACCAGTTATGCCTTGAAACAGGCACTCCATGTCAAAAGTTAACTCAGCAGATTAATAAACTAATTTATTTTAAATTCTCTTTAGCCGTATTTATTACTTATTTACCTGTACATATGCACATATATAAAAACATTAATAAAATATTTCAGTTCATTTAAAATTGTAAGAGAATAAATGTCTATATGTACAGGCAAATACACATATGAGGTTACATAGTTTTTTTTACATGTATGCTTTTATATGTTCCTATGGTCTATAGGCATCCATGCTTTTAAATTTATAAATAAATAGATGTTGTTTTTAATATTTATTATAGTATTGTGTATGTATATTCTAAATGAATCACAATTTTATGACAAATAATCTAATCATTACTGAACAATGATTATTCAAGCTTATAGCAAATGGTACTAGAATAATAAAAATAGAAAGACGATTTTTGGTTATAGTACAATAAACTGAAATAATCAAGTGATAAGTTTGATAAAAACAATTTAAATATTTAGAATAATGGATAAATGAAAGCTGGTTTAAATTGCTGATATGGTTTTCTTATGATGACCTGCCAATTGATGAGTAGTGGTTCATCACAGAATGCATCTAGGGGATCATTTGTCTTTTATTGTATCTTTATTCATATGATTTAGAAGGTATGGGTGGTGGTATTGTGGGTTGTTTAATACCTTTATAAAGATATTACACATGGGACAGAGAAATGTGAATAACTCCATATATATGCATGTATATAATTAAAAAAAAAAACAACAGATATATTGGTGTCAATTTCGTATGCACTCACGGCCACCATTTTGAATTACAAGAACCACCCAAAAACACACTAACACATCCAATTGATAAATGACATCAATCAAAATGCCCATTTTCATAAAAAAACAACAGCCAAAAACCCAATTTTCGTAGTTATAAGAAATGTAATCACATGATTAAAATATTAAACCACAAAATTCATCATTTTCAGCATGGGTTTTGGACGGTTCTTATAATTGGAAATGGCCATGAGTGCATACTAAATCAGCACCAATATATTAATCTTTAACTAAGGTTTAACATTTATCTGGTCTAGAGAAATCTCTAGTTTAGTAAATAATTACTGTATTTATCTGGATTAGTTCACGTTAAAGTTGTGTGTGAAGTAAGTTTGATATTTGTAATTTAAAATGTAATTCTTTAAATTTCTGTACTTTATTCTATGCCATTTAGACCCTGTTTCTGAAGATAGCCAGACACTTGCCAAAACATTAATAATGAACTACACATTTAAATAAATAATCTTTGACATATAAATATTCAGATATTTATAAAGAAAAGGTAGACATATGTTGTTTTAAACATTGGCTTTATTCAATACATTATGTATCAATTCGTGATGAATAAACAAGACATCAGCACCCTACCTCAAAAAATGGGCTCTCTAAGAAGATTTTAAATAAAATTTACATAACAACCCAATAAATTAAAATATAAATTTAAATATAAGTACGTATAGATAAATATCACCAACAATAGAAATGTAAAAAAGCTATGATTACGAAACACAACGTAAAACAAAATATGTTTACCTTTTTTTTTATTTTTTATAAATGTCTGAACATTTACATATCTAAGATTACAAATGCAAAGAAAAGAGATATCGTAGTGAATGAATTACATAATAAATAATCTTTCTAATTTTTTTTTACGTATTTATGATTTAAAGGGTTTATTAAATTTTATAGTAATTATAAATTTTATTAAACGCACATTATTATATTAAGCAATGTTTACTAAGGCTGTAACCTTAGGAATAAGCGTCTGAAAAATTCGAAGGTAGGGACCTCTACAGGTCTTAAACACAAGCTTACGCTATGAAGGATTCCCTCTTTTCTTCATAGAGTAAGCTTGTGTTTAAGACCTGTAGAGGTCCCTATCTTCGAATTTTTCAGACGCTTATTCCTAAGGTTACAGCCTTAGTAAATATTACCTAAATTTTATAGTGCAACTTTATATCATCACTATCATTATCAATCATTAATAATTCCATACAGAATAAAAGTTACTTCAAGTTTGATCCAGTTTTTCTGTTCCATAGCATCCTTTTTTCGTAACTTCCAAAACATCACATGATCACTATTTCCTATGCTTAAGCTGTTATTAGCAGCAGCAAACTTGTCATATAGATCTAGATCCTTAGATCTAGGTGCAGTGCGTTCATATTCAAGTCTTCTTCCTGATGACAGCCACAAGTTAGAAACTAGTCTGGGGATATTAGATGAATAGGCAGTAGATGGTGATTTTATGCACAAACCTTTCTGCATCCATTGATTACTTAAGATGCACTGGATGTCCCTACTCTTGCTACTGCTAATCCCGAAAACTTCCTTATCCCATCCATTTTTTTTCACATATGGACTCTTTTGGGATCTTTTACAATCTCTAAGGAACCAGTTTAAGGTTTCAGTTGTTCATCTCTTATCATTTTTATAGCAATATACTTAGTTCAGCATATCAACCACTTAAATTCTTTCAACATTGTTGATATTATCCATTTGTTCGCTCACTTAAGTATTTTATTTTTGGTATTTCCTTGCTACTGCTAACATATGGCTCCATATTTCTTTGCACAGTTTAAAGTTTTTGTACTGCTCTTCTATTAAACATCTATATGTAAGAACAGTTTAAACACAACTATTAAAGTCTTCCTTTTCAAATAAATAGGCTTATTTCTTTTTAATATTATTTTTATGAAAAGCATTGCATCCAAGTTGAATTCTACCTGTACTAATAATGTAATAAACTATTTGTTAGTCTATTTTCTTACTTTCATCTGATAACTCTTGTAAAAAAATTGAAACTCTAATGCTGAAGACATTTACCACTTTATCTGTAGCACATCCAGATGTTTTAAACAATCTGTATTTATTTTTATTTCTATTAGCTTTTCATCTGAATCCAAAAATTATTTTTCATAAATTGTTGTACATCTTTTTAGTGTGACTAAAAAACAAACAAAGAAAGAAACACAACTTTAAATTATATGTATTATTAACCCAAAAACATCACATGACCACCACTTCATATGCTTGCTTATAACTGTTTTAAAACAAGCAAAACTCATTATACGTATTGCCACACACAGCAAGCTAGAGTAATCAATGGATGCCAGAAGCCTTGTGCATAAAATCCCCATCTAGTACCTACTCATCCAATATCCCCAGACTAGTTTCTGGTTTGTGGCCTTTGTCAGTGAGGAGCCTTGGATCTGAGAGCCCTGCACCTAGATCTTAGGATCTAATGCAACCCTCTAGCAGAGTGTTAAATTGAAACCATGAAACCACCTCAATGGTTTCAATCCAAGCTCATTAGCTTATATAGTCATATGGGTCTGAACTCAGTTCAGTACCCAGACATTTTGGTGTCTTTGGTTCTAGATGGAGATTTTATGTACAAGCCTTCTGGCATCCATTGATTACTCTAGCTTGCTGTGTGTGGAAATATTTATAGTGAGTTTTGCCTGTTTTATATGCATTATTACTTGCAAACATTTTGATTGCTTTTTGACAATATGCTTCAATATTTAAAAGAAACTGTAATAAATCAAACATTGGTCAACTATTACTAATAGCAATTAAGTTTTATTGCTTTGTCATTACATTTTGTATAAACTATCATAATATCCATATGCCTTTGAATTAAAAATGTAACGTGCATATACTGTAAGTATATTAAATTAAATATTTCCATGGATTGTTATAATACTCTTAAAAAGAGAGACAAAAATACTAATTTCATTTTTAAATAATATCTTAACAATGAAATTTTAATACTATTATGCATTTATAAATAATGCATTCCTAAAGAAAAAAATCAAATATTTATAACTCGAGATCGTTTGATATCTGAACCCTGAAGTGATAAGTAGAATTTTATATCAAAAACCTCCATATTTCAAATAGGATTCTCTAATATACTAAATGACACAAAACAATATATTGATAGAATACATGCACTCAAAAATCCCAGGGAAGTTTTAACTATATACAAAGCATGTATATTTGAACCATCACTCCAGTTTTTATTAATGTTTTAAATTCAAATTATATGTATTACAATTTAGGGTCTAATATGATGGGTTCTAGGGGAAATTACTGCATTTTAATAGCATATAGATAAATCAATATTGGCTTTCTAACTGTATTTATTCTATTATGTATTGATGGAAATGCGTGGAGTTATCCATTTATATTTACTTAATTAGAGAGCACTTTACTAAAAACAGCAGCTAATGAAGGCTAACTTTTGCAGATTAAAAGCTGTAGTAAAACTGTCAGGCTAATTGTTTACAGTTAAGCATTAGCACATTAAGGTTTTAATTTACTTAAAAAATGAATTAACATTTGTTTGTTTTTTATTTTAGATATTAAACAAGACATTGTCAGGTCATGATATTTGGGTGCACAAGTGAAAGTTTGAGGTCTACACTGTCATTCATTTGATTAAAGTGAGTTTTCTTTTACTTGATTCCACTGACAATTAATGAAAAATCTTAATCCCCTGAGATGACTTCTACTACTATGTTAAACTACTATGGGTTCAAAAATAAGATTGAGTTTTGAGCAATGCACCATTTAAAACATTGTTTACATTTAAAAAACAAAATATAGCATTAATTACATTTTATTCACTATCTTTTCATTAACAAATGATTAAATATCATATTGTCTCTTTGATTATTAATATCATCTCTATACATTGTTGTAATTACGTATAAAAACAACATTTTAAAAAGCCAAATTCCAAGATGAAAACATATCCAAGTCTTAAAAAGGCAAAGAAAAGAGGACATTATTTCTCAAGTATACTAACTATTGATATGATGATGATTTATCCTTGTTAATCTCTAGTTAAGATTGAAATAGTATCAATTCTCTCCAAATATGATATTTTAATAGTTAAGAATAACTGAATGTAGATTTGTTGACAAACATTGAAGGGCTTCTAACTTAATTATGGGATAAATAGTTGAAAAAAATCTAATCCTGTTTGAATCAGCACAAAATGTCATTTATACAGACTGAAAGGGAATCCCAACTTATTGCCAAGAATAGAATTTGTCATCTTATAATGAATCAGTCATCGCTTATTTTAGAAGTGAGATGAGATAGTATTTAAATTTATCATCTCTATCATGGCACAGACCCAACAAAATGAAGCCATTCATGGACTATTAGAACATACTATATGAAGTCATATTTCATAAAATAAATACTCCTGATCTAAGACTAAGATAGATGACCCTAGGCATGGCTAATAAACAATTAATTAAAAATCAAGATTAATCCATAATATAACTACTTGAGGGTGCTACAAATATAATTAAAAAAGAGTAAGAAAGAATATCACATTGGGTGGCTGATCATAATAATATAATGCAGACATCTTTATATGCTTCTCTTGATAGCTATTTAATATCTCCATTTGATTACTATCTTGCAAACTCATTTTTCCCTAATAAATAGAATCAAATACACTTCATAGTATGAATGTTTAGGTAGATTTAGTCATGTGATGCTTTTAAATTTGACTTACAAAATATTTAATACTATGAAAAACAATTACTATAAGTGGCAGAGCTGGTGTATAGACTATGAATTTTGATCCTCCAGATTCCACTAGTTTATCACTGCATCAATACATATAGAGCATTCAATATTATAATGCACAAATAATAATAATTGAATTAGTTATGACCAGACCCTAGCAAATAAAGTTATGTAAATGATAAGGATTATAAACTTTTTCTGTTGCAATCTGTTTGTTACACTTCAATGATAAGCAAAATCAGCTAATGTCATGGATGAGATATAGTTTGGATATAAAAATATTTGGATCGTAAAAAAGCATAATGCACTTTTTAAATTTTCAATTGTAAATTTTTTAATGGACAATTAATTTAAAACAATTCAGAAAAATAATAAAGAATACACAAATAATGAAAATATCTCCATAATTGCAATTCTCTGGAATAGAGCTAAATAAATTGAGAATGGTAAATTTGATAAAAAGAATGTTTAATTTAAATATAAGTTAATAATCTTATTAAATAATTGCTTTGATAATTATTTAGAGTTGATAAAAATCATTAACCCTTTGAAGGGTCCTTATGAGATGACTCACAGCCACTTCAAGTTGCTTGAATTCCATTATTTTTAACCTTATGGTAAAGATTTTCACTCTTTTTAAAGGTTAAAAAAAGTTCCGTAAGATGCTGCCCTATCTTGAATTATTTTATAAGTAAAAAATCAATGAAACTGACGCCAAAATTATAACAAAAGAAGTAGGCTGAATGTTCTTCATTTTGATTGGCTGTAACCATCAAGTTCAAAGAAAGCTGCTTATCAAAGCCGCTTGTCAACTATGATTTCTTTTCTTTCATTTCAGTAATGATAAAAGAATGTTTTAGACTATTTTAAACATATTTTTTGACGTATTATAAATTATTTTGATAAAATATGCTAAAAATAAAATTATTTTGATAAAATATGCTAAAAATAAAAATATTTTTTAAGACTTTAGCAAAAATTTACTTATCTATACAACATAAAAAAATCACTGACATCATCAAAACTTTCTGATTGGTCAGTAACATTTGTTTTACATTTGCTGCTATAAATGTATTTTTATAATTATATATAGAAATTTATTTTTGAAAAAACTTTCATTCACTTTCATAACCTGACAAATTATTAATATACTTTTTACAAATGAATCTAAAGTGAATATAATATTAAAAGATGAATATATTTTGACAGTTGAGTTTGTGACTTGACCAATTAAAAGTTTAGACTTTTACCTCACTCAGCCAATAAAGTAATCAGCACTCTATTGGTTAATTAACAAGCTCATTTATTGTCTAAATGGCACATGAATAATTGTCTGGATTTAACTTGTTCTTTTATCCACACAGTCAAACTTCATTTGAGATTTCTAGCAATTAAATTTTCATTTTTTTCCCGGTGAAACTTTTGCGAAACTTGTTTTTATGGCTTTAAAATTTCATGTATATTTATTTTCTAATATTTTAATTACAAAAAACATCAAAAGATGGCAGGAAAAATTGAATAATTGATATTACAAAGGAACTGAAACCATGGTTTGATGAGTAGACATTGTTTGTCCAGTGATCACGAACATTGCTGAGTATATTTCATGAAAATATTATGATTATTGAAAAAATATTATGATGGTCTAAAAACTTTATTTTTTGGAAAGTTTATGATTATATTTATATTATAATTGTGTAATAATTATTAAAAATCAAAAAATGAATATTATTACATATTTATTTCTTACAGAAATGTCTTATTTTTAAATATAAAATAATATTTTCTTCTAAATATTGTTAATATAGAGATTATGGTCATGGAAAAACACAGCTTTGTAGAAATAAAGTCACTTACCAGATTATTACAAGATTCAGCAATATAAAAATTATGAAAAAATTCTAAACTTTTAAAGCATAAATTATCGATAGATTTAATAGTTATTAAAAATTTGTTCAGATTTATATATCAAACATGAAATAAATATTTCATTTATTTTTCAAATTGAATCAGCTCCATCTGAAATTTGATGATGTGACAGCATTTTGTTTTTACAAAAATATACTTTTGAAAATAATTCTGGAAATCAAATGTGATTTTTAAAAATTTATTTAATTTCTAAACAAGAATATCTATCGAATGAGGTCAAATTTATTATATTCTGATAAATAATAATGGTTTAATATTAAAGTGAAAGTTGAAGGCTTAAATCTAGTAAAAACAGAGAAATCTGTCAGAGTTCATGAGGGTTAAAGTGCAGGGTCAAAGTTAGATCAATTAAATGTCAATAATGACTATTAATTTAAATTTTATAATACAGACTTGTAAATCATTGGTTTAATAAAGAGAAAATGTGATATTAATTTTGGTGCATGGGAAGAGAAAAAAGAAACCCCACACATTAGTTCAAAAATGAATATACTAAAAAATTTGCATACTACCACTTTTTCATATTTCAATTCATTTAATATTCACTTCAAATTTTAATTTTAGTTTTGAAGTAATTTGTTTGGTTTTTATTTGACTATTTTTTAAGCCAATGTTAAAGTTTAATATTTTACTTTTTATCACCTTCATGATAGAGTAAAGAACCAGTAAATTATCCATGCAGTGTTTCTTCTAAAAGCATATATTCAACTGATTTATTGAACAATAATTCTAAAAGATTCTAAAGTAAGTTGTAATATTTTTCAAAGAAGCCAAAGGAAAAGTCATGTATGGTAGAGTATATTATTTCATTGCTAAATTCTGATATTTGCTATAAGATTATCCCTGGTATGTTTTAATTAACTTTTAATTAGTTATTAATACCAATTATTTGCTATTAAAATAATCAATCTACTTATGTCAAGCTGTTATAGTACAATGAATTTCTATAAATTTATTAAGCTTATAAAAAGCATTGATAATTATTTAAAATTATCATAAAAGACAAATTTATAAAAACTAAATTATTAATTATCATAATGAAAAGACTATATCCAACTGTTGTGTATTAAAACATAATATGGCTATTCATTTCAAGTTTACTTCTTTATCTCTTTATTTATTTTGTTTTTAAATTGCTAATTGCTTCAAGTATATTGTTACTATATTTAAAAAAGAATATGTATAATTTAATATTACTGCAGTTGACTTGTAATAATAAGACTTCATAAAGAACAATTCAAGATAAAGATTTATCATTCCATTTGTTGATCCTTTGATTTTTATTGCTCTTAAAAGAAACGGTTTGCCATTAAAATCATTTGCCACCAGCTCCTGTTATTCTACATTTGTGAAATTATTACAAATTCTTTTCTCCAAAATATTCCCTGTATATATGTATCTGCTCTACTTTAGGAAAGGACTGTTTATATATCACTTCAAGAAGTAACAAAAGAACTGAAAAGAGATGGTTTTTCTTATAAAAAAGGAAATGAACTATTACTGTCTAAAATAGTATAGTTATCATGTATATATTTTTTATATTTTAAAATTGCTATAGTCGGTAAAATAAAAATACACACAGAAAAGGTTGTTTTTTAATATCTAGCTTTATTACTGCATAGCATGCTTTCAGTATATTTTTACTATACCATAACCATACCACTATTTGCCATGAATATGATATAGTAAAAATATACTGAAAGCATGCTATGCAGTATTATCTTTTCTGTGTCTATTTTTATTCTACCAGATATTACATTGGCTCAGAAGAGAAACAAATTAATAACAATTGAATTACAAAATTATTATAGTGTATTATATTATGATTATTATTAGTTGTTATATTATAAATATGTTTGTATGAATGATGTTTCAGAGGTGGAACTAGTAAGATATACAGTAGGTTTTATTTTATGTATTGGTTATATTAGTCCAGAGTTTTTCTGAATGAGTTTGTAAAATTACATATGATTGTACCCAGAGGTATAACAGCTTTTTTATATATAATGAAAAGTATTCCATAAATAAAAGTGTTGTAGATATCAGTATGTGTATGAGAATCTCAAGTAATTTATACATAAAGTATTGTTGCCATTATGCAATAATAGTTTTGATTGGTGTATATATAATCTTAACTGGATCTTATTGTGAGAAGTTGGAACTATGTCTGAGATTTATAGAAATTAAATTAGCATATTTTACTCTGCTGAAAATTTGTGAAGCTTTTTTTTAATAGCTTTAAAATTCACATATATTTATTTTTTAATATTTTAAATACAAAAAAATTCAAGCTCCATGATGATGGGTATCCTTTATATATATTGTGATCTCAAACTTTGTGAGATTACTTCGAGAAAATATTATGATGGTCTAAAAACTTGATTTTTTGGAAAGGTTATGATTATATTTGTATTGTAATTATGTAATAATTATTAGAAATCCAAAATAAATATTATTACATATTTATTTTTTACAGAAATGTTTTATTTTTTAAATATAAAAGAATATATTCATCTGAATATTGTTACTATAGAGATTACAATCACAGGAAACACAGCTGTCTAAAAATGAGGTCACTCAGCAGATTGTTATAATATTTAGCAATATTGTAAAAATTACAAACAAAATTTAAACTTTTAAAGCATAAATTGATAGATTTAGTCTTGCATTGGTGGTCGAGAGGTCAGTGTGACTGCCTTGCACTTGCAGGCAGTTTCCCAGGTTGCGGGTTTGCATCCCGGCTGATGCTATGACATTTAAAAAAAATTGATAGATTTAATAGTTATTAAAAATAATTCATTCAGATTTTTAAAACAAACATCAAACAAAAAATTATTTCATTCATTTTGAAAATTGAATTGGTTCCATCTGAAATTTGATGACATGACAGTATTGTTTTAATTAAAACCTAATTTTTAAAATAATTCCAAAATCAAATGTGATTTTTAAAAATTTATTTAATTTCTAAACAAAAATATCTATCAAATGAGGTCAAATTTATTATATTCTGATAAATAATAATGACTTAATATCAAAATGAAAGTTGAAAGCTTAAATATAATGAGAACAAACAAATCTATCAGAATACTAGTGGAATGCAGTAGAGTTAAACTGAGTGCATGAATTATGTGCCTTATTTATATGTGTGCAAAATGAACAATTTATTCATACGTTTATTATTATTATTAGCTCCATGCCTTTGTTAATTAATAGTATTTTGAGGCAATTTTAAGTGGATGTTATATTACCTTTATGTGCATTTAGCCTTCCATGAGAGTGTGGCTCATTTATTCATCAGCACCATCTACACATAATACTGCGTGCTCAATCATATTTTTGCTAGCTCATATTTCCCCTGTCCACTATCCCTAGAATTTCAATATTAGTATAAATTTTGGTGTATATAGACAGGTGTGTTAAACTTTACAATTTATTATTAGCTCCACTAGAATTTTTTTATTTAAAGTATATAATCAGTATCAAGCATAGCTATTTACTCATCCCAAATAAGTATTGTTAATGTTATAAGTATTTTATATTGTATAATATTTGTTGTGATTATATTAATAATTATTAAGGTCTTCACACTGATTTTTCAATACAATTTCTGATTAAGTAAAATGTATAATATCTCTTAGTAGGCTGGACAAAGGCATAAAAGTATATTGTTTTATGTTATGAGTAGTGGGTTTGTAAATAAAGATTGTATTTGGTGGATAAGAGAACTATTGAGTAATAAATATAACTTATATGATAAAATCGTAGAAATAATTTTAAGAAAGGTACATCAGTGTGTTAGTTCATAATATCTATAAATTGTAGATAGTCAATTATATGATTGGGTTGAAAATATAGGTGGATTCATTCTATATTTTCTTAAAGACTTTATCTTGGGTTTGAAAAAGTGGGAGTATTCATTTATATAGTGACATCTGCAAAGCACATGTGTATTAGCTTATTGGCTATTGATATTATATAATAATAATTATTGTAAATAAATATTTTTATTGTATGGATTATTATATGTTGTAAATAAATATTTTATTATTAATTAAATAATGTTTTTGTTTTACTGCCATTGTCATATTATTGCATAAGCATATCTATTTATCAGAAAATCTATTATAATAAAATTTGCATTAATAATTATTTTTAAGAGTACATTTCAATAGTGACATTGTGTTTATACTTTTATTTTCTTTTAATAATTATTAAATTATTTCACTTGCATCATTAGAAAATAAATGTTATATTATTTATTTCAAATACACTTATTGTGTATAAAAAATACCCTTACTGCCTTCTACGTTATTTTGATATTGCTTATTCAAATTTAAATCAGAAAATATAAGATTTCTGTGTTTTATGTTCACTAAAATTGAAATAATTGTATTTTAATAATTATAAAGTGTTTATATGTTTTTCAAGTTATCAATTATATATTACTTGAATATTTGAGTATTCTGTTATCATGCAATTGATTCCAAAATAAATCAAAATAAATGTTCCATGTTTAGTTTAATAATAATCATCATCATATTTTTGTTAAGAAGTTAAAGGATTATCATTAACATTTTGTTCCAAGTGCATTTCATTCTGACTTTGAATCTGGAGATCAAGATATCCTAAACTTGTAAAAGAACCTATATTTGGGATAAATATGTTTTTAAAAATGAGATTAAGATATTTTAAAACATAAGATGTGATATTTTGAACTTGCAAAAGAATTTATATTTAAGATAAATACAATATTCCTAGAACATAAGATATTGAAGAGTGAAAAGAACCTATACTTGAAATCAAGATATCTTAAGAATTAAGATAAGAAAATATTTTGAATTATAAAACAACCTTGTATTTTAATAATTATATTTAGCCATGGTATCGTCTACGAGAGAGCTCATATTCTGGGGTTTATTTTTAAAATCCATGTCATCTGGTACCAATACATGCTACCTTTGGTTGCTGTTGGCCTGAGATCTCATGGGATCATTTGGGTTGTAATATTCATCATTATTTTCAAAACCTACAGGATAAGGTTAGTTAAGTATAGTTGTAAATTTTCTGGCTAGAAGTTTTACTTCTTTGCAATGTTCATTACCAAGTTTAATGTCTATAGTAATAAAGGAATCAAGATGATGAAAAATATGCTTAAAAATAAAGGAAATTCAAGGTGAGATAAGTACTGTACAAAGATAAAACAAAGTACAAACATTTTTATTTTTATTTATAATGAATTAACTTCTGATTTAGAAACAGTAATTTTAATAATGAATAATAAGCAATAGCAAACTCAGCATACAGTAGTGCCACCCAGTGTAGGCCTTAGTAATGAATGAATGCAAGGTTTGTGCATAAAATACCTATCTAGTGCATACTCATCCAATATCCTGACTAGTTTCTATCCTGTGGCTTTCATCAGTGAGACATGATGGATCTGAGAACACTACGTCTAGATTTTAGAATCTAATGCAATCCTCAGATCCATGGCTTCTTATTGATGAAAGCCACACGATAGAAACTAGTCTGGGTATATTATGAGTAGGGACTAGATAGGAATTTTAGGCATAAATCTTCTTGTATCCATTGATTACTAAGTCTAGCACTGGATGACACTACTGTAGGGGATTCCTACTGTTTTAACAGCTTGTGTAATAGGAAATGGTGATCATATAGTGAAATATTGGATGGTATCAAAAACAATTGACGTGTTTTGATTTAAAAAATGCTTTTTGATGCTACATAATCAGGTAGATTACTGATGCTCATAGATAATTTTAAAATATGACATTTAATAAAAGAAAATTTATCTGTGGGTTGTAACTTTAACTAGTTCACTTGATTGCTTGAGAGCTCAGTTAGGAAAAAGAATAAGGTTGGGGAACAGACATTCCCTGATTGTGAGATTATCCCAACTGGATTTTTATGGCTTGAGATTGAGACAGTTTCTCTGTGAAGGTGACTGATAGCAAATGAGATGGACTTTGGTCATTTTTAATTCTTTCATATTAGCTTTAATAAACTTATTTTAAAGCTGCATCTTGTAATATCAAGATTTTTTGTCTTTGGTTGTCTTAGTTTTAGTGCAAACATCTTTATTCAGTCTATTTTTGCTTTCTCAAAATTATTTGATCTTCTGGTAGCTGGCAGAAATTTTTGCTTGCAATTGACCAAATACAGGTGTATTATAACATCATTTACTCTACTTTATATCAGGTAAGTAAAATTTGTAATCCAATTGTGCGTATAGATCTTTTATTATAATGCATTATCACTAGCCACTTGTAGCTGTGTATGGTAATTCTCATATCAGAAGAAAAAAAAGATATAAAAGAAACGAATAAAAAATTAGCAAATGCACAAAAAGAAGAAAGATTGGAATCATAATTACATTGCATATAATTTTAAAAAATTGAAAGCGGTTTCATAAACATTGAATCTACTGTTATAGTAATGAAAAGAGATGTGTTTCAGGATGACTGGACTTTACACTAATTTGAGTGACTGAAGGCAGTAAATTAAAAATCAGTGATAAAAAATGACAGAAAAAATAATATAATTAATGAATTGGTTGCAAGCAATGGTACAACGGCAGAACTGAAAATTCATGGATCCTAGCTCAATTCAGCCATTTCTAGGGTTCGAACTTAAGAAAATATGAAACTCTGACCAATAAGCTATACAATTGATTTTTTAATATTATAAATATTAGTGGTACTTATTGATGAATAAAGAAAATATTAACTTATAAACAGAATAAAATTTTAATTTTCATCTCTTAGGATCACTGTTCATTTATACTGTATTAGGTTATGGGGTTTAACAGTTAAGATAAAGCTAGCTAATTTTGCGGAACATGTTTATAAAATTATGTAATATTTGTATACAAGTATAATGTGCATTCTAAACTTTAGAAGAAATTAGAGAGAATTCAAACACATACTTTGGTCAGAGTGACTTAAATTCAACATGAGTATGACAACAATATTGACGTCAACAAGGGTTTTGAGTATTCCACCATCAGATTTTCAAAAATATGGATGGCTAAAGAGTTGGAGGATGGAGAAGATTGAAACCAGTCCATTAAAGTTTGAAGATTTGCTATCTTAATATAAACGGAGCACTGGTTATATAAATGTGTGGGAGATAAAATGGATTGATTGATGAGTGCTGGTTCAGAACGAAATACGTATATCGGAGATCATTTATCTTTCGTGGTCACGTGTTTGGGATATATAAGATGAAGTGGATAGCTGAAGGGACCTTGAAGTCTGTTTCTAAATCTCATCTAATCACATCTAAAAAGTATATAAATGAAATAAAAAAATGTTAACGGCTTTATTGATCGGAGTTCATAAGAAGTTGGAGCGCAAGAATCGATCCTGGGATATCAGGATGCTTACCAACTGCGCCAAAGAAAAAATTGCACTTTGCGGAAAATTCTGATTTTTTTTTCTTCTCATGTGTCATAGTATCAGCCAGGAAGCGAACCCGCCAACCCGGGACAAACGCTTGTAAAGCAGCCGTCGCTGACCTCTCGACCACCAATGCTTGACGGAAAATTCTGATTTGTAAGTAATTGTGTACATATAGATGTACAGTAATGAATATCAAAATGAATCCTTTTTTAGTGTCATATTTTCGATGTTTGTCACTGTGTATATATATATTAGCTTGTAAGTCATATTAAAAGTCAGAACTTTGTGTGGATTTCGATTTGCGCAATCGGAGTTCTATTGCTTGTGTGAATGCTTTTTTCATCATTTTTTATATTGATTAATCTCTTATTGTACTTTGTATTGATTAATCTTTAATCTATAAATCAGAAGGCCATTTTACACCATCTTTCTTTACTCTGACATACGCAGCTACTTTTGAAACTTGTCAATTTTGAAATCTTAATGTAATTCTTTAAAAATAAATCTTTTCACATAAATCAAGAAAGAAATTGATTAGCTGACAGCTTAGGATTTATCTACCACTTTCCTTGTATTTTTTTTTAAATCAAATTATTTTTAACTAGTAACTAGTTTTAATATTATAAAAGAAATAACATTGGATTTTAGTTCGTACAAGCTTTTTTTTTTTTTTAAAAAAAAAAAAACCTTTAAGTTATGCAAGAATGATTAGCAGAAGTGTTTGCTTAGGTAGTTATATAACGAGAACAAAGTCATTACAAATCAATAAAATCTTTAAAAAAAAGCTTAAATAAAATAAAATAATTTCTTAATATAGATCGCGCGCGCGTGTGTAAATATATAGCTAAAACAGTTTTAAATAGTCAACAGTTGTGATCTAAGATCATTTCAACATCAATCTACGAAGCAACTAGATTTGCCTTTTGACCTTACTTTCTAGATAAAACTACTTAGATCCCTATTTATTAATTAAGGCTTAAGGAGGAGTCAGTTGCGGAGAATTCGTAGTGAAATACAGCAATTTATTTAAAAAGCAAAAAAGTATTATTAATTAAACGGGATTTGAACCCAGACTTTCAAACTCCCTACAGTCACCCATTCTATCCAATATAACCGATATATTTGATCGCATACATGTGAAAAAGATAAATAATCTCCAATATAAGTATTTCGTGCTGAACCAGCACTCATCAGTTGGCCGGATCATCATTTCCCACACAAATATATATATATAATCATTACTCGGTTTATATTAAGATAGCAAATCTACAAATTTTAATAGACAGGCTTCAATCTTCTCCACTCTCCAACTCTTCAGCCATAAATATCACTGAAAATCTGATGATGGAATGCTCAAAGCCCTTGATGATGCCAATATTATAGTCATATCTATGTTAACCTCAAGTCAATCTGACCCTCATATGTAGGACCTTAATGTGTCCATTTAAATACACTGAAAAGGAATGGGCAGTGTAAGACTGAAAATGTAATATAATTTTTTTTAAGTGTCATAACATCGGCTGGGACGCGAACCCGCAACCCGGGTAACTGCCTGCAAGTGCAATGCAGTCGCACTGACCTCTCGACCATCAATGCAAGTAATGTAAACTCTATGAAATTATACAAAAAAAAATGAATTGAATGCACAAACTCATAAAATGTAAGTATATATAAAGCCTATTTTATATTAATGATAGTATGAGTTACATATGCAAATCTTATACCATTTTAAAAAGAACAAAAATCAAGTTGAAAATGTAAGAAATGAATGAAAAGCTTTTAAGGCTAAAATGATAAATTCATTTTAGCATATCATGGCTATCCTGTAATTTTTTTTTAATAATTAAAATAAATATATATTAATTAAAATATTGTAAAAAAGCAATTAATTATGTTTTTAAAATGTGTTTAGAAAAACAGCCCAACTGTTAGAGGCTGGACATTTGAGATGTGAAAAATAATATTTTTGGCGAACCATGAGGTTATATAAAAAGCAACAGCAGATATCATGGCAATGGAAAGTTAAGTTTTGAATTCTTGAATTGTGGCAGTCATATGCTCCATAGATATTGATAGAGATAATGACCAGAGAGAGAGAGAGAGAGAGATATAAAATAGAAGCAAACTCTTCATACAGTAGTGCCATCCAGTGCAAGTCATAATAATCCATAGATGCATAAAATCCCTATCTACTACCTACTCATTCAATGTCTGCAGACTAGTTTCTAGATTGTGGCTTTCATCAGTGAGAAGCCTTGGATCTGAGAGGACAGCATCTAGATCTTTGGATTTAATGCAACCCTCCAACAACCACATTTTATCTTTTATTTAACTGTAAACCTATGAGCCCAAAATAAAAGCACAATAATGTTTTCAATGCAAGCTCATTCATACAGATCTAAACCTAGTTCAGTGTCTATACATTTTGGTATCTTCAGTTTTTTGATAACCATAGTTACCATAATTCTACGGACAAATTTGGTAATAAAATGAATCAAACATCACACGATCACCAATTGCTATGTTTATACAAGCTGTTAAAACAGTAACAAATTCTTCATACAGTAATGTCTGTGCATGAAATCTTTATCTAAAGCCTACTCATCCAATATCCCCAGACTACTTTCTAGCTTGTAGTTTTTATCAGTGAGTAGCTGTGGATCTAAAGAAACTGATCTTTGGATCTAATGGAACCCTTTGGCAGCAACCTTTTACTTATTTAGTTAACTATAAAGCTATGATCCCAAGATGAAAACATATATGTTTTTAATTCAAGCTTATTTATTTGTATAATCATGCATATCTGAATTCAGTTCAGCATCTATATATTATGGTGTGTTTGGTTTTTTATACCATACTCATCATCCTTTTATGGGCAGGTTTGGCATTAAACCACATCTATATATTATGGTATGTTTGGTTTTTTATACCATACTCATCATCATTCTATGGGCAGGTTTGGCATTAAACCACTCAAACATTGCAGGATCACCATTTTCATCTAAACTGATCAGATTTATCATCATCATCAAGTAAGAGAGAATGAAACCATGAGGAAGAAATACAGTACAATAATTAAAAGAATTGGGCAGTTCAACAAAAGATTAATAGCCAACCAAATTAAAGAAGACAAACCACACATATCACTACCATATATTCCAAGTAGCTAATTATCTTGTTAAAAACCTTTTCAAACCACACTTAACACAAATAGACTAATTAATAATGCCAAGAATAAAATTGACCTAGAACAAACACCTCAAGTAGTATACAAAATAACTTGCCCATAAGTGGGTTGTAACACCACATACTATGGTGAAACTTGGGCTACTGTCAGTGCTAGAGTGGGTCAACACACATATGTATACAAAAGAGCACAGAATAAAAATAAAGACAGCTCAGTGTTCTTGGATTATCAAAAGGCATCTAGCCACAGATTCAAACCCAACAATGCCAAAATTGTGGGCTCTGAGAGAAATGATACTAAAAGGAAAATAAAAGCATATTTCATCACAAACAACTTGAATGCCATCAATAGATGAGATACATGTTTTGCGATTTCAAAAAAATGCTTGAGTTAAATGATTTGCATAGATTTGCATATAAAACAACAGCTCTGTATCACTAACAACAAAGGCTATGAATATGGCAGTTAACATACTCCGAAAGTGCTATGGCAAATATTATTATTTATTAGTTTAATAACTTCACCAATTTGCGTTAAAGCACAATATAATCACTACAGTCATAAAGTAAGATAGTTATGAAAGTGTTTTTTAGGGTTAAACAATACTAATTATGATAATAGACTAATATACTGTGAAATATACTATCACACACTGCATTTGTTACTCCTTAAAATGAAAAATGATATAATTCTTATCTGCACTCAAGAATTTAACTATGTTGCTGATTATAAAACAATGGACATTCAGTCAAAAAAGTTTGATAATAATGTCCAAAAAAAGTTTAAATTGTAACCTCCAACCCAGCAGGAGAATTTGGATATAACCTCCAACCCAGCAGGAAAATTTGGATATAAACACAGTTTTAACATACTAGAAGAAAATCTTCTTATCCTGGAAATAACCGTCAAGTGTTGGTGGTCGAGACATGGCTGCCTTACAAGCAGTTGTCCCAAGTTAGTGGGTTCACGTCCTGGCCGATGCTATGACACATGAAAAAAAAGAAGATATTAACTTCAACCAATGCTTTTGTAAGCTTAAAAAAATACCAAAAATCTAAATAAGAATTTTTTTTTCTTTAATTTATTTTAGACCTACATTAACAATTTTTTTTTGTTTCATGTTAATATTAATTCTTAATTCGATTTTTTTAAACTTTCAATTTTGTATTTATGTTTGAGGTTTAGTATAAATATTCGTTTATGATAATTCGAAGGCAATTAGTTTTCGTTGTGCGTTTGAAATTTTTAATGAACAAAATTCTCCTTTCAATTATTCAGTCCTAGAGTTAAAGATAAATTGTCTCAAGTCACTGTAGTCAAGCCCGAGTGGGATGCGCAGAGTTTATTATTATTGTTTTGTTGGATAAACTAAATGTATCTGAAAGAGATAGTATTGAAATATATTAGAGAAAGCTTTTTTAAATAAAGCGTTTGCTTATATCGTTTGTATATGTTAGTTTAACAAGTCACTCTAAGCATATATGCATATGTCTGTGTATGTAGCAGCATGTAGTATTTATTAATCTATGCCATCTAATAAATCTTGTTATTGTTAAACCACTAAACATCACATGATCACTATCTTATACCAGCACATAATTGTTATTAAACAATTCAAAACAAAGCAAAACTATCCATACAGTAGTGCCATCTTGTGCTAACAAGAGCAATCAATGGATGCCAGAAGGCTTGTGCATAAAATCCCTATCTAGTGCCTACTCATCCAAATCCCCAGACTAGTTTCTGGCTTTTAGCCTTCATCAGTGAAGAGCCTTGGATCTGAGATCACTGCACCTAGATCTTAGGATCTAATGCAACCCTCCAGCAGCCACCTTTTAACTCTATTTAACTACAAAACTATGAGAATGAAATTGAAAACACAATTAATATTTTCAATCCAAGGTCAATAGCTTATATAGTCATATGGGTATGAACTCAATTCAGCACCCATATATTTTGGTATCTTTGGCTCTTTAACAACCACAGCCACCACTATCCTATTAGGCAGGATTGGTGTTAAACCACTAAACATCACATGATAACTATCTCATACTAGCACATAATTGTTAATAAATAATTCAAAACAAAGCAAAACTCTCCATACAGTAGTGTCATCTTGTGCTAACAAGAGCAATCAATGGATGCCAGAAGGCTTGTGCATAAAATCCCTATCTAGTGCCTACTCATCCAATATCCCCAGACTAGTTTAATAACAATTATTTAATTACAATTAATTATTTAATAACAATTATGTGCTAGTATGAGATAGTGATCATGTGATGTTTAGTGGTTTAACACCAATCCTGCCTAATAGGATAGTGGTGGCTGTGGTTTTTAAAGAGCCAAAGACACCAAAATGTATGGGTGCTGAATTGAGTTTAGACCTATATGACTATATAAGCTATTGAGCTTGGATTGAAAATATTAATTGTGTTTTCAATTTCATTCTCATAGTTTTGTAATTAAATAGAGTTAAAAGGTGGCTGCTGGAGGGTTGCATTAAATCCTAAGATCTAGGTGCATTGCTTTCAGATCCAAGGCTCCTCACTGATGAAGGCCAAAAGTCAAAAACTAGTCTGGGGATATTGGATGAGTAGGCACTAGATAGGGATTTTATGCACAAGCCTTCTGGTATTCATTGATTGCTCTTGTTAGCACAAGATGACACTACTGTATGGAGAGTTTTGCTTATTATTGTTTTAATGTAAACACATTGTCTGTTGTCATTCTTAGGTAAGTCTATCTTATTCCATCCATTGATTAGGTATAAGCAGGCATAGTCATCTGGGTCTAAGTTCAAATCAAAGCTACTGCTGAAAATGTGATTAAAACAGGCAAAATTCACTATATGTATTGCCACACACAGCAAGCTAGAGTAATCAATGAATGCCAGAAGGCTTGTGCATAAAATCCCCATCTAGTGCCTACTCATCCAATATCCCCCAGACTAGTTTCTGCTTGTAGCCTTCATCAGTGAGGAGCATTGGATCTGAGAACACTGCATCTAGATCTTAGGATCTAATGCAATCCTCCAGCAGCCACCTTTTATCTCCGCTTAACTACAAAACTACGAGTCTTAAATTGAAAACACCTTAATATTTTCAATCCAAGCCAGAAACTAGTCTGGGGATATTGGATGAGTAGGCACTAGATGGGAATTTTATGGACAAGCCTTCTGGCATCCATTGATTGCTCTAGCTTGCTGTGTGTGGCAATAAGTATAGTGAGTTTTGCCTGTTTTAATAACAGTTATAAGCAAGCATAAAAAATGGTGATCATGTGATGTTTATTGCTGGAAATGTGATTAGGGACAAGTTAGAATAATTGTGGCTAAGGGTAGGCATAATTATCATTGTACTACTTTTATTGTGAAGTAATGGAATATTAATCATGTCCATTCATAAATAAAGCTACAATCTAAGAGGCACAAACTAACAATTGGAGAAGTGATTTTCAAATTATTTATGATCAGGAAATATAGCAATTATATATAATATAAGACTTTCATTGAACTTTTAAAGAATGAATACTTGGTTTGATCATCATTAGTAATCCTAAAAATCATTAATAGTTTTAATCATCACAAAAATTTTATTATATATCTGAATTAAGATTATCTGAATTTAATTTCAAACCTGTCATGACAATATGTATATATTATTATTATTATTATTATTATTTGATGTCTGTATTTTTTCAAACAATATACATAATTATATAATTGAATATTTATAAATACAGTAATTAGATAATTAAAATTTTTATCCACTTAGGAGCACTTTCGATTATCCTAGTAATCTTTGTCAATTAAGACTTTGAAAGGCTAACCTTCCCAAAATTCCATGATCTTAATGTTTGCTGCCTATCTGTTAATTAAGTCATGTTTGTATTTGTATATTGGCATAGCTTTCTTTATTTTCCTTTTATTGTTATTTTTTTCAATTTGCAATATTTTTACATTATTAAAATTGAAGTCAAAACCATAAATGTATGACTTATTATGGTCATAAAAAACAGATGCTGAAATATTATTATCTACTTTACAATTTTGTTTTGATATCTGAACCCATATTAATAACAGCAAATGCTCTTTAGTTCTTTTTTCCAACCAAATCTCGATTCATGTATATATACACTACCACATCTACATATCCATTTATAAATGACACAATTTTTATTTATAAATGAGGTTTTATCTTTAGAGTTATTTATTAATTTGTTTAATGTAGGAAGTGTGTAAAATGCAATATCACATATACCTTTATAAATATTTCTTATAAAATTTACTTGATTATTTAGAAATAATAGTCTTTGCAAATATTTATTGGATAAAGGCAAAAATATTGAAATATATTTGAATGAATTGTTGAATGTTGGCTACAATTATAATCATATATATAATGTTATTAGAAATTTTAATACAAAATATAACAATAAAATTTTTAATAATATTGATTCTCCTGCTAATAAAAAAATATGGATATCAATACCATATATTTTGAATAATCAAGTAAATTTTATAAGGAATATTTATAAAGGTATATGTGATATTGCATTTTACACATCTCCTACATTAAACAAATTAATAAATAACTCTAAAAATAAAACCTCATTTATAAATAAAAATTGTGTCATTTATAAATGGATATGTAGGTGTGGGAGTGGATATATAGGTGAATCAAGATTATGTTGGAAAAAAGAACTAAAGAGCATTTGCTGTTATTAATATGGGTTCAGAAATCGAAACAAAATTGTAAAGTAGATAATAATATTTCAGCATCTGTTTTTTATGACTATAATAAGTGTTGTATTTATGATTTTGACTTCAATTTTAATAATGTAAAAATATTGCAAATTGAAAAAAATAATAAAATAAAAATAAAAGGAGCTATGCTAATATACAAATACAAACATGACTTAATTAACAGGTAGGCAGCAAATGTTAAGATCATGGAATTGTGGGAAGGTTAGCCTTTCAAAGTGTTAGTTGACAAGAATTACTAGGATAATCAAAAGCACTTCTAAGTGGATAAAATTTTTAATTATCTAATTACTGTATTTATAAATATTCAATTATATAATAACACACACACACATATATATATATAATGAAACTTAAATATATTCCAAACAACGGTAAACAATTTATAATACAATATAAATAAAAACTCATAAAGAAATATTTTCGATTATATTCATAATCATTTTCAACTCAACTTTCAAAATGGAATCATCTATTACCAACCGGAAACACATGTCGATTTAAATATCCCACAATTCATTAATCCTAACATTTGCTGACTGTCTGTTTATTATCGTATTTTTATACCTACTAATAAAAACTGCCTCTTTAATTTTTCTTTTTTCATTATCTCTCTCTTGGCCTAAAATTTTTATTTTATTTATATCAAAATTAAACTTAAAATTACAATTTCTATCATGATCATAAAAAACAGATTCAGTATATAACTTGACTTCATTACTATTATCATTACATATCTGTACATTTTTCAAAACTCTTTTATATAACAATTTATGTTCTTTAATTCTTTTCTCTATATTTTTTGAAAAATGTACAGATATGTAATGATAATAGTAATGAAGTCAAGTTATATACTGAATCTGTTTTTTATGATCATGATAGAAATTGTAATTTTAAGTTTAATTTTGATATAAATAAAATAAAAATTTTAGGCCAAGAGAGAGATAATGAAAAAAAAAAATTAAAGAGGCAGTTTTTATTAGTAGGTATAAAAATACGATAATAAACAGACAGTCAGCAAATGTTAGGATTAATGAATTGTGGGATATTTAAATCGACATGTGTTTCCGGTTGGTAATAGATGATTCCATTTTGAAAGTTGAGTTGAAAATGATTATGAATATAATCGAAAATATTTCTTTATGAGTTTTTATTTATATTGTATTATAAATTGTTTACCGTTGTTTGGAATATATTTAAGTTTCGTTATTGTATTATTGATATTAGCGGACATTTATTTTGTTTTATATATATATATATATGTATATAATTAATGGACAATTTATTTGCATTATATATCCTTTATAAGAATCTACCATACATACAAATGATTAAATAATTTATACATATAGTAATGATCCAAACCATACATGACATACAAGATGGATAAAGAAGTATTCCATTTTACATATTGAAGATAGATATTACAACTGATAGAGGCTGAATGCATTAGTTCAATATTAGATATTAACTTGCAGATATCTTCCTACTCCTTTATTCTAGTTTTGAAATATTATACATGAATAAAAAAACTCACTTTATATGAAATTAACATATCAATTTATAGTTATGTCTTCATCCAATTGAGCATCTGTAGACTGTGCTTGACTTTCATAATGGCACAATCTAACTTATTACTATTATCTAAATATAAACTAAAGAAAATATAAGTTATGAATAAAACAATCCCTATTAGGATTTAGAAATATCAAAAATAAATTTCATGAAATATACTCTAATTTATGAACTTAAATTTGTAATTATTTTAAATAGAATATTTTTAAAAGGTTTTAATTTAAGCACTATGCTATAATAAGTGCATATTTAAAAGTTTATCTAACTTTATTTGTATAGGTGAAACAGTGACCTATTTTACTCAGAGGCTAAACTCTCCATACAGTAGCACATCTCAGTGCAAGACAGAGTAATCAATGGATGCAAGAATGTTTGGAGGGTTGCATTAGATCCTAAGATCCAGGTGCAGTGCTGTCAAATCCAAATCTCCTCACTGATGAAAGCCACAAGCTAGAAACTAGTCTGGGGATATTGGATGAGTAGATACTAGATAGGGGTTTTATGCACAAACCTTCTTGCATCCATTGATTACTCTGACTTGCACTGAGTGGTGCTACTGTATGGGGAGAATTTAGCCTGTGTAAGCATAAAGAATAATGATCCCGTGATATTAAACCTATTTCACTATTGCTGGCTTATTCTCTTACATAATAACAACTACATGTGAATGTGGAAGAATGTATATTGGTGAGACCAGTCATCCCATTGAAAAGTGCTTCCTCCGATGAAGGCCACAAGCCAGAAACTATTCTGGGGATAATGGATGAGTAGGCACTACATGGGGATTTTATGCACACACCTTCTGGAATCTATTGATTACTCTGGCTTGCACTGAATGGTAATGCTATATGGAGAGTTTTTCCTGTTTTAATAACAGTTATAAGCAAACATAAGAAATGGTGATCATGTGAAGTTTATCAGCTTATTACTAATAATCTTCATTACAGTTTTTAAAAATGTATCCATTATTTTCCTATTGATTTTGTTCAAATCTGAATCATGTTCAAAATCTGTTAATATTTGAAAATGATTTGCAAGTTCTAGTTTAAATTCATTAGAGTGTTTCTCAAGATTAGGAATATCAACTGTAAATCTAGTTTTTCTTAAACTTTTTTGTTTTTCTACTTTTGTATTAACATGTATCTCACATCTCATTAATTGATGATCACATTCTGTGTTGAATTTATTAAGAGCATTACAATCTTGAAATATGCATTTTCTGTCAGACAAAATATAATCCAATTCTGCTGTATCTTCATTTCAATGCTTCCATGTCCATTTCCATGTAATATTTTTCTCAAAGAAAAAAATTCATAATATAAAGTTTTTCTTTTTCTGCATACTCCACATATTCTCTCTCATTTCTATCACCATAACCAAATTTACCTACAATCATCTTTCAATTGTTACCAATTCTAGCATTAAAATCCCCCATAATAATTTTAAAATGTTGTTTAATCTGATCAAAGGCCCTTTGTACATCAATATAAAAATCCTCTATTACTTTATCACTATGAGAAATTGTTGTGGCATAAACCTGAATTATCTACATTTGGTATCTGCTATTAAGCTGAATAATTAATCTTGCCACTCTGTCCAATACACTATCAATCTCCACAATGTTGTTGTTCTACTTTTTATTTATAATGAATCATGCTTCACTTGTACTTACAATATTGTAATACAGTACATGCCCAATTTTTAAATCAATTGTCGCTTCATCTTTTCTCCTAACTTCATAAAGTTCAATAATGTACCATTTAATACAAGGCAATTCTTCTTCCAATACTTGCAATCTTCCTTTCCTTGAAAGTGATCTGCAGTTGTAAGTACCTAAATAAATGATCACCCTCAAAGGGCAACCTGGGTCTGCAATCAGGAGATTCTTAGCTCCCTCTGAACTTCAGCCACCAACTGCTGCCTTGACTGGCAACTTTACCGCCACCTGGTAATAAGGGCCATGATTTATTTTTGTCTGTCATGATTGTAAATATCTTTAGAAAAAAATATTCACATGTACATTCATTCCATCTTTAAGAAAACTCAAGTCATATTTCAGGCAAATGAGAAGAAAGACCATGGTGTTTCTTGATCTTAAACTCAGAAATAAAAAGCCAATAAACTCATCACAGTTGATAATGTATGTTTATGAGCATCCCATTCACATTTGTACACTGTGTGAATAATCACATAATAATAAGAGCTACAACAATAAGAACATTTGGAGTGGACTTTAGGAATTTGCCCTGCTTGGTTCCTTTAAGGCCTCCAAGAGAAATTAAAGAGCCTCCTTTTAGTTAACAGTGAACTCCTTTCCACAGCTAGGGTTTAAAATATTCAATAAAATATAGAAAACCACATCACAGAACATTCTTGTACAAATATATCACTTAGAATTATTTGTAAGCAGAATGATAATACAGGCAGTTCTTGATTTTCAAATCTAATTGGTCCCTAAAATGTGTATGAAAGTTGAAGTGTACAAAAGTAGAGTAATGTTTAAAAAAAAGTGTTTTTAAAAATACACTTTTTAAAAAAATATTTATTTTTTAACGGGATATATTAGCACATATATAAATAACTCTTTATTGACTACTATGTGGTGTTCTCTTTATGAATTGCACTCTTCTTATTGTTTTCTTGATAAAGAGCTCTGCAGCAAACTGTCTTTTTCTATTACCGTTTGTACATGAGATATATGCAATACGTACAAAATAATGAATTGTATGAAAGTCAAAAACTGCCTGTATTCTGTGATGTGATTATAATCTTAAATGTTATATATTTAAACAGTAGTAAAAGTTATTTACTTGCTGTTGAAATAAGTAATATTTAATATAGAAAACATAAAATAAGTAAAATTATTCTTAGGAACAAAAGCTTTCCTCTACTTTCTTTCGCATTCAAAATATAGAAAAATACAAATGCTAGCCAATTATTTTACACCTTTCAGAATATTATTTTTTTATCAAGTAACATTTGCTTTTAAAAAAAATATAAATTTTATGATAGCTTAGTAATAATAGTGTAATAATGAGAATTAATGATAATGAATAATTGTTAAATAATCAATTGTATAGATACCAAATTCACCACTTCTTTTATATTGCTGTAATATCTTATATAAATACAATTTATCCACTACTTTGAATTCTTTTTAGCAAAAACCTTTTATTGACCTATATTCATGCACAATGCTATGTTTCGACTGTCCAGCAGTCTTCTTCAGATTCACTTTTTTATTAACCTATATTCATACACAATCTTATGTTCTGACTGTCCTGCAGTCTTCTTCAGATCCACTTTTTTATTGACCTGTATTCATGCACAATATTATGTTTCGACTGTCCTGCAGTCTTCTTCAGATCTACTTTTATTAAAATTACAATAAAAGTGGCTCTGAAAAAGACTGCAGAACAGTTGAAATGTAAGATTGTACATAAATATGAGTCAATAACAGGTTTTTTTTTTTTATAAAAAGTGTTCAAAGTAGTGGATAAATTGCAATTGTATAGTTTTCAATAAGTCATACAACTGAGCAAAATAAGAAACAACATGAGGAAAAAAAGTTTTCAATTAGTGTTTGTTCACAAATTCTATAGAAACAGAAAAAAGTAAATAAAACACATAAATTTTATAATATTTACAAGAATTTCATTTCTGTTAATTTTCTATAAAAAAATTATGTGTAGAAAATTTAAAATTAGCATGAAAATTTCTGTTCCTTTGCTGATTTATGTTCACATATGTGAGTGTTTGCTTAGACATATTAATACTGAGTGTTATATGTATAACATTTATTGTGGTCATATAGTTATAATATACATGAGGATGTTTAACTTTTTTTATATAAATTTTAGATATTTTTCAATTTTTTATTTAACATTTCAACATCGAGTTAATGTGTTGGTAGAAAAAATAACATCTAAATTTATGAGTCCATATTTCATTGTGAAGTGTTTTTTCTTTTTTTAAATACCAATCTCGATTTCTCGCACTTTTTTTTTCCTTTTTTTTTTTTTGCAATGATGATTATTATTACTATATCATTTCAGAAGAGAGAAAGGAAAGAGAGAAAAGGAAAAAAAAAAGATGAAATATATCTAATAAACTAAAAATTGGATATTGTATATAATTATGAAAAAAACTATATTAGGTGAATGAAACATCTGGTGGGAGTGGGGGATGGATGATAATGATTCATTAATAAACAAACAAGATTTAAAAAGATGGAACATGTGTGTGTGTAACACACACTACAGATACATTCTTTCTAGATCATTTTGAAAAGGAGAAAGATGATGATGATACAAGAAAGATTATCATATGATATTTTCTCAGTTTCATTAAATAAATTTTATTCAATAAAATATATTTTTCTCTGCAATATAAATTTTTATCAATGTTCCAGCTATGATATAGAATATGTTCTCAAATGATAGATGGAAACTACTGTATTACAAAGGCAAAAATAAAATTTGTTATAAAATTTTCTACACAAGAAATACATAGAGTATTACACTGACTAAGTCTATACAAAATAATATATATAAAAAGAAAGTTTAATAAAAGATGCCTAAAAGAATAAAAGATCCCTAAAAAAATAAACATAATGTTTGTTGAAAGCTTAGTTTTATTATTTACTACAAGTGTCTAGATATAATTCCTCATCTGAAATGTTTGTTTATAGATTTTTAACTGTGACTACATCAAAAAATATTATTGTTTACGATAAAATAAAAGATGAGTGAAAGATATAATGTGTTTAATCTATAAATTTAATCCTAATTATTTTTAAATAATAAATTACTAAGGAGTTTATATATAGAGTATATGAGCACAAGCTTTCACACGCCATACCACTCTCCACACTATCTCATAACACTGATACACCTGAACACATATATGTTGAAAAGAGAAATAATCTCCAATATATGTATTTCATGCTAAAACAGCAATCATCATTTGGTCCAGATTACCATCTCTACACATATATGCTGTAAGTGCTAAGATATATATTAAGATAGCCAATCCTCATACTTTAATGGGCAGGCTTCAATCTACTCCACACTCCAACTCTTCAACCATCCATCCAATTAAAAATCTGATATTGGAATGCTCAAAGGCCACCCTGAGGCCGAGAATCTTGTCACACTCATGTTAACCTAAGGTCAATCTGACCCCTCATGTACAGGACATAATTCATTTAATACATATACAAGGGATGGGCAGACATCTCTAATATGTAATAACTGAAACACACAGGCTTATTATACACCTGTGTCTATATATGTAATATATAGGGAAGGGGTCCCCAACCCTATGCCCACAGGCACCATGGCGCCCACAGACCATTTTATGTGTGCCCACCACTATCCGAACATGATAAAAAAATTATTTATATGATACAAATAAATTTAATTTTTAAAATTTCTTATAAATTATTGTATTATATTGTAATCAAATTATAGGGCATGCTATACTTTCACAATGTAAAAATATAAATGTTAATTATATGTTAAAATTTTATTTTTGAATAAATATTTTTTTGTACATTATGTATATTATTAACAATATCCAACTATAAATTTACATTGAAAAAATAAATGGTGCCCACCACCTGGTAGAAAAAATAAATGGTGCCCGCCACCTGGACGGTATTATAGAATGTGCTCTTAGGTTCAAAAAGGTTGGGGACCACTGATATAGGGTATATGAGCACAGACTTTCACATGACCCACCACTCTGCACACTATCTCATAACACTGATACACTGAACACATATATGTTGAAAAGATAAATAATCACCAATATATGTATTTCATGCTAAACCAGCAATCATCAGTTGGTCCAGATTTTTTAAATATGCAGTAGGAAATAAATTATATGGAAAGGTGTTATATTGTCATGGTTGTTTATATAAAAGTTGAGGATTGTGTTTTTTTCCCTCCCCCAAAATAACAAATCCTCTTAGAATGCTTGGATGTTTATTTTTTGCATTAGTGCTCTATATTAATTTTATATTTGGGATTTCATTCTTATTAATAAATCTTACTTATTAAATTTAAGAATTTGGATAGCCTTTTTATTATTATTTAATCTATATTGAAGCAGTCGGATCTGAGTTCGATCCTAGCTTCATGTTAGTTACCCTAATACTAACCTTAAATTTCCGATGCAATGGGGCTTTATACGTTCAATCCACGCTAATTTCCATAATGAATAATTTATTTCAAATGTGTATTAAAATCAATTAGTTTCAGTTTAAAATTGAGCAATTCTCTTAATAAATTCATGATAAAATATTCATGAATTTATATATATTACAATTGCGTGGATTGTGCGTATATATTTGTAAATATTTAAATATATATAATTTTCGAAAGTTTCATTGCTCGGAATACTTTTTTTTTTTTACTTTTAAATAATCTGTAAAGTTTTCATTAAAAGCTACATTCCTTCCATGGGCTTTCAAATTCTCAAAAAACAACAGTAGTTTTATTAATTAAAAAAAGATAAGAATTCAATTTTTATTAAAATCATTTCAGACTTTAAGAATTCATTTTCTAATTAGGAAAGGAATTCACAAATTAGTTTAAAGCTTATCGAAGAATGTTTTGGAAAACAACTAATTATAACAAAAAGACGATTGATAATAAAATGAGCGCTAGCCAGGCATCAGGAAACAGTAGATATATAGCCCTGAAAAGTAAAGAAAAGACTAGTTTTGTTGTAGAGTAGTGCAGTGAACTCTGTGTGTATAAAAATTGTATTTCATCATGATAGAGGGCTAGAACATCAGGAATCTGGCTACGTTCCTAAAGTCCTGAGAAATCTTCAATGGACTGCGACCTTTCGATCGATAATTCTGCTAAAATAATGAAAGCTACTAAAATACTACTCCAGTAGTTAACCAATGATCTCTTTCAACAACTTGGAGGTGTAACTTAAGGACCAGCGAAGGGTAATATGAACGTTAAACTTTCTGAGTTCGAACTTTATTTTATACTCCTCCTATTTAAACTCTTTATATTTAATGTAAATCTTTATAAAATGCTAATATAAATTTATATGTAATTCTTTCAATCCTTCTTTAAACTTTTTTTTCTTACCTCTTTTATTATATTTGTCTTTTTAATGTTATTTAAAAATTATATGCATATCTTTGACGTGGTTTGATTCCATTGCCTCCGCAAATAATATAACATTAATTTCCAATAGTAATTCTCGCCCATTAGAACTAAATTTGAAAGTTCTATTAATCATCGAGTCGAAAGAAAATATTACATGTTTATTATTTGATAATTGGCAAATAATAAACTATTAGCTTCATTTTTCACCTATGTCCCCAGCTCCTATCTAAGTTATAAGTATTTATATATATTCACATAATGTTAAATGATTTTCTTGTTCCATTAATATTTATTTATGCAAATATAATCTTTAATGTCTTATTGCAAAAAGGGTCGATAAAGGGTTAAATGGATTTTAATTCCACTTTTGTTATTTTATATTAATATTCAGGAAGGGCACGATATTAAGGCATAGTTAACATAGTTTCCAATACTTTCAAATAGTTTTCTTAAAGCTCGTTTGACTTTAATTAATTGGTCAAGTCATCACGTAGAGCATTCTACATGGGTTTTATTTTCAACGATGACTACCAAGTCATCATCATCAAACATTGCTGACGTAGGGCCATCTTCCGCTCCGTTAGGCTGGTCGGTGATCATTCTCTTATTTAAATTTTTCCAGGAAGAAAATACTTCCTTTCCGATTCATTAGTCAAAGGGCGTAAGACTTGCCAAATGCAAGCCGCCATAAGACTTCGATCATCGACTGGCGATCATCTTTAAATTTGACTCTCTGCCTCGTAATTCGTCAAGCACCGTTGCATTTTTGTCCCCGGTAAAACCCGCTCCGTACTCGTAATTCGTGATGAAGTGATTTAAATTAAAGTCGAACCAATTCTCAAATATGTTTAATTAAATAAGTTTTCAAATAAAGATTAAAGTTATGCCTTAAAATACGTTTTGCTCTTCATGAATAGATTTCCGAATGTGAAGATAAATCTCATATTCCACCGTAATAAAATTAGAACAATCTTCCGTTCTAAATAAATACCTTTATCCACCTTTAATTTCTTGTTGGGGGCATAGACATAGAATTCCAATATTGCGTAATTTCCATTGGCATATGATAAGGACCGCTCTTATTATATTTATAAATCTTTTAAAGACTAGAGACACTAATGCAATCTATATTTTCTTGAACCAAACAAATTATTATTATTATTAAATATTTTATAACATACTTGGTTTCTTAGTTCATCATCTTTTATAATTATTTAAATGTTAATACTCGCTGTCTGTGTTGGCAACCCGAACATACATATGATGTGATTTAAAAAGTATTCAAAGTAATTAATTATTAGATATTCGTGTCAGTGCAAGGAGTCTCTAGTCATCACCAACCGTTGAGCTAGTTCTTGGCGCATAGCACTGTGCCGTCGATTTCTGCTATCTGAGCTGTTGAGTTGGGTTTGAATTCGGTTTTGGTTAAGCTGAGTTCGAATCCGATTTGACATGCGGGGTGGTGGTTTTCGACCGGTACAATATGTGGGTTAATTTTATTAACAAGGTCATTAAAATTTCTCCATGAATAAAAACGTTTATTGAAAAGATCCATTCAATCATTATTAGTCTAAGTTTTTTTTTTGTTATAAAAAGATCACAAAAATATAATATTATTTAGAAATTAAGGGATCTGGAAATTGTATTTACAGAGATTTTCCCAAATAGACAAATGTAGTATATATATATTAAATGCAAAACAAGTATAAATAAAACAGAGGAATGAATATCTGATATCTATCATATTGTACCACTTATGAAAAAGTGATCCATGTGAAATTTTTGTCTAAAAATTATTAAAATAAATTTTTCATAAAACAACATGAAGTTTTAAACTTGATTAATAAATAATAAAATCACTAAGCTGTCCGTAAAATATTGAATTAAAGCATCTCATTAAAAAAAAGAGAAAATCAAAAAGAGTTTAAAAAGTTATTCATATAAACATCATTTATTAATTGGAAGGGGCTAGAAAAAATATAACTTAGACAAGCTAAGAGTAGTTGATTTTCAAATAATTAAAAATATCTCTTTTCATTTAAGTTAAAGAAAAAGAAAGAAAATCTTAAAACTAAAAGAAAAAAAAAGGAATCTCTTTTCATTTAAATTATTTATTAGAATAAAATATACAGGTGTGTAAATAATGAGTGATAAATGTGTGCATGTTAAAAATATTAAAAAGAAAAACAAATGAAAGCATGTAATTGGAATGTCTCTCAAAGATTTAAATATTGTATGCGCTCATAAGTGATATAAAAACAGAATTTGCAATGGCTACTAAATAAAAAAATCCACAAAACAAATTAGCAATGGCTACCAACTGACAACAGGATTAAAATCTTATCAAAGGAATGTAATCAAAAACAGTGGAGGAATTTCAACAACAGGTATAGCTGGTGGACATAAAAATTAATTAGCAAAGTGACAACAGGTCATCACATAAATAGTCTGGTTTTTCATTGGTCAATCAGTTAAGTTCAATCTATCAGTTGAGATCATGATCAGATTAAATTAGTCCTTCAATCAGTTCAGTCAATCAATCAGTGTTTACCAGAACAATGCAGTGCTAACACTCATTGGAATCATACAATCAGACCCCAGCCTGAGTCCGATGGAAACAGCCAATCTGCCTGGTAAAAGTGGTGCCTGCCCAACAACTTAAAAAATGCCAGGGATATCTGTCTCAAAGAATAGCACCATTGAATAGTAATCATAGAAACCTTGAATTTAACCAGTTGAAAAGATTTTCATGAGAAGCAGCAACCAGCATCCTATTGGTAATAAATTTCACAACAAACAGCAAGAAATATCCATGTTCTGAAATTCTAGGTAATAAATAACATTTTCTTATTTCCACTTCTAATTAATGTAGCCATTGCAATCCTTGAAGCCTTCCAGAGTGAGTTAATAAATGAACTTTATAGCATGCATAAAGAACTATTGATGTGCATGCTTGTTAAATGCCATGTATTATTTAATGCTTTGTTATATTCTATTTTCGTGCATAAATTCAGAGTGTGTGCATGGTCATTATATAAAAATACTATTGTTTATGCTAATTAATATTTTATAAAAGTAATTTAAACTTTACAATAATAAATATTTAGTTAAATAAATTATCTTTAAGCTTAATATTTGTCGGTCAATTCTTTTACCACTAAATAAAGTAACTGTATATTATATTATTCTTTTGAATGAGCTAGTTGGGATTTCTTAGGCATTGAATTAGTTTCCCCTTGTTCAAAGCACATTAATTGCTTTGGTAATTGACTGGTGCCCGGAGTTTACTTTGAAACAAAAAAGTGCTTTGAATAATAGGTATTGAATTCTGCAGCTGAGAAAATCTGTGTCCTTCAAATGTAATCACAGTTATATATATTTTATATATATCTCTGGCTTGGTCACAGGTGCCTTCTAGGCATTATTTTTCTCTGCCTAAAGGATTGTGGTGGAGCAATACTTAAATTGCATTGGTGAAGATCAAATATATTATAAATAAATAATATATGTTATAAGTGTATCATATTTTGTATAAAAGTTTTACAAGTTATATTTTATAATATTATTTTATTAAAGAGTCAAAAGTAAAGTGCCTATAGATTTGTTTACTCTCTCAGTAATAAAATTTAAACACCCCACCTGGTTCAATATAAAGATATAAATAAAATTGATGAAATAATACTTGATATTTAATGTTAAACTTAGAGTAAAATTATCTCAAATTAGGACACAAATAAATGAACATCCTATGCTAAATATTTAAAACTGATTTTTTTTCACATCATGACTAAAAATGCTGCTACTATTATTATTATTATTATTATTATTATTATTATTATTATTATTATTATTATTATTATTATTATTATTATTATTATTATTATTATTATTATTATTATTATTATTATTATTATTATTATTATTATTATTATTATTATTATTATTATTATTATTATAAAATGATAGATAAAAATAAGAAACATATCTGTTTAATTTATTTATCTAACCATTATCTATCCTAAATCTGTTTAATTTATTTAGCTAACCATTATGTATCCTATATACATATATAATAATAATATTTTTAATTAATGGACATTTTATTTGTATTACATATATACATATTTAAACAATAAGTGTAATAATGTTCAAGCTAAATAGGTTTATAAGTAATCTTTGGAAACCAATCAACACTTAGACAATTCTAATATAGATAACAATCAACAATCTTAAACTGTTGTCAAGGCAACTTCCTTTTAACAATAAAGATGTTAAAAGGAGATTTCCTTGACAACAGTTTGTGATTTTTGATTATTACCTATATTGGGATTGTCTAAGTGTTGACTGGTTTCTAATATATATATATATATATGAAAAGAAAGTTACTGTTAACACTAACTGAAATAATTATAGAAAACATACAAACCATTATACAATTACAAATATCCAATATATATAATAGAAATAGAATTTGGCAAAGTTCATTAAAATCCCCTATGTAAATTTATCTCATTTGGTCACCATTAGAAAAAAAAAAACTGTTAAAAATTTCACAGAAAAAGAATATTTGTAATAAAAAATACAATATTCAGATGAATTAATAATTATTTGTATTTAACAATAAATGTACTGTGGCCTAAATAAATATATATTGAAAAAGTTGCATTTTATGAAAGTAGTTAATGCAAACTTATTTAATGCAGGGAAAAATAATATTTAATTTTGTAAGTAATCTTATAGTTTTTGTTAATATATATATATGACTTATAGAGAATGTTTTAAATTTTCTTTAAATTAAATGTTCTTCTAGAGGTTTATGTGCTAGTAGAAATGATAATTTTATGTAGCAATCATCTGCAAGCACACTTAAGTGCTAATCTATCAATCATAATAAAAATGCTGGGATTCTGATTCATGTTTATCATTATCAATGCTCTGTCCATATAATAACATGGGTGTACCGGCTAACTATATATTAATTTTTATGTATAGAAATAAAATGCAGTGACTGGACTCTAAAGGTAATTTTGACATTTATGCCATCCAGATAGATATTTGAATGTCCAAACACAAACATATACCTTTATGTAGATATAAATATTGTTGCTGTATAACTATCTCAAGATAAAAAGCCATAAGAACTGTGACAGTGAACTACCTTAAATTAAATAATCTTATTGGCATAAGCTACTAATCCCTTAAAGCCTCACCCCATGTTAAAATCACATCATACTTATAACCAATTCATAGAACAGATAGATGAAAAATAAAATTTTAATACTATTATTTTTTAATAATAATTTAACCTTTCATAGTTTATTCCACAGTTTTGTATGTTTTGGTCAATTTGCCCCCCTGGTAAATTTTTTCATAAGTATTATATGTTAATATGTGTAAATTACCATATATTTTATTATATAAGAATTTTGCTAAAACATTTATGCTAGAAGGTGGGAAATTCAAAATTCCTGCTCTTATAATAGATATAAGCCCTGCAGGCCTGCCCAGCCATGTACAGCCATTGTCTGTTGCCAAGACTCTAAAACATTCAGAGTTTTATGACATTGTTTTAAAAAATAGTTTCAATGACAAGAAACATGTTTATTTGCAAATTTATTATGGTTTTAGTTATTTTTTACAATAATTTATACTATATTTATTAAATATCAAGAAATATAAATTATTAATAACTTATTTTGACTTGAAATAGTTTATTTTCAAAAATATAATGATATATTAGCAGTGAATGTAAATATGTCCTGAAGCAATTTACAAGATTAGCTTCTATATAAGCAATTTACTTATATTTATGAGTATGAAAATATCACAATTTGCCAATAAATATTTAAATATTTTAAACTTTTAAAGTATAATTTGTTAGATATAAGAGAAATAAATAAATATTCATTTGAATTTTTAAAAATAATAAGAAGCAACAAATATTCCATTGATTTTGTAAACTGAAAATAATCATTCTAGAAATAATGATGTCTAAACTCTTTGTTTTGATTATGATCTTATTTTTTTAATATTTACAGAAACAAAATGGGAACATTTAAAATATATTTCAGTAGTAAACAATATTATCTATCAAATGAAGTCAAATTTATTATTTTCTGATAAGTAATAATCATTTAATCATATATTTTACATTGATGTGTGAGACAAAGAAAAATATCAGAAATGCTACATGATTAAAAGGTTAATAAAATTAATTAATTAATTCAGAAAAGATATGACAATATGATAATTCCAAATCAAACCCATTTCTATAAAAATATAATTTTATATAGAAAATAAGATTAATCAGTCAATACTTACTAATTAAATTAATTTTGTTTAACATAATTATATCTCTTAAGACCAGTTAAAATCTTCCCTGTTTTAGAAAATGGAAAAGTTCCATATTCTTTTACATTTTGAAGTGAAAATAAATAAGAAAACATGTTTCAACGAGAAAAATTAACTTGAATCAAAATTATTCATTCCAATTAATTATTATTAATATTATATAAAAAATTATTTGGAACTATAGATGTGCACCCTACAATACCTTATTACTATGGATTTCATTATTTTAGATTTTTGTAATTATAATTTTCAATTTTTTTCAGGTGAGCTTTTTTGTTATTTCATTAAATATTCATTTTCACATTATATTATTTTCCAATATAAGTTAACACAAGTGTAATTTATTTATTATTGTCATTAAAAGTTTTCTATTGACTTCTTTGATGCTAATATTAATTTTCAAATGAACAAAAATTTCCAGAGTAGATTAACAATGATTCGTTTATTCATTTTCCAATTTAACAATTTTCAGTTAGGTTAACACAGCCTGAGACAGTTATGCTTTTGGATTGAACACAAGGCTTGTTGCAGATTTATCATAAAGGTAATCATCTTCTATATTTTAATTTTTAGTGAATAAGCTATATGGTTATATTGGGTGATGTTTAGTTTCTAGCTAAATCTTAGGACATGGTTTACTTCAAACCCATTTCAAAAACACTTTTTAAAATAATAATGAGATAAGTTTTACTTTAGATTACAAAATTATTTTTCCCTGTTCTCTTCACAGCTGAACTTTTGTTACTGTTTTCTTCACTATATGGATCAAAAATAACTTGCTGATTAGACCAGATACAGGAACCTAATACTTTAACCTTCCCCTATCTTAATTTTGTGGAATAATCTTGTTACTCATCCAATCACACAAAATTTCAGAAATGATGGCATTGACCAATAAATTTTATTTTAGCGAAAATATTATTTCCTCATTTTTTAATTAATTAAAAAATGCAATCATACTCTAATTTTTTAAAAAAAACATCTTTTGTAGTTATTTTTTCATTTTAATTTTTAAAAAGTAGGATAATCTTTCATTTATACAAAACATCTTTAATATTTTTAGTGAGGTGAAAAGAATAGAAAAAAGCAATTTTAAATGAAAACAGCATTATTTAATAGAAATGTTAAAACCTTATTTTTTTTCTATTTTTTTTTTTAAAAAGTAATACACATTACTTAAATTTTACCTACTTATTTCTCTTATTATTTTTTTATTTTTTTATTTTTAAATACTTTTCTTTCCCTTTTACAACTCTTTTTACCAAACATTAAATATTCACATTCTTATTTAAAACTTTTGAAGTCTTTATATCATCACTTAAGTTTGTAATTGTTATTATGAAAAAAAACATGAGAAAAAATATATTATGAAAAGAAATAAAAATATATACAATGAGAAGAATCAGCCTTTTTCATTATTTGATAGCTTGATTATTAAAAATTTTGGGACATGTATACATCATAATATGATCATTCTATTAAGAATCTGTGAGACCATTTCTCACTAATATGAGTACTATTAGCTCATTGGTTCATTATGTATCCATTTTGTGTGATATACTATGCTAAATGGATTCTTTTTGCTATAGTGAAACAAAGGCTAATCTAGGAACAAGATTGACACAATATACCTTTATGAATAAAAAAATCTAAGATTAATAAATTTATCGATATTTACAACATGAAAGAGAAAATAAACAATGTTTTGACCTTAGTATTATTAAAATAATGTGTGAAAAAAGAAATGATAAAAAACAGAAAAGTCTAAGAGGCATGATTTATCACACAAAATGAATATATAATTAACTAAGGACCTAATAGTATTCAAATTAGAAAGAAATGAATCTCATAGATTCTTAACAAAACAATCAATGATTATGATGCACATGCATAAAAAGTATACTTGGTTTACTTAATTTAATATATTATTTTCTGTTATAGCATTTTCATATTATATATATCAATCGTAAATAAATAATCAATCAAAATAAGATTGAAACAAACAATTATTAATAACTATATAGTTATTAAAAGTTGTTATTAGTACTTGTTTATTTCAATCTTATTTTGATTGATTATTTATATATTTGTGACAACATTATGGACAAATAAATTGTATTGGATATTTGATGATTACAGTAATATATTGCTCAAATTAATATTACAGAATATTCTGTAACAATAAAAGAATTGTATTTCTGATGAGAGTTATAGCAATAATGTTTAGATAATAATTATTAAACTGACTAATTTAAGCAATTAATTTATTGTTCAATATATATATTTATTGTAAGAGCAACATATGGTTTTATTTATTTATTAGAAAATTATTCCATAATTTGTAAGTAATCATTCAAAACCAGCTAACACTTAGACAATTCCAATATCAACAACAATCAACAATTTCTAACTGTTTTCAAAAGGAGGTTGCCTTGACAATGTTTTGAAATTGTTGATTGTTATTGATATTGGGATTGTCGAAGTATTGACTAGTTTTTAATGATATATATATATATGAAAATCTTGAATGTGTAGAGTTAGCCATTTAAATCAACTTAATTAGAAAGCACTTAACCTAGAACAATTGCTCCAGGCCAAGAGTCAAAGTATACTGACAGTCTGATGCATATATATATATATATATATATATATGCATATATATATATATATATATATTGTAACCAGTTGGGTTACATGGCACACAGCAACATGGTTGTGTTGAAGCATTCAATCTTAGCCCAATATTGAGCTTCATGGTTCAACCCACTCACCAATTACTAACCTAAATTCAAATCCTACATCTCACCCAACTCCTTTATTTATGTATGTATATTTCATTTATATATTTTTGAGAAGTGCACTTAAAAATTATAAATGTAAGTTTTCAATAACATTTTTTTATTATTTTTTTTCTCTTTTAAAGTATATAGGTACAGCTCATATATATATATATATATTGTAATGTGCGCTACTTATTTAGTGTTTTAAATGAGTTAACTACTCGTACTCGGTGACCAAATTACGTCCTATCTATTAAACTTGTTTCGTCATACAATTCAGTAAGATTTAATGGACACAATTATTTTTCCTGGCCACACAACACTCTTTTAACTAATGTAGCTACTAAAATAATGGGATAAAGTAAGCCAGCTTTTAATTTATTTGAAAGGCGCCAGAATTTTATATTAGAATTCACTGGCAAACATCCCTTTTTTATTTATTTAGCTACGACGAAATTATCTAGAAACTCTGGAGGATTGTGTTTCGATACAGCATTGACAAGATAAATTATATTTTCAAATCATAATTAACTTTAATAAATTTATTAATAATCATTAATAATGTACAATGAATAGGGTATTAGAAATAAAGATTTTTTATTTTAACAAATTAAAATATAAATAATAAAAAACAAAAACATTATGATTTAATTAATTGGAAAGATGACACACACACTAATCTAGATATGAATTAATTAATAATAATAAAACAGTTCAATGATTATAGTTCTTAGCCACACAAGAGTCTCTTGCAGAATAAAATTTGAAGTCTTGATCGGGATTATTTTGATATCAATTTTTATAATTGTTTGTAAACTTTGTCACAATTAGGAAAAGTTACTCTTAATTTACCGGTAAGTTGGTGTGTGTTTTTGGGATTCCTAGCTCCTAAGAATTTCCATCAGTCTCTCCTGCCAGTGTCTTCCATTATTGTTCCGTTCTATAACCGGAGAAAAGGCATGGCTGTCGTGCCCTTTTTATTGCAAAAAGTGGTCTTCACAGGGCCTGTTTCCATTGCTTGCTTGACAACTGGGTACTGCAAGTGGTGTACCTGTGCAGACATATATTTCTGCCACTGGTTATGCTCACAGAGAAAAAGCATGGTTGTTGTGACCCTTTTATTGCAAAAAGCGGTCTTCACAAGGCCCATCTCCATTGCTTGCTTGATGACTGGGTACTGCAAGTGGCATACCTGTGCAGATGTCTATTACTGCCACAGGTTATGCTCACAGAAACCTCCAACTTTCAGACACATAACTAGAAGGTATAGAGAAGACCTAGATTGAGGTTGTCCTCCTCCTTTTATACCCCGATCCAGTTGTGAAACTTCTGTGCATATCTTTTGTTTGTTCTTTTATCAGCATATAAGATAATAATCTTCTACACTTTCTCTTAAATTTAAGTTACAAAGTTATTATTTTTTTTAGCATAATTCTGCCATCTTTAATTATTAAAAAGATTTTTTTAATTACAATCTTTTTACTTTTGGAATTTTTACTTTTCTATTTGCAATCTTTTTATTCTTGAAATTCTTTTAATTTATCTGGATCAGTAATTTGAATGTCATTTATTCTTTCCAATTTAACTTTTATTTTTAATTACATAAAAAAAAATACGTATGACAATTTTAACTTTCATTGTACGTTTTTTTTAAACAATAAACTATACTAATCAGAAAAAATCTAAAAATGTTTTTCTTTTAAAAGATCGCTAAATTTACTTTTTTTTTAGCTTTTAAATATCTTACCGGATGCCAGTATATTTGTACCGTATAAACAAATGGTACAATATATATATATATATATATTACAGGAGCAGATATACTAACAAAATATTATTATATTTTATTGTATGTTTATAAAAAAAAATTATATATTTTTTATTAAATTATATATTTCTGTAAAATCCAAGATGGAAGATGCAACCATTAATTTGTCCAAAAATAATTAAAGAGTTGGAAACATAATATTGTTTCAGTTTTGAGAAAGAATTTTTAATTAAAGTTCTACTAAAAATAAAAAAGGAATAAAACTAATGAATTGTACTTTTGTTATAAACATTTTTGTCAAATCTATTTCCAATCTGGAAACAGATTTGAATACATTTTGGGACATTATCGAACAACTGCATCTCCAAGAACAATGGACAAAGAAAACAGTATTTCTTTGAAATTGAAGATTATATTTTGGGTTAGTGATTAAAATTAAAAGCATTCCACAAATAACTGAGCAGGATATAAAATGGGTTGATTTTAAATACCAAGAAAAGAGTTGCTGCTGAGAAAACTGTGTTGCCACTATACTTCATGCCACTCTGAAATTTAAGATGATAAATGAGTAGAAAGCCAATCACCCTTCCCGACCCTTGTGGGTTATTTCCCACTACTGTGCCATCTTGCTGCTGCCTTGAAATGAAGGAAAAGCATGAAATGAGAAGCCTTGAATGCTGAATGGAAGCTTGTTATCACAAAAAGAACTCACACAGATCCCTTAACTGCTGTGCATGAGCCAGACTTTTAAAATGGACTCTTAAAATTGTGCAAGGTAATTGGTTTCATGCCACAACCTGACAGTAAATCTAGCCTAACTAATCTCGAACCCTACTATCAAAATTTCTTTTAATCAATTATGTAAACAAGACATTTATTTTATATAGCATGATGTTTTTATAAACTGCAATACCAATAAGCCAATAAACTAATGAACATGTGCTTTGTAGATGTCACTATATAAATGAATACTCCCACTTTTTCAAACACAAGATAAAGTCTTTGGGAAAAGATAGAATGAATCCATCTATCTTTTCGACCCAAATGTATATGTATGGGCAAATCTTAAGTGTTTGAAAATGAGAGTGCAAAGTTGTTAATTGATCACTTTAAATTACTCCTTTACTACGTGAATAAATGACGCTTGTGAAATTTCTAAATTTACGATACTTCATTCTTATTAAATTAAACATATGTAAACAAGATATTTATTTAATAAGAATGATGTATCATAAATTCTAGAAATTTCACAAGCATCATTCATTCATGTAGTAAAGGAGTAATTTAAAGTGATCAATTAACAACTTCTCACTCTCATTTTCAAACACTTAAGATTTGCCCATACATATACGTTTGGGTCAAAAAGATAGATGGATTCATTCTATCTTTTTCCAAAGACTTCATCTTGTGTTTGAAAAAGTGGGAGTATTCATTTATATAATGACATCTACAAAGTGCATGTGCATTAGTTTAATGAATTATTTAACTTGGTATATTTTTAATATGTAAAAATGTAATTTGCTCTTAAATAATTTCTATCAATCTAATTCTCTCTCATATGCTCTAAATTTCTTTAACTTTGATGCAGTCATTTAGTTATACACATTCATTATTTAATTTTGTATCTATGTTTTGTTTTATTAATAGCCAATCTAGAAGCAACCTGGTGAACTTAATTTCCAAAATCCTTTTTTATTCTTTAATTAGACCTCCAGGTATTGAGGTTATTAATGTCCCCTCAGATTATAATGTATTATTCATCAATACGCTCACCCGATTGTTTTCATGAATTAACATTTTTTTGTGTTTTCAGTATAAAAGTTGTTATTTGTTTATCTTCGAGTAGAATGAAGTAATTCTACCCAGGGATAACCCAGTCACTGAGGCTAATTAATGCTATGAAATATTTTAAAATGTCATTTAATCAATTCTGCAAGGGTCATCTATTATTTGCTTTTTCTATATAATCGCTAGTTTTTACTTTATTTTATATTCTCTTGAAATATCAACTTCTTACATAACCCAGTTATTTTAAAATCTATGAAGGTGGGATTGAATCCTTTTAAATAGCAGAAAAGTTTCTTTTAATAAATGAAATCTTCTCTATATATATTATTGCAGCATAGCATTTTATTTATATAAATTATAGCATTAAAATGAGGGCCATTTATTTTTAAGCAGCAAATACTATTTCATGTCATTAGAGACATCTCTCTGTACTGTGTTATTGACATTCAGCCGACTTTCATGAATATATATATATGTGTGTGTGTGTGTGTGTGTGTGTTTTTCTAATCTGGGGTTGTGACAAGATCAAACCCTTCATGTTCTGTCTCATGGATAGTTGAGCTTCTGGGACCTTCTCCATATAAAAAGACCTCTGCATGTCAGTGAATCCAATATGTATGGTCCATGCCATGCCCAACCATATTTCTCTAAGCACTGTTCTAAAAGGGGGGTCTTAGCCTTTGTTTCATCCAGAAGCATGACTTTTTATTTCTCCACCATCATGTCAGTACCACCACTTCTTAGATTATTATTTTTTGCTTCATGACCTAATTTTGGTGATATAATATTAAAATTGCACTCTGCTCAAATATATATAAATTCCAAATAATACTAATTCCATTAATTAATAATGTTATATTAGTCTTCTTATACAATCCACCATCATAATCTGTTATTTCTATATTTAAGAGTATATGCCTTGGGGAAAATAAAGCATTTTTATTTCCAAATGTCAACTAAAAGAATCTTTTGTAAACATTCCAATACATAATAAAATGTAATTTTAAAATGTATTTTTATTTAATCATTGGCATGAAAATAGTTTTATTATATATGTAATGAATCCAGAAACACTTCATGAAGGTATATACATGTTGGTCACCACATTTCAGATCCATAGTTAAAAGTGTTAATAGCAATGTTATGTAACCTTATATAATAAATAATTGTCATCTTAATACCATACCCACTAAAGATATGTGTTCATATATATATATATATATATATATATATATATATATATTATTTAATCAATAAAAGAGTATATGAGAACTGTTAGCATTAATTCCAGTATGTAATTATCTACCACTTGGTAGACCACTCATTCACACACATACTAAAGTATATAATTAATTTATCATATTATTAAACAAATTTTTGTCTAACTTATTTGAGTTGTTCAAATTACCCCTTCTCCACTTTCGCACATTCAATCATGCATATGCCTTTCTATCAAATTCATGAATGGGCTTCAAACCCTCTGTTAATAATTTAAATCCATACCATGATTCCTAATTTATCTAATACCAATTTTATTTAAGTCTTGATGTAATTAATATGCAAGTCACATTGACTTCTCCACTTTTCTAGTCAGTTGAACTTAGAAATAAATTCTTATGTGCCATCATTATATGTTATTCATTGGGTGCTTAATCTGGGACTTAGGGAATGGGTTAGAACCCAGGTTGGTCCCTGAACAAAATCTTAGGCTTGACTGGATTTGAAGTATATTTTTGAGTTCCAGCTCATGTTAGATTGATCAACATGTTTTGACTGGTACAATATATATAAAGCAAAGAAAAAATAGAAAACACAGACATAATTTTTGTAGATACTTTTCTACATTCACCTGGAATAAATAAAAGATTAAATAATTTGGATTTAAAATAAAATTTTATTATAAATAAACATTTAAAAAGGTCTAAATGAATTATTATTATTATTCTGATTTTGAAATTTAAAAACAAGCATGGTTTATTTTTGAAATCTTTTAATTAAAACTTGTATAAAATATCTATTTTGTAATTAATGCTTCTATGCATTTCTACTATCTAGTTTAAAATTTTTGTAGATTATAAAATTCAAAAGGATTAAAGTTAAGTATAATCAACTTTTTCTAATCATAGTTTTAATAAAACTTCAAATCTGTTTTCAAAAGGATTAGATAGATTGAAAACAATGTATTTTATCACCTCAGCAATCTAACTATAAAAAGGCTGATAAAAATATTAATCTAGTTTTTGGTTTAATATTTTTGTGAAGTAGCTAGCTAGCAGTAATTAGTGTTGAAGAGTTATACAGAGTTCCCATGAAAGGAAGGCAAAATGACAAGTCCATTTGCAGTCTACTAATTTACTATGCTGGAGTTTTAAATCATGAGACCAGACCACTTCTATATCAACTTGTCTGCTTAAATCTGGAGAAGACATCTGCTTGCCTGGAACAATCATGAACAGAAGGAAGACTCACTTCTCTGTCTCTAAAGCCTTAAATGTGGACACGACAGTTTGTTTGAAGATGGCAATCCTGAATTATACTTTCCTGATGGACCAAAACCAAGCTTACCAAGAGAACCCCAGTTTGCTGAAGTAGTTATACTATGCTGCTATGTCTATATACAGAGAAGCACCATAATCATATATACAAAAGTGAGTTGTTTTAAATAATTCATTTAAGGACATTTTTAAAATTTCTATATTTAATTTAAAGACCTTGTGATTAGTTAAATGCAATCTGTGATGGTGACATATATATATTTTTTAAAATTATTTTAATATTTCTTAAAATGATATTTTAATCTATAATTTAAATAGAACAAATAAATAATTTGCTTGAGTCACATGTATAAAAGAAAGAAACAATCCACAGATAATTTTATATATGTTATTAAAGAAATTGTTTTTAATAATTCCCTAAAAATGACATTTTAAAAATCATCATCATCAACCATTATCAATCCACTGCAGGATGAAGGTCTTTCCAAGTTCAATTCATCTTCTCTGATCTTTAGCTTCTCTTCTCCACATCACCCCCACACACTTTCTTATTTCATCCATACATCTCATATGTGGTCTCTGTCTGGATCTTTTTCAATCTCTTGGAATCCAGTTTAAGATTTCAATTGTCTATCTATTATCATTTCTTCTAGAAATATGTCCAACCCAACTCCACTTCAGTTTTTTAATTTTTTCAATAAGGTCAGTAACACCTGTTTGTTCTCTTACCCCTATATTGCATTTTCAATCTTTTCTTGTTACTCCCAACATGCATTTTTCCATACTTCTTTGAGTGGTCTGAAGAATTTGTACAGCTCTTCTATTAAGTGTCCAAGACTCAGATCCATAAGTAAGAACTGGTAAAACACGTTTATAAGTTTTCTTGGATTCAAAATCTAGGAGTAAAGATTTAATTAATTGACTTTATGTTTTTAAAAGAAAAAAAGTTGATAGTACTTTTTTTAAAGAAAAGTAATCAATAAAGAGTAGAACTTATTATAAAATAACGAATGAAATTGAAGTATTTTCAACATTGAAGTAATTGTGAAGAATATAAATTTTACTAATATTATTATCATAACAAATTAAAATATATGATATAGATGTTAGTGTGTGCTTGCAATTCAATATGCACATACACGTATGTTAAATATATTATTATTACATATAAAATTAATGCCATTTATTATTTTGACAATTTGAAAGTGACAAATAAAAATGTTGTTTTGTAACAAGTGAAATATATTCAGAAATTATATGCACACACATGTATGTGTATATATATTGAAACAGTTAGATATGTTTCACCTATTATATCCTATAATAGTGTATTATGTTGCACTTAAGATTCCGTGTATTTCTTTAATTTAAAACTTTGAGTGTGCTTATAATATTGCAGGGTATATGTGTGTATAATCGTCTTGTTAATTATAATATAAAAATACAGTCTTAAATATTTATATACGCGCATATTCATTTACGTTTGTTAAAACTGAAGTAAACATAATGGTGTGTAGTTAAAATTTATATATATAACAGAATAATAAGTTTAAATGTATAAAATTACTTATTTAATTTTCAATATTCATTTTAAATAATTTTCAAGTTAAATAATTTTCAGTTCTATTGTTTGTTTAAAATTACACAAGCTGGTAATTTGTTTATGAGTTTTAACACTTCGTCTAAAAATAATCTTTAGCTAAAACTTGACCCATTTAAAATTATAACTTAAGACCAATTATAAAATTCAATCAGGCATAAAGTACTGTTGCCAAACTATAACTATGATGCAAATGAAATACTCTTGGGAATATAACTTTTATCCCTAAATGTAGCTGTGATGTAAATTAGAATAATAGAGACTTTAAGTCCAGATTTAGCTATACTAAATATTTTACTAAGTGGATATTTAGTTAAAGGCTAGTTTGAACCAGTAATCAGGTGATGTGGCATGAGAAAAAAAGGAGGGACCTACTGTCAAAATTATAATATAAAACAGGCATTATAGTAACCATCAAGATCCTTCTACTTCCTCTTCTTCAAGTGCTTGTTGCTGTTGCTGTTAAAAAGTTGCCAAAATATTTCTGAAGACCAAAGCTGAAAAAATTAAATAAGAAAACTGTTTCTGCTGTACTTTAGCAAGCTGAATCCTAGAAAGCCAGTACCCATGCTGTTCCAATGATGATTGTTGGCTAGAGACCAGAGACAACTGTCTACTTGTCTTAGGACAAGCGGCTACCAATGAGAGAAAACACCAACCTCAGCCATGTTCAGCCCATGATGGAGAAAAAAGCTACATCTGAAATGCCAGAGAGTTCCTTGAATGAAGTAATGGAGAAATCTGCCCCAGAAGTAAATGTCCCAGCTGCATCGAGACTCAAACCCAGAGAAGCTCAGCCTGATTTGATAGAGAGAAGCACATTAAAGAATGCCTTAAAGACTTTACCAGTAAATCATTCTGCAGAATATTTAATTCCATTACTAAAATTATTCTAAATGAAAAGCTAGCCTAACCAATAAATCTTGTAATTAATTATCATTTAAATGTTACACTAAACTGTTTATATTAAATTTATTTAAAGCTTAGAGCACTCTCAAAATTCTTGCTTGATCATTAATATTTTAAGTAAGCATAAATATTTCGTTTCTATAAAACCATTCAAACAAAGTTCCATTTCTAAATTATAATTTTATTGATCATTTTATGCAATTTATTCTTATGCCATCTATCTTTAGTTTTAAGTTCATGTTTATTAATTTATGCTATGTCGTCAGAATAGAGTTTTGTATGTTTAATAAATTATCAGGGTAGGGGGGCAGGTAATCACTTTTCCGTTATGTCAGATTATTGTAATATAAAGAATATAGTCAAAACTCCTTTCTGAAATAAAACTATTATTTACACTAGAGTGAATCAGTTATTTATAATGCCCAAAATATGTTATTTAAAATGCAGATTTTGCTCAGGTTATTTAAGATGTATATTTGTGTAAATTATTTAAAATATGTATTTTGTCAGTTATTTAAAAAGTATATTTTACGCAAGCTATTCAAAAGGTATATTTTGCATATGTTATTTAACCCTTAAACCGCTAATTTTATCATTGGTTGTATCAGATAAAAATCAAATCTTTTAATTGGCCAACTCACAAACTGAAGACAAAGCCTATTGTTAAAACATATTCGCCTATAATATTAAATTCAACTCAGATACGTTTATAAAAAGTATATAATTAATTTTTCAGGTCATGAAAAAAACGAAAGTTCTTTCAAAAATAAATTGCTATTTATTTATTCTAAAATATTCAATATCGGCAACATAAAAGTTATAATGTAAACAAAAAGATCGACTTTTACGTTATAGAAAAGTAAATATTTCTTTTTACTACAACTTCAATATTTGGACTAAAATCTTCAATATTTTTCGAAAATAATTTTGTTTTTTTATTATTCTCTCTGAAAATTATGTTTAATTTCCATAAATATTATTTAATAATAATTTAAATCGTATTCGAAATGAAAATCTCAGCGTTTTTCTTTATTTTCTTTGATCAGGCAGTTTCTTTGTTCTTTCCAGCCAATCAGAATGCCTTTTTCGGCTGAGAGCATGCTAAGAACCAATTACAAATAATGTTCCTTCTTTGTTTAGGTTTAAATGCGTTTTTTTTCTATTTTTTACTTCTAAAATAAATCGGAAGATGTCACCATCGTACAGAACTTTTAAAAATGAATTCAATACGTATTTAACGAATATTTTCGTATAAAAACTGGCTGAGTTAGAGTGATTTCAGATGTCGATGAGGAGCCTCGTAAAAAACAGTCTTTTGGTTAAAACACATTTTGCGTTATTAGTAATTATTCTGACAACTTATTTAAGATTAATATTTGAGTAATTTGTTTAAGAATCAATATTTTGTGTGAGCTATTTAATTATCCATATTTGACTTAGATTATTTAAAAATCAGTTCATTTCATATTAGAGGGAAATTATACTATATATAATGTTCAAGTCCTAGTAAATCTTTAAATTTGCTATAACTCCATTTAATTAAAGATTAAGAAGCTATACAGAGACCCTTAAATCAGATTCTCCTTATCACTTTTATCATATGACTTAATAATCTCCTTTATGAACTGACCCGTGGTAGTAGTACTGAAAGAAGCTAAGATTTTAGCGTAATTAATTTATGAAATATTAATTTAGTATTGCGAATGTGTTTCTAGTTAGCATAAATAGGCATATCTTCTTGCTATATCTATAATGGCCTACATCAGGATCGTTTCCACATCAAGTCATGCCTCGAAAGTTTAGGCAGCTGTGACATTTATTCATATTTGGAGGAACCAAAGCATTCCAAAGGGCTTGTAAGCCACTCGTCTGTTCACTTTAATAAATAGGCCTCTTCAATTATAGCAAGCAGATCAGTTAGGGGAACCATTTACTAGGTAATAAACCTCAATTAAGAATACATTTGAGGCACATTTATTCTGATACTATAGTTTATAACGCACTAGAATCTGATATTTGACTGCCACACCTCAGTTCAGCTTCCCTAGAAAGTAACTTTGGCTTTGATCCAATTCAGAATCTGAGTTAATGTGTTTATCTGTGTAGCAATTATATAACATGCAAATATCTTTATAGTTGAGTTTAAACTTAGTAATAATAATATAATCTCTATCCATTAACAATAAATTGATCACTCCAACTATTACTGATTCCCACTATATAGAACATAGCATGAGTTAGGACACGGGTGGCATAAGCCTATTAAAAAGTCATAAAATTAATTAAATCATTTGTAACCCTGAGCATCCACCCACCAACATGTGAGCTCTATATAAATTGCTTTATGATATTATTTTATAACCCTGAGCCACTCACCTGCATGTGAGCACTATATATTATTTTATAACCCTGAATCACTCACCTGCATCTGAGCACACTATATAAATGGCTGTAATATCTTCTTCATAACCCTGAATGTTCACTCACCAGCTTGTGAGCCAGCAATACCCAATTTATTTTGCTTTATTATTTATTAAGTATTATATTAAATTTATAAAATATCAATTTGTCTCAGTCTTCATTCTTGCTCATTACCTTATAAATCACTAGTTAAGTTATATAATATGCAATGGAGAGGGAATGTCTCATGTTTTACTGCTTTGCTATTGCTGGAACATGAATAAAGAGATATCGAGTGTTACCTCAGGCATGTCATTCGCAATGGGTTGACTTGGAGGCATGAGTGAGAGAGTTGAGGTATGATCAGATATAGGATATTACTATCCTGACTTGGTCAGCTTTTGGTTCTCTGACTCAGACTCTCAGTCTGTTGAGCAAATGTACAAACCTGACTGTTACAATATATGTCAATGCTTGTCAAATAAAACATTTAATCATTTTTTATAATTATTTTATGTCAATTAAATATATTCATATAATAGTAAAATGGGCATCTGTGTTCTTATATGGAACATATATTTAAATCATAATGTAATAACTTGAGTTGTATATAGTAATTTTGTAAATCACAAATGTTATAATTTTTTTTATTGTATATTAATCAAAATCAGAAGACTATCTTATATGTATAGCCATATTCTAAATACCATAATTTCATATTATTTTTTTATTCTTATTAATAAACTTGTATTTAATGGTTAAATTTATTCCAGAGACTTCATTCTGAAGAGTTTAGAATATTATATGCATCATATCATCTCTTCATCACAATGCAGTAACAGAGCTTGTGTTCTTCTGAACTAGATTCAGTCACATATATAAATGGGGATGTATATTAGTGTTATGGACATCCATTAATGATGATGATATTCCCATCAATTTTCATTATCCTCATCATACTGTTTGGAAGAAGGGTTATATTCTTCAAAGTCCATGCACTAAATTTTAGATTAGTCTTATTAGAAATTAAGTCTATAGTTGGTCAGTACATTAATGGTACTAAGTTCTCAGAGCATTGATGATGATCAGCATGTTTTAATATCCCAGCATTATTGTTTTTATGGCTATATATTCAGATAAATTAGAACTTAAGTTTGTGCATCTAAATTAAGGTTTAAATAATTACCCCAAGCTAACAAAGGCTAAGTAGTTGGTCTGGTCTATAGTAGACCCATTTCAAATCCAGTCATAGGATTGACTGTTGATTTATTTTATTATTAAGCACTCATAATGAATGGGTATTATTTTCACTTAATGCTGGTTGATGTATAGTTAATAATAATTGCTCTGGGCTGTCTCATACAGATTTTATGATCTCATGCTCTCTTATAATATATAAAATTTCTTATATATTTGTGTGATATTGAACATTATTTTAATATCATATTTTACTAAACTATGCTATAAACATTACTTCAATCTTAAATATTATACTTTAATATCTTACTTTATTACTTTAATATTTTATCTTATTATTTAAATTTCATTATTTGAATTATTTTCCAATTGACTTGGGGTTGATGATGATTTTCTATCACCCCACCTTTACCACTATGACTACCCCATCCATTACAATATATATATATATTAAGGTTTGCTATTATTGAGATATAGATCTTTAAACAGAGGGCGTTACTGGATATTTGTAATTGTATAATGGTTTGTATATTTTCTATAATTATTTCAGTTGGTGTTAACAGTAACTTTCTTTTCATATATATATATATATTGTAACCATTCGCTTGCCCTCTCAACTACCTATCATGCCGAACACGTGGCGGCACTAAAAATTGTAACCGTTAATTGTGTGGTCCCAACTACATAACGTAAGTGCGCTAAGAATCTTAACTTCGATCACTGATCAATTCCCGCTGCACATTGTCAGCTATTAAGAGCTGTATCCAAAAGCATATCATGCTATCTATTTTATGCACCAAAGACCACAATCAACATCTGGAGCAACTTACCACAGACCAAACTAATGATCTAACATAAACTTTTTATGATTTAATTTGATCGCAGCCAGGGTGTACCACGAAGAACTATCATAGTAGTATGATAAAATACATTAAACAAATTATAAGTGTAATGTTATTATTTTTCAAACCTTAATTTGCGATTTTTATTGTATGAGACCCGATGGCCGACCATGTACAAGATGGCATAATTTGTGGAATTACATAAGATTATGAAATTTTAAACCATCTATATGATTTCTAATACAAATGCTAGTCCAGGTAAAGCTTTGCAATAAATAAACATAAATACTTGGGTTCTTTTTTTTATAGTTTACTATATTACTGAGACTCTTATTATACTGACAAATGACAATTTAAAAACGTTAAGTAAATATATTCAATCATGTCATTATTTGGTAAATCTGTTTACAAGTTTAATAATTAATTTATATTGTATACTAGAATCAACTACGCAAAGCCAAAATGATGGAAAAGGTAAATGGGATTTTATTGTACCTTACACATCATAAACTACCAAAGACGAAAAGCATCCAAATGTTTTCTCAAAATATCAATAAACTCTTATATCATGTTGACGATAGTATGTACTTCAATGTATGCTCTATCCAAGGTTTATGATTTCTGATTTTACGAATGACACATAGCAACGGCACAGTAAGTTTAATTATAAATCAACGTTTATTTACAAATTTATGAATAATAAGTAATTAATTCCAATGTTATAATTAAAGACATAAATAAACAAATAAAATAAATAAATTATAATTCCATCGACTTTCTTCAATAACATATCATAGGTACAGTTTTTAAAAACCTAATCATACCTTATATTTCAATTTGATATAATGAATATTGAGAAAATTATACTAAATTCAGCATCAACTCATGAAATATTTAACGTCATTTCCAGATTCAATAAATCCATACCGTAAACTTATAATAATATAATAAATAATATTATATCTGTAGGATTTAGCTATAATGCAATCATTAAATAAAGTGAAAATTTAAACTTACATTCCGGTAAATAATAATCAACCAACAGTTAATTATTATGAAGTAACTTGAATAGAATGTCCTGCTACAATTTGATGATCTAACTTATAAATTATACTTACAAATGAAAGAAGATGATTTAGCAGATTAACTAAAATACTTTGCCCAACTTATATCTATGAAGTAAAACATATTCCTGTGGATGCATTCATCTACACGTAGGAATTAAATAACACTAAACGTTTTGTGGATTTATACACCATCATAAAGCAATAAGTACAAGTACACCATTCCGCGGATTAACCACCAGCGCAGGAATGAGTGTAAAATACAAAAATGGCAATTAAGTAATCTGTGGATTAACCACCAGCACAGATTAATGCCCTTTAACATTCTAAAACAACATTACTATTTACTTCACATTAAAGTGCAAAATCATCCTCCTCAGTTATTCTGACCATTCAGAAAACACTAACACTTTAGCAAATGTGGGTTCTTGCATAATAAAATGTTACACTAATCAGGACAACTAATGTACTAACTTATCTTGCTTAAAATAAAACATATGTAATATAGTATAAGTAATATTAGTATAGGAATATAAATCTGGAAAGACTCACAAAATACCTCATAAAGATTGATACATCTCATGAATTCATTTAGTACTTTTCAAGCTTTTTCGCAAGCGCTATTCTCTTGAATAAATATTTTATTCAACCCCTATTAATTTAAACTTAATAAAATATAACTTATGAACTTCACATGCAAGTTCATATAACGATAAAATTAAAGTAATGCATTATTCATCAAATACATAAAATTTAACAGGTGTGTGTGTGATATAAATTAAATGTATAGCATTTTATAGTTCAATACATGAATTTTAGCAGGTGTGTGTATCACAAATTGGATTGTATAGCATTTTATAACTCCAAATATGATCCGTGGAATCCATGTACGATGTGTCGAACAATAAATATACGAAGTAATAGCTATAACTATAGTTGAATTCCATACATGCAATTTTATCCATTTGTATTAGTTATTATAATCACTATTAGATTAACGATTTTACGTGGCTACATAAACATGAAACAATTTCAAAACATGACACGCAGAATTTAAATGAAAATGTTTTTCATAAGTTATTAATCTCTACATTTCTCTATTAAAAATGTTCCAAGTTTATCACATCCATGCTAATATTTATTTATCCACGCTTAAATCTAGGAATACTAATTATAGCAATTAATTCAATCATTCCAAACTGACGATAAAATTAGAAAATAGCTTTGATTAATTATTTGAAGACTGTTTATTATCCAAATGTTAAACAAATTAACTAGCAAATATATTACTGGCATTGTAAAGTTAAATATCAATCAATACTATATTTTTATTAGAATTAGAAACGGAAATATTAAACTATGTTGATAACTTTAACATTTTACTTTAATTTAAACTTCTTCTTTTTTAAAAAGCAAATTTTCATATTCATAAAACTTCTGTAATTAAAATACTTATTTAATTTTTCCAAATTGTAGAATAATAAACATTTTAAAACATACCAAACTCTTGCAATTAATTCTTTTAAACTGGGAAGCTCCGACATTTTAAAAATGTAATATTGGAAAATTTTTACCGGTGATTTGATCCACTTGGCCAGCCGACTTGAACAGACTTTTAAATTTAGCAATTCATCTTATAATTAAATACCACTAGGTTATTTTTACGTTTATAGCAAACTTTGTGGTAATCCGTTTACTTGTTAACTATTTTAAAATAAGCTTATCAAATTTACACCATTTGCCTTTACCATTTTCTTTTCTTTCTCCCTCCAAAAGCAAACTATCAGACGATCTTCTCTTAAATTCGCGCTCTTTTCTTTTTTTTACATTGAGACGCATACGTAATTACTGTATTTATTTTTAATAATTAATTTTAATTGAACAAATGGTTTTTTGTTAATTCAATCGAAATAATTTTTAAGATCATTTTAAACAAATAAAAACAAAATATTATTTTTAATAATATTTTACCAAATTTTAATGTGTTGTCAAATTTTTAAAAAGTTAAACATTTTGATATGAGTTAGTATATGGGAAGAAGCAAATTTAAATTTATTAAAATAATATAAGAGAGTAATCTGTTCAAAGTGCAAATCAAGCCAATCAAATCACCAAAAGAAGAAAGAGAAATTTTTATACCAGTTACATCAATTATTATATTTTATACTAAAATATATGGTTACAATATATATATATATATATATATATATATATATATATATTATTTAAGCATTTATTAAATGAGATTTGTTAATCAGACCTTACAATTTCAAACACTGGTAGTGTTAGAGTGGATCTGTAATCCATAGACTTTTAGTTCTCGAGTTTACTACTCTGTATTGCAGTAAATCCAAGGTATGGTGTCAAAATGATAATGTAAAACTGATTTATTTATTTAATTCATTAAGAATTAATTTCTTATGTTTATTCATCCCTCTGTAATCAAAATGTTTTGTAAAGTTATAAAAACTTATTTTAAACAAGATAAGAAAAATGTATAGTTTTTAAACTGCCATAATGGGCCATTTTAATTTAAATTAGTGTTAAATTATCAGGCCATCTGCACCCTAACTATCAGGGTCAATCATTTATATATTTTATTCTATTTAAGATTGACATCCCAAAACATTCAAATACTTTGAAATTTTGAAACCAAGTAAAAACAATATTCCTTTAGACATACTTATATTGCTGTTTACTGTTCATGACTTATAAAAGGTAGATATAAATAAGAAGGTTCTCTATTGTTTAATAAAAACTGAGGGTAGTCTAGAAATTCATGAGATGATTAATTGTTAAACTTGGCTAGCATAATAAAGTCAAAAAGGCATTAAATTGGTAATATATTCTTTACTACTAACTATTCCTATCTCAAATAAAGCAGAAACTGAGAATAATACTTTTTGGCTATATGTCAGTTCTAATTAAAGAATTAATTATATTAGAACTGTATTGTAGTTACTGACATTCATTAGTAAAGTTCAAAGTACGTTGATGTATTATAAATGGCAATTTTTACAAGCTGGCACCTGATTAAATTACTTCATTGCCATGACAAAATGCATCTTTGAGCAAAAAAAAAAAAAAAAAAACTATTGTCATTTATATATATATACATGCCAAATTTTCTTCATATAAAACAACATGATAGCAATAATATAAGTTTGAAGTTGAGAATTGTAGTCTAGAATTATTAATGAATTATGGCATAGTAAAAGTTATCAAGTTATCAACAGGGATATAAAAATTCAGGTATTTGAGACCTCCACTTCACCTTAAGACTACAGATTGTTCATAAAGTATATGTATAATGAGAGAAAATGAGCTGCCTTTATGCACCAGTAAATGAATATGATGGTGTTGTGATGAGAGAGGCACCGATAAAAACCATTTACATAACAATTATTTTTTACCTTCCTTAGAAGTTAAAAATGAAAAGGAGCATTGGATGAGAGTGGTTTCGTAGAAGCTCTTGATCTGTCTGTGTTGGTAGTGAGATTTAAGTATTGATACCTTTGAATCACATGAAAGAGAAAATGTAGAAGAGGTAATTTAACTGTGAGGATGGTTGTGAAATTGTAATGAGGAATGACAAGTTAATAACTAAAAATATTTTATGTATATTCTACTGTAATTAAAAAAATATTTGTAAATTTTCCTGTGAATGAAAATGGCAGCCCATATTTTTGATAAATATACAGTTTTGAGGGCCTATAATCTACAAAAGATGTATTAGTTATTAAATTAAGACAAAAATTAATACATTGATTGTTAAATTTTTTAAAAATGGAATAAATTCTGATAAATTTCATTAAGAAGCTTTACTTCAATTTTTTTTTAACTTACAATGTGGAAAGTGATGAGACACTCCTAATATTGTTGTACTTTGGTTCAATTCAGTATGTGTTTGTGGTCATGCTATGATTGCATGCTACTGACATGAATAAAGTGTAAATATTGTATTTACATATATTTTTTCATTTTTCTATTAATAATTTAATCAAAAAAAAAAGAAAATAAACTGTAAATATGGTTCTTAATTTATTTACAATGATTTCTTTTTTTAAAATAACAGTAATAAAAAATAAAATGTAAATATTAAATACATTTTCTAGCAGGCATTTTTTGTAAGCATTTTCTGGGGGCCCTGAAGCTGTATATTTATTAAAAATATGGGCTGCCATCTTAGTTTACTGTAAAACTCACAAGTACCAAAATGATAGCAAATCTAAATTGTATGACTATCCTGGACTTAAATATCAATCCAATCAGACAAAATTATTCTTTAAAGTATATAATGTTTAGCTAATCTAGCAACCATTTAATAATTTGTTGATCAGTATCTAGATATTTTTAATTAAAGGGGGAAATTATAATGAAAAACTTCTTGCAATTTGTAAGCCTTGTGAAAAATGCATTCTCATTGTTCCTTTAAGAGGGGTTGTTGGATCAGCATTTATTTAGCAATTAAATGTTTAATGTTTATTTGAACAACCATTTTATTATAAATTTCAATTAATAATTAAAAATCACCTTATGAATTACACATTCCTCAATCCATTTTAGTAATAAACTCATTGATAACTGATTTCTTTGACTTATGCACTTATACCATTGGTTGGTTATAATTTGCTATTATGTGCCAATTGAAATAATATTTTCACTACCCTACATGGTTTGGTGCAGTTGGTAGAGCTTCTGACATGGAATCAGGAGGTGCCACAATCAATTCTGACACTCGACCTTCTTATGAATTCCAGAGCAATAAAGCATTAGCTTTTTTTTTTTACTTTCAAATTTTTATTACTTATATAACTTTAAATTTATCTTATTTATTACTGTCTGGCATTAAAACCATAAAAAAAATTTAAAAAATAAAGATCAGTATCTGTGAGCATATTAATATACTTCCCTCATTAATAAGATTGCATCAAGCCTGTCCATTAATGTATGAAGATTGGCTATCTTTTTTTTTTTCATATGTCATAGCATCAGCCGGGAGGCAAACCCACAAACATCTGCAACCAACTACTTGCTTGCAAGGCGGCTGCGATGACCTCTCAGCTAACAATCCTTGACCAGATTGGCTATCTTAATATATATCTGAGCACTTATTGCATATATGTGTAGAGATGGTAATCTGGACCAACTGATGATTGCTGGTTTAGCATGAAATATGTATATTAGTGTCTTTTCAACATATATGTGTTCAGGTGTATCAGTGTTATGAGATGGAGTGGAGAATGGTGGGCATGTGAAAGTCTGTGCTCATATACCCTATATATTACATATATTGATACAGGTACATAATAAACCTGTATTTCAGTTATTACATAGTAGAGGTGTCTGCCCATTTCTCAAATATGTATTAAATGGATTGTGTACTGTGCATGAGGGGTCAGATTGACTTTAGGTTAACATGGGTATGATGAGAATCTTGGCCTCAGGGTGGTCTTTGAGCATTCCATCATCAGATTTTCAATTGGATGGATGGTCAAAGAGTTGGAGTGTGGAGTGGATTGAAGCCTGTCTATTAAAGTATGAAGATTGGCTATCTTAATATATATCTGAGCACTTATTGCATATATGTGTAGAGATGATAATCTGGACCAACTTATGATTGCTGGTTTAGCATAAAATATGTATATTGGTGATTATTTATCTTTTCGACATACATGTATTCAAGTGTATCAGCGTTATGAGATAGAGTGGGTCGTGGTAAAGTCTGTGCTCATATACCCTATATATTCTGACACATCAAATGGAATTAGATCATACAAAGATTTGTAGCTTCTAAATAAGAACAATCTACTAACAACTTAGTTGATGCTAGTTTCTTTATGAGATATCTATATAAAAAGGGTCTATTCTCCATATCTATCTAATCTTGAAAAAACTTGTTATTCTAAATTTAAATCTGGCAGGTCTTGAGCAGGCCTATTGTCCAAAATCAGGCAATAAGATATTACCAATAAATAGATCACAACCATATAAACACATGTTATTCTAGCATGTTCATAGTTATGGTATCAACCTTCCAAATTCATGAGATGGAAATTGATTCTCAGTTGTGAAATTGCGAGATGTTTTGGGCATTATATTAAATTTTTCTTTCTTACAATCAGCTAGCCAACTTAACAATTGATCAGTAAATGCATATTTAATTCTCATTACGTAGAGATTAAAATCACATTAATGTAAATTGCGTCCCATTGACTGATTTATATGTATGTTACAGTAAATATATTGCCATCCATTGGAACATAGTACCGCCCTTCGTCTGAAATAGAAAAAAAAGATAATATACTTCCTTTTATCTTAGTATTCAGGCATAAACTTTAATAGGATCTTCACGTTTTATGTTTGTACACATTTTAATAAAACAAACCCATAGAAGGAAAAAAGTCATTCTAAAAATACTAGATTTTGTTTAAATCATTTTTACAGACGAAAAATATCAACTCATTACCTAAATTTTCTAACAAATTACAATCTAACAAATCCGCATCATCAGTTAGCTGAATAATTCATTTTGGTAAAAGTGGCATCTAAAGTTGGTTTAATTGATTTATTGTGCTAGGTTTGAACTTGAAAAGCAAATTAGTCTTTTTCATGCAACCTGCTTCTTGTTTTTACTCATGTTAAGTAGGCAACAATCAAACTCTCTTCCTAGACACCTGCAATGCTTCTCAATATCTATCTTGCTGAATATCAAGATTGTTAAAAAGCCAAGATCGATTTAATTAAATTAAGAAGGAGGAAGCAAATTGGAAGTAAGAGATGACAATTTCTAGTAAAAAAAAATTAGGAGTCGAAGTTTCATTTACTTTATTGGATCAGCAGAAAAGAAATGTGAAATAGAAATGAAAAAAAAAAAAAACAACGGTAAATGTTTAAAGCAAAATAAATAAAACTTTCTGGTATATATCTCCTTATACATACTTGCGTGCTGACAAAGCTCGGTGATTAAAAATTAATCCACAATGACTTTGAAAATGGAATAAGGATAATATAATTTAAAACAGCAAAAAAAATCGCTAAGAAAGGCTCTGTTTATTATCATATTAATTAAATATTTAAAATAAAACTAATTTAATTTTATCTTATTTAAAAATTAGTAACTCATTTCAAATTTACGCTTCTCACTATAAATCTTATTTATTTAACTAAAGAGCTTCTTACGTAATACTAATACATTATACATTTATCAAAATGGCGATGTATTATCTTCAGGTAATAATGTATTCATGATTGTTTGCTATTCTCTTAATACGGTTAATTTTAGTATCTAGTACTACATGACAATTAAGATGATGCAGATACGAATATTCGATAGGTTTAATTTGATATTTAAATTAGATATTCCTTTAAGTTTAAAAGTAAAAGTTTTTAATCAATTTGTCAGTTGGTTTTTAACTTATGGTTATGAAAGATGGACTTTGAATTTTAAAATAAAATAAAAATTGCAAGTAAAGAAACAAATGAATTAAAAATGACAAGAAAAGATAAAAAAAAAAAAGTTAATAGAAATTACTTTAAAAATAAAGATGTACTGTGGAGAAAAAAAAGAAATAGTAATTGGTCATTAAGAACAATTTTTAATTCCATACCAAGATATAGGATGAAGAAGTGGGCTGAATCCTAATTCAGTGGTTCTCAATCTTTGTAGAATTGCAGAACACATTTCACTTAATTATTTTTCGTGCTGAACATTAATATCAAAAATACAGGCGATTAACTTTTCATAATTTGGATTTACTTGTAGCGTTTCAACAAGATCAACTATATTGTATGTTTTTTTTACCCCTAAAAGTTAACTATATTATTTTTAAGCCAATAAATATCACATGATCACCATTTCTTATGCTTGCTTATAACTGTTATTAAAACAGGCAAAACTCACTATATGTATTGCCATCCCCATCTACTGCCTACTCATCCAATATCCCCAGACTAGTTTCTGGCTTGTGGCCTTCGTCAGTGAGGAGCTTTGGATCTGAGAGCACTGCACCTAGATCTTAGGATCTAATGCAACTCTCTAGCTACCACATTTTATCTCCACTTAACTACAAAACTATGAATCTTAAATTAAAAACACTTAATCAGCTTATATAGTCATATAGGTCTGAACTCAGTTCAGTATCCATACATTTTGGTATCTTTGGTTCTTTGAAAATATTAAGATGTTTTCAACTTAAGATTCATGGTTTTGTAGTTAAGTGGAGATAAAAGGTGGCAACTAGAGGGTTGCATTAGATCCTAAGATCTAGGCTCCTCATTGACAAAGGCCACAAGCCAGAAACTAGTCTGGGGATATTGGATGAGTAGGCATGGGAATTTTATGCACAAGCCTTCTGGCATCCATTGATTACTCTAGCTTGCTGTGTGTGGCAATACATATAGTGAGTTTTGCCTGTTTTAATATATTATTTTTACTAATACTAGCAACAGTATCATTAGTAGATTCATTTTCAAGATTTTCTACAATGATGTTTTCTTATAAATTTATCCATTATGGGAATTGTGGACAAGATACTAATTAAATTTAGTTATTGCACTAAAAAGGCATTACCCCAATACAAAAAATGATTATTTATTTTAAAATAAATATTTATCTGATATCTAAATAATGGGTGAATTACACAAGTGTGTGGGTAGATCATTTACAAATACTATTACATTTTAACTATTTGAAAATAAAAGACAATACAAATTCAGATCATTCGAACGATATATGTGAGTCATAGTAGATTACTCAGAAACTGACCACGCTGCACACAGTAGCCACTGCCTATAGATATAGCTGGTCTGACAAAAAATGGATTCTACAAAAGCACAGGCTACGTATTATTTATTTCTACAATTTTTTTTTCATGAAACACATGAAGCTGATTCATGGAACACCAGTGTACTGCAGAATATGCTTTGGGAACCACTGCATTAAAGTATACTTGAAAATTATCTGTGTAAAGATAATGAAAAGTCCTCTAAATTGAACTGTCAATAGCTAACATTGATAAGGTTTTAATGGTATTTATAATTTCAATGATATCCACCAAAAATTATGCAAAAGGATCATAGAGTTAAAATTCAAGTAATAAAAATGTGTATATAAAAAAAGTTAAAATAATACTCAAATTTTATTTGATTAAATAATAAAATAAAACTGTTATTATATGTGGTAACAAATTGGCAAAGTGTTACTAACGTTGGCTTAAAAAATGGCTTATTATATTTATTTATTTTTATTAAATGTAGCTGAGGATGCATTTTCGGTTTGAAAAACCAGATCCATAGCAACTCGTGGGTTGGCTAAGTAAACTTAATTTAAATAATTAGTATTTCATCAATAAATATGCTGCATACTTAGCGAACTCACTAGAGCTATGAATGTGGTTTTTCACACCAAAAGTGTGCTCAGCTATATTTAATAAAAATAAATAAATATAATAAACCTTTCACTAATGTCAGTACAAATTTAAGCCAATTGATTACAAAGAAGAACAAAAAGAATAACAATAAATTTTATATAATAATAATTTTCCAATTGAATTTTCAAAGGAAATGGCTGTTATATAATAATTAATTTCTTCAGACTTATAGACTAAATGACTTTATATGCTGCATATCTTTGTTAAAACCAATAAATGTACAAAATTGGAAAGTCAGTTTAGCCTATAATTTTAAAGGAATCTATTTCATGACAGCCTAAAAATTCAAAGTGACAATTATTCTTGTAAAAGTTCATCTGTTTATTTTTTAAATTTATTTGTTTGAACAAAATTTATAAACATAATTCTCTGCCCGATATTTCAACTCTTTCTTATGTTTATGGTCAAGGGTCTTAAAAATTACAATTAAAATACAATAAATAAAAAAATTTTAAAAATGTAAGTTTGCATATATATTTATAATTTATTCAATACATATTTACTTCTCATTACATTATTTAAAAAACCCAGTAAAACTATAACTTTAAATCCATTATGAACAAATAATTTTAAAACACTAAACATCACATGATCACATGCCTTCTGACAGCCATTGATTACTCTGGCTTGCACTGAGCGGCATTACTGTGTGGAGAGTTTTGCCGGTTTTTAACCAAGAATTTTGTTTATTCTTTTTTTTTTTTTTACTTTAAAAATTTATTATTTATGTCCTTTTTATAAATATAATGAGAGATAAGTAGTTATAGTATATACAGAGGCAAAACTCTCCATACAGTAGCACCACTCAGTGCAAACCAGAGTAAGATGCATAAAATTGCTACCTAGTGCTTACTCATTCATTTCTGGGTTGTGACTTACATTAGTGAGGAGCCTTGGAACTGAGAGCACTGCTACAAACTAATAACTAGTCTGGGGGATATTGGATGAGAAGGCACTAGATAGGGATTTTATGCACAAAACCTTCCTGCAGCCATTGTCTATTCTGGCTTGCACTGAATGGCACTACTGTATGGAGAGTTTAGCTTCTGTGTAAACAGCTTGTATAAGCATAAAGAATAGTGATCATGTGATGTTTATTAGCTTTTTTACATAGTATGAATAGCAACGACTGTATGGAGAATTTACTACTGTTTTAACAGCTTGTATAAGCACAGGAAATGGTGATCATGTGTTGTTCTACAGATACTGAACCAGGTTAAGATCTATATGACTATGTGAATTGGCTTCGATTGAAAATATTATTGTATTTTAATTTTGGGTTTATGGCTCTATAGTTAAGTAAATAGGTAAAAGGTGGCATAAGATTCTAAAATCTAGGTGACATTCTCAGACCCAAGTAGATGGGGATATTATGCACAAATCTTCTAGCATCCATTGATTATGACATCTTGCACTAAGTGGCCCTACTGTATGGAGAGTTTAATGTTTTAATAGCTTATGTAAGAATAGGAAATCGTAATCACATGATGCTTTAGATATTTTACACCAATCCTACCCATGTGACTATGGGTATTAAAAAAACAAATGCAACAAAATGTATAGATACTGAACTGCACTCAGATCTGTATGACAAGTGAATTGTGTTTTCATGTTGGTTATAGCTTTATAATTAGCCGAATAAATACCATATAATACTAAATTATCAATGCCCTTTACTACATTACATAATGCTTTATTTACCACCCTCTTTTAAAGTTTAGTTTCGATTGCCCTAGCCGAATAAGTACTATATAATGCTAAATTATCCATGCCCTTTACTACATTACATAATGCGTTATTTACCACCCTCTTTTAAAGTTTAGTTTTGATTGCCCTAGCAATCTTAATAACTTTATATCTCCCAACCTCAACTAACTAAATAAAAGGTGGTTGTTGCAGAATTGCATTAGCTCCAAAGATCTAGGTAGAGTGCTCTCAGATTCAAGGCTCCTCACTGATTAAAGATACAAGCTAGAAATTAGTCTGCAGATATTGTATGGGTAGGCACTAGATAGCAGTTTTATTTACACACCCTCTTGCATCTATTGATTACTATGGCTTGCATTAGGTGGTACTATTGTATGGAGAGTTTACTACTGATTTTGTTATTATACTTTTAATATGGTGTAGAATTAAATGCATACTGTGTAAGGCTGATGTTGTAAATGATTCAAAATAGTGAATATTAAAATTTTAATTTAATTTGTTTTATTATTGCCTATCCTTTAAAGTAAAAGTGAAATATATATGTGTATACATCTTGATATATCTAACACATATCTAATCAAATCAGATAAAGGATATAGTTACTAGATTATAGATTTCAGATAATGCAGAGTTCGATAATATTCTTTAGCTGTTATTAATATTCAATGGCTATCCAATAATAACAAATGAAATGTATGCCAACATATAATGATAATATAAATTTAGATATTATAATTGAGCTGTTAATAAATTGTTTGTTTATTGGTCTATCTTAGCAGTTGTTTATTGTCATCTGCCCTTGCCAAGTCAGCTTCTAAAGAATCTCAGTTCTCCATGAATCTATTAATATAATGAAATGTGGTATGTAGGTGTTTAAGACTCTTACCAGTAAAATTTCAATCTCGTGGATCCTGAGAAAACACCCTAGACTATAAGTCTAGTGGAGCTCTCTAGTGTTGGATATTGACCGTGCTTATGGTGGTAGCTGCCCCTTAAAGAAATTATGTCATAGCATTAAAAACTTTATGTGATCATCTTTAAACTATTATGTAATTAAATATAATCAATGTTCACCTGGGTTCACCTGATTTCATAATCCAAAGGGAACTCGCACTTCAATACCATAAATTTTATTACAAACAGATAAACATTGATTTGACCCAAAGTTCATGTCTGGTTTCATAAACCTAATAGTAGTAAAACTGTATACTAAATGCTATAAAAGAATTTTGCTCCAACAATGATCTGATTTAACGTAAAATGAAATAATTTTTGACACACTATATGTCTAGTGAGGTTTGCTTAATTATTTCAGAATGGTTTATGAATCACTAAAAATCATTGTATTTGTAAAGAAATGGAATAACCTTTGTGTTGAATTATGTATATACATAAAAAGAAATAGAAAATGCTTACATGATTTTCTAAAACAGTAGCAAACCCTCCATATGGCAGTACCATCCAGTGCAGGCCATAGTAATCAATGGCTGTGAGAAAGTTTGTGCATAAAATCCCTATCTAGTGCCTACTCATCTAATATCCCCAGACTAGTTTCTAGCTTGTGACTTTCATCAGTAAAGAGCCTTGGATCTGAGAGCACTACAATTAGGTCTTAGGATATAATGCAAGTCTCCAGCAACTACCTTTTATGTTTTTAGTTAACTATAAAGCTGTGAGTCCAAAATGAAAACCCAATAATGTTTTGTGTTTTCCTGAAGGTTTTTGATGATGGTGTTCTAGTTGTATTTTTATATTGGACTATTTTCATAATCTAATATATGTGTTGAATGTCATTAGAAAAATTCATCATCATCATCACCATCAACCATTATCAAACCACTGCAGGATGAAGGTCTCTCCAAGTTCAATCCATCTTTTCCTATCTTTAGCTTCTCTTCTCCACATCACCCCTACACACCTTCTTATTTCATCGATCCATCTCACATGTGGTCTCTTTCTGGGTCTTTTACAATCTCTTGGAATCCAGTTTAAAATTTCAATTGTCCATCTGTTATCATCTCTTCTAACAATATGTACAGCCTAACTCCACTTCAGTCTTTTAATTTTTTCAATGAGGTCAGTTACACCTGTTTGTTCTCTTACCTATACATTGAAAAAAAAAAACTTTATTTAAATATTCCAAATACATTCATCTGTTAGTAATAGCACAGCAATCAGGTTAGTGTATGCACAATGTTTCGAGAGGTATTGTTCTCCCCTCTTCTTCAAGGGTTGCTAGCCTGACCAGTGACAGCAGTAGCATGTGAAACGTTGTACATATACTAACCTGTTTGCTGTGCTACTACTAACAGTTGAATGTATTTGGAATATTTAAAGAAAGTTAAATTTTTCTAAAGACATTCAACACACATATTAGATTATGGAAATAGTCCAATATAAAAATACAATAATGTTTTCAATCCAAACTCATTTGATTGTGTGGTCATCCACTGATTACTATGGGTTGCACTACTTTATGGAGAATTTTCTATTATTTAATTAACAATGGCCTTTCTAAGGAAATATATTAATAAATGTGTCTACAGGTATAATTGCTCTTATTTAAAATAATACAGTAATATATAAAAATAACTTATTCATCGTGTCGTGAATCAAAATAATTTACATTGCAGGAAACACAGTTTAAAAAAATCCCTTTAAAGTTTACATGATTCTGCTTATTGAAAAGATAACCTAAAGTGTATTTAATTAAAGAGTATCGAGCAGAGTAAATATCGAGTTTTGGTGTAGCATTTTATTACCTAGTTAAGTTACTTTATTCTGCCTTAAGTTACTTTATTCTGCCTTCAGGCAGAATATTTCAGATATATAAAATTATAAATACATACTTTTTTTTAAAGTGTCATAGCATCGGCAGGGACGCGAACCGCAACCCGGGCAACTGCCTGCAAGTGCAAGGCAGTCGCGCTGACTTCTCGACCACTAAGGCAAGACAAACTTTTTTTTTAACCCCAAAAAATTATTAAAAGTACATTAAGCTTTTTTCAAGATCTTCATCTATTACAATTTATTCATAAATTATTTTAATGAATGGATATTGTTAAACACCACCCGGCATTAATTAAAAAAAAAAAAATCATTCACGGTGATTGAAATTTAGAGAACTATTATTTTCTTTCTTAATAGCTTCAATAATTCAGATCTGATCAGATAAAAGATTTTTTTTTAATTTTAAAGTTTTATAGATTTATCATAAAAATAATCTTGAGATAGAGTTATTATGGTAATATAATCTTAATGAGAGAATATCATTTATATTCATATTTTAGAAGAAAGTTACTCGTAAGAACATTATCATTGGGTTTAAATCAATGGTAATTAAAGTCATAAAACACTTCTTATGTAATAAAGAAATTTATGAAAACAGTGCTGGGAATATGAACGCACATACTCACACATGCTTTTATAATATACTATAAAGGCGGTGATATTCAAAATATTTTATAACGAGCATATACGATAATATTATAAATTGATAACGTATATATTTAAGACATATCTCTGGTCTAAAACAATTGAAATAGCTATTGTGTCAAGAAAACGTGATAATACTTGATTCTTGTCAGTAATAATTCACCTTTTTGTCACTCTCTTAACACATTTGGTTTTAAATGTATATTTTAAATTATTTAATTGTAAAAGCCAAGTGGAATAGCTAGGAAAATGCAAAACTGTTCGGATCTCTTCTAAAAGGAAGCCATTTTACATCACAGCACATGATAATATCACGTGATTTCTGACACTTCATCCTTAGTGGGAAATTTTTTATAGAAAAACATCTCTTATAAAATAGTTATGTTTATTCAGATTTATATCCATAACACAAACAAGTATAATATGTTTTATGATATATTTATTAATGAGACACATGCATGTGTACACTCGTATTTTACACTATTTACAATAGCTATACTTTGCCTGCTACTGTTGGAGGGGTCTAACTCCTAGTTCTAGTGTGAACTGTGGAAGAAGGGACTGCACATGCCCTTATAGATTTCCTATCCACTTCCATCTGTATATTGGAAGCCTGCCTTGTGAATAGGTACAGTGACCCTTCCGGTTGTACTATGAGAGCTTGCCTCGAGTCGGCCTTTGATTCTAACAGCTTCTAGTCCTGAATGTGGACTTGCCATGTTGCATGAGCATTAGCTTAAATAGCCATAGTCTGGAGTACTGCTGTTCAGGTTAATATTGATTCTCTTAGACTATATAGGGAGAATGTGTATACTGTTATACAAGTTTAGCAGTATTTCTGACATTACCTTCAAAAAGACTCACTATTTATTGCCAGATCTCAACCTTAACAGAAACATTTGGACTCTGTGAGCATCATTACCTAATGGCCAGTTCTTGCCATTGGCTATGCATTATCTTGTATATACACATTGGTTAGTGGCAATGGATGCTCAATCCGATCCAGACAAAATGATCTGGACTAGACCATTATTGAAAGAAAGGTGAGATATGACAATACTTTTATATAGGCTCTCAAAATAAAGTTCATCATCATCATTAGCAGCTACTCATAAATTAATATGCCACTCTAAACCTAAAGGATTTTTAAAAATTGAGGGGGGGGGTCATTTTCATTGATAACACATACCAATTCATGGGCAAATGCATCTACATTAATGGTGGCTTTTATTACATTTATTTAATATTTTATTATGCTGTCTTTAATTTCTTTAATGGAAAATTTTCCACTGTATTCTCTTTTAAGATGTCACTGTTGTATATTTTTAAATTTGTCTTTGAAATAGTCTTTACAATATAAACAGGATCTGCCCTTTCTATAAAATCCTTGCTGAACAACATAAAATACTTTTTAAAAATAAATTTGTTATTGTTCATTCACTTCACATGTTTAACACAATGATTACATCTTTACAATGATAAATTTTATAGCAGTCCAGTAATCTGAAGAATATGTCAATGGTCTTAATATTTTGGCACCACAATAATTTAGAATGTTATATAGCCTCTTTAGATAAAGTTTGTCTAGTGCTTTTATAATTACATTGATAGATGTTAAAAAAGCTTGCAAAATAAGATCTTAACAAGCTTTGAGAATAACCTCAACCCCAGACCAGTTTCAGTTCAGTCTCATATGGCTATTGTCTGACAATTTCAGATTTTCTACTTAATAGATATACATTAGATAACATGCTGGGCTTGTCCTAGTATTTTTAATCTAATGATTGAATATCCTGGCACCGCACTGATGATGCCAGAAACAGAAACCAGTCTGGGGTTGAGGATATTCTCAAAGCTTGTTAAGAGCTTATTTTGCAAGCTCTATATATAACATTTGTAACTATGAGCTTTATTAAATTAAATCATGTGACATCTGACTTGATTTTTTATTATTTTACGTTGATAGAGAGTGTCTGTCTCACAACTATGCAAAAATTGAAAAAATAACCACCCTATATGGTAAAATACCATATTTAAATTTTTTTCTGTAGTACACTAGAGTCTGGGTTGCACTTTCTTAATATTCAAGTCCATCTTTTTATCTAAAAAGTCATCAAATTATTTAAAGTGATTGACATTCAAAACTGATTTGAATAGATGCAAAGATTATTCCCCATTATTGAAAACAGAAGTCACAAGGAGATTATGCATAGCAAATATTTTTTCAGGGCCTTAATAATGGCTGGGACATGAAAAGAAAGGAGGATATTACTTTAACCATTTGAAAAAAGATCTAGAACAAATTGAATTTTTTTGCCTTTTTCTGTTGAGCATGGCTATGTGGATAATTTCCCAGAATTCTAGAGCTATTGGAAAGTGTTAACCCTTATCTTTGCTAGTATATTTTGATTCACTTGACATTTTTAGCATTGGTGAACCTATGATTTTTTTTTTGAAAATCAATAACAGACCACTAGGCTTATGCCCTAGCTTTTGCATTCATTCTATCTCAAGATGATCATTATAAATCCAAAACTTGTTTATGATATCTTAGTAAGTAAAACACCACCAAACATAACATGATCACCATTCTTTATCCTTACACAAGCTGTTCATCACAGAGGCAAAACTCTCCATACAGTAGCACCATTCAGTGTAAGTCAGAGTAATCAATGGATGCAGGAAGGTTTGTGCACAAAATACCTGTCTAGTGCCTAGTCATCCAATATCCCCAGACTACTTTCTAGCCTGTGGCTTTCATCAGTGAGGAGCATTGGGTCTGAGAACACTGCATCTAGATCTTAGCCAATAAGGTTTTGGTGACTGTGATTATTAAAGAACCAAAGACATCAAAAATGGGATGCTGAACTGAGCTCAGATCTATACAACTATACAAGCTGATGAGCTTAGCTTGAAAATATTATTGTGTGTTCCTTTTGGACTCAAATCTTTATAGTAAATTAAAAAGTAAAAGGTATCTGCTGGAGGGTTGCCTTAGATCCTAAGATCTAGGTGCAGTGCTCTCAGATACAAGGCTCCTCACTGATGAAAGCCACAAGCTAAAAACTAGTCTGGGGATATTGGATGAGTAGGCACTAGTTAGCTATTTTATGCACAAATGTTATTCCTCTGGCTTGCACTGAGTAGAGCTACTGTATGGAGAGTTTTGCCTCTATGATAAATCAAACACCCTTGTACTCTATAATTTACATTTATTTTAAATGGATACATATTACCTTTTTGTCCAAAAGGCTTTATATAAGTTTAATGATTTGTTAGCTGGCTACTTTGTGAAAATTCATTTGTTCAATAGATGGTAATTCTTGGTCATTTGTCAACCACTGGTCCTTACTAATAAATTGACTTATATTTTTCTAAATTGTCTTAATTCAAATCCAATTATATTTGGCAACCTATTAATGCACTGGCATTGGATTTTTTTTTCTCCACAAGTTACATTTTAAAGTTGAATGTGTTAAAAAAATTGAACCATCTTAGCACGCAGTGTGTAACTCGCAGTGAGAGACTCCTTTTGGCAGTAATTATTCTTGAGAATATTCTATTATCAGATTGCTGGATAAAGGATCACCATCAATATACTGATGGAAGTCTTTGATGCTTATGGCCAAGACCAGGAATTTTATGTCTATTTGAAGCTGCACTTTTATTACAGATATGCTTGTATGGTCAGTTAATACCATGTACAATAGTCATCAATTATGTGTCATAATTTTCTGGATAATGACATTTTCTTACTAACAAAACAAAAACACAATAGATATATAGAAATGCTAAGTCACTTTTAAAGAGAAAAGTTGAATATGAAAACATCTTATTGCGATTCTTCTATTTCAGACGTTTAAGCCAAATTTGTAAGAGTAAGAATAAATCATAATTAGACTAGAACCAATATAAACTTAATGAAACTAAACTAATAGATATTGATGAACCTGGACTTGATTTCAATTATCTTAAATAAGAAAAGGTCTCAAATCAAGTAACACATCTGCCACATTTCTAAATATTAGTTCACATAAAAACTATTCCAAAAGTTTGTCATGAAAGCAAAATTATGACTGTTTTAAAACTTAATAAATCTAACTGCAATACAAAAATTATTAAACAATATAATTAGAAGTATGCCAATAGAGGAGAGCAGTCAAATTTTAGAACAGATTAGACTTGACTAGAATGAAGATGTAGTGGATTTATGAGTACAAATCTTGAGCTATCCATGTCATTGAAAATATGATATGGATGGCTAAAGAGTTGGAGAGTGGAGGAGATTGAAGCATGTCCATTAATGTTTAAAGATTTGCTATCTTAATATAAATCAAGCACTGATTATATATGTGTGTGGGAGATAATGATCTAGACCAACTGATGAGTGCTGGTTCATCATGAAATATGTATATTGGAGATTATTTATCTTTTTGCCACATGTGGTCATTTGTATCTGTTGTAAAAATATGGAGTGGATGACTAAAAAGAAATTGAAAGTATGAGTTCAAATATCATCTAATTACATCTAGCTTAAAGTTCATATATTATACTTGTATTTAAAAAACAACATGTCATAAACTAATGCAACATTTTGGAACAACCAGTTGGATCACAACTTTACCATATGATTTTTAAGATTGACAGTGAAATAGCTTAAATCTCATATGTTAAATAATATCTAAAAGCAGTCTACTTAGAAATATGATTTGCAGTACTTGAGATTATAGTGCAAGTATTTTAGAATTGCTTTCTTAGCATTCCCACATTCTCTGCTTAAAATATTGTATCCCTAGAGATAAATATGAAGAATATTATTGGCACACTTCTTTGCAGACATCCTTTTCTTTTACCCCAAAGTATCAAAAGATAAATTGTTTTGCAGCAAGTGATTTTAAAATTTATTAAATAAACAGATCCATCAATAACCATAGTTGTGGTGCTTTTAGAGATGGAATTAGTAGTTTTTAACCTTACAATTGTAGCTCAATTACAAATTATAAAACTCGCCAGCTAATGCCCACCTGAACTGAAAGTTATAAAGCTGTTATATAATTCCTACAGGTTCTTCTATAAGGTTTGTCAAAAATATCCACATAGAAACTAAACATTATTTTTTTGACACCAAAGATTTTGAGTTTTGGCAATATTAATAAAATATTTTTTATAATCTTTTTTGTTACTGTACACTGATGATTTTGGTACCTTTTCCAGTTGTGGGGATGATTTACAGAATATACTTCATGTTTTGAATGCAATATATATAGATGTTAGTTTATTAATTCATGGTGGAAAAACTCAAGTTCTGTATCAACCAGTGATAAAGCAAAAATCCTCAACAACCTTTAGCTTAGATGTCTATCACCTTAGGAATGTAAACTGGTTTAAATACTTTGGGAGTTTTATTAATAATAGAAAGGTGGACTTATATGATAAGGTCTAAATACAATCTAATGTGTTGCTGCTGCTTTGGAGTATTTAATTACAGGAAATAACTACAGCAATTAAACTGTAATAGAGATATTATTTTATTGTATGGAAGTGATAACTGGACACCATATCAGTATAATATACAAACATTAAAATAGTTCCATTTAAAGATGATCCATAGAATTGTAAAAATACAATGACAAGGACCTAAAACAATTCAATATGTTCTTCATTTTACTGGAAGTGATACTACAGGATTTATTATTGTAAAAATCACATTGTCAGTGAATTGGACATCTAAAATAAATGAATAATGCAAGATTTTCTAAATGTATGCTTTATAATGAATTTGAGCATGTATTTGGGTGAGGGGTACACCCTGTATACATTATAAGGATTATCTCAAAGATATTTTAAAGAAGTGCAATCAAATTGCTTCCATTGAGAAGATAGGGCAGAGAATAGAATAGATTGAAGAGCTATGATTAGACATAGTATTGAAGTATTTTAAAAAGAAAAGTTTTCTGCTGAAGAAATTTAAAGAAAATAACATAAAATATTTTATAAACAAAAAATGGACCAGCATGTTCTGTACATGGATGTATTTATGTTTATGCAAAAAACTTATTTATAGAGCATGAATATACTTATGTTAATGCAAAAACTTATTTCTAGAGCAGTTCCCCCCCCTTTTGGAGTTAGAATGGCTATACCCATTTACGAATGGCTGTTTATTATTAAGTCATTTTTATTATTAATACCAAGTGCAAATTATTAATTTGTCAGATTATTAAGGTAAATAAAAGTTTTTTAAAAATAAATTTGTCTAGTGGTCAACATAAAATGTATTTTTGTCATCCTATTCTATATGTCATTAATTTCTTCCTCAATTTGGTTTAATGTAAAAGTAAATTTTTCTATTAAAATCTAAATTATTATTCTAAAATAATTTATATTTTTACAAATATTTTCTAAAAATTTATATGTAAAACAAGATTCTAAACATACATTTTCACTTTGAAAAGTAAAACAAAGATATTACAATGGTCTCTCCTGCTTAAAGAACAAGAAACAGCCAATCAGCACCTTGGAAGGCAGCTTTTTATCTCATTGTTATATTGATTTATTAGTTATAAAAATGTTTAAAGGTTATTTAGTATGGTTTTCTCAATAAAAGAATGATAAAATCAGCAAAATAACATTAAAAGTAGAGGTTTGAAGAGTTAAAGCCATTTATAAAATTAATTCAAAAACATATACACAGATGAATGATCTTAATACTATGAGAATATATAGTGTAAAGATCTGCAGAAGTAAGATGTTAAAAATTTTCATTACCATTTTAAGATGCATCCCTCTTTTATGAATCCAAAATTTGGAAAAAAGGGCATCTTATATTCGAAGTAATATGGTATCTCTGTTTCAACAAAATTTTGAAAATCATTTTGTAAACTGTAATATTTAGTTATTTGCCTTATATTTTTTAAATTTTATTTTTTATTTTTAATTCATCAAACTTTGAAAACATTATTTAATTATATTTAGGATTTAATAATTTGAAATAACTAAAAAGTTTATGGCACCTTTCATTTTCAACAAATAACAAAGATTCTCAGATCAAAACTACTCTCTTTTAAAATTGAAGTAATAAGGATAAATCATTCATTTGAAATTATTTAATTTCAGTCTTCAAAATATTTAATCATTTTCAATGTAAATTTTTTATTAAAATAAACCTATAAAGTTTGATTTGACTTTAAACTGTATTTTTGTTAGATGCTTATTAAGTTCCAAATGCTAGTATTATATTCAGTATTTCAATATTTTTAAAAAATAATTTTCTTTAATATTTATTTGAAGCACCTATAAGATCAATGTTTATCAAGAGATGATTTCTATTTCTTACTGCATTTTCAAGAGAATGAGCAAAGTAGTAACAAATGGAAATGTTTAATAATTTTTCTAAAATTTTAACTCAAACTTCAGATTTTACCCTGATATCATACTGAAGTATCAACAAAAAATTCAGTAAGAATTTCACTGAATTTTATGAAAACAGTTTTTATTAAAATCATGTTTCTCAAATACAAATAACAAAAACTTATAAATTACTTTAGGTGTTTTTTTTTTTACATTTTACAATAACTACAATCCTTTGTTAAATTATCTTCAAAGTCTTGATAGTTTTTAAAGAAATAATTGAAGTTTCATCAAAGATAGCTGAAAGAATATGATACTTGTGTATTATCTTGTCAACTAAGATTGGCAGCCATTTTTTATAATTATACAGTTTCAAGGGCATACAATAAAACTTTCAAACAAAATGGTTGAAAAGAACTGATCATATTTAATATTTACAGCTTTATTATTATTATTTTTTTTTTTTAAAAATTCTGCAAAAATTAATTATAATATTTTCATTTTATTTATTATTAATATAAAAATAATAAAAATCTAAGAAACATGAAATGTTATACCATACCCATTAATGCAGACTTCAAATTATTAATATAAAAAACAATATAAGAAATGTAAAGCGTCATATTGTGCCCATTAACACAGACTTTTTGGGAGGGCAGGATCCCCATACCTTTGGAAATACTCCATTACATGCTGTTCTGTTTGAAGAAGATCCCAAAATGCTGACTTTAAACAGAGGATGAGAATGTTTCGATCATGTAGGCATTTAGACATTATAAATTTAAAAAATTGAAATAAACTTTCTGAGTGGAATTTATAATCAATTTATTAATTTTTTTAAACTTAACAACTAACCCATATTTGGTAAAATTAAATTTTAAAAAAATTATAAACAAATTTTTGTCAGCCCCTGAAACTGTATAATTAAAAAAAAACAGGTATTGAGTATGGATCACAAAATTATACACAACTATCAAGAACATTGCTTTATTTTATAAAATTAAATATATATATATATATTTAGTTCAGTAAATAGAATAGAATACACATCACTATTTAACTGATAACTATCAAACTTACTGCCTTCAAAACTTTGATACAAACCACTTGATGATAGTAAATTAATAATTTTTATTAGTCAGTCATTAGACTAGACATTATCCACTTAATGAATAATATTTCTGTAGTGTAATTTTCACTATACCTCTCTCATGTAAAATAGGGATTGATTTTATTTGCTTTTACCACTTTGCAGATGGGTGTAATTACAAACATATGACCAAAACACTGTTTAAATAATATGGTGACAATCTTATCCTTTTCTTAATGTTTATTTTATTTTAAACCAAATACATATTACAAAGATTTTGAGAATGAATATTCATTTGTCAATAAACATCACATGATCACCATTTGTTATGCTTGCTTATAACTGTTATTAAAACAGACAAAACTCTCTATACGTATTGGCACTCAGTGCAAGCCAGAGTATGGGGATTTTGGGTGAGTAGGCACTAGATAGGGATTTTATGCACAAACCGTCTGGCATCCATTGATTACTCTGGCTTGCACTGAGTGGCAATAGGTATAGAAAGTTTTGCCTGTTTTAATATTCATTTGGATAGCGACCATAAGCTCAAGTGCTGGTTAAGATTCAAGTCACTGTTTTTTTATTTTCTATGAAGTAATCTTGAACAACATACTAGTAATTTAACCCTTTTGAGTAATGTAGTGTAGCTTTCAAAAGGCAGACTTATAATACTGAAAAATACTTATTATGATTAAGCACTGAGGAACACCTAATCATGTGACAGTGGTCTGCTTTTTCCCTATTTATACTTTATAAAGAATTGTCTAGTAGTCAAGAATTATTTAAAATATGATCTTTATAGATATAGAAAAGACATATGACAGAGTAAGTGGAAATAGATTATGGGTACATTTACTAAATTTGGGAATGAATGGACCTTTAGTGGATCTTATTAAGAGATTGTATGAAAATAATTACTATATGTATCAGTTAGGAAATATATAATCAGTTAGACCTGAAAATGGGATGGGACTAAGGCAAGGATGACCTATATCACCTATTTTGTTTTTGTTATATTTGAGAAAAATGGAGAGGACAAAAGAAAGACTAGGAAGAAGTGTAGAGATACCATTAATACATGGCAAGAGAATGTATTCATGGTCTTTTATTTGCTGATATTTTTTTGTGCACAGAAAGTAAGGAAGATACGGAAGTTGTGCTGAAGACTTGTGCAAGATGGGATCAAATTTAGTGAAGAAAAATCAAAGTAATGATGATAAATGCTGAGGTAAGAGAAAAAAAATAATTGGAGGGGGATATAAAGTTAAATGGGGTGGTTAAATATAACTATTTGGGAATCATCTTCAGTAATCAGAGGCATTGCTTAAATAAATGGGAGAAAAAATTGATAACTGAAGCAAAGCAAAGAGAAGAAGTGTTTTCATCGAGTAAATATGATGTATCAAGTATTGTATAAAAGAAAATGGCAGTAGCAGGGTTAAGTTATGGTAATAAGGTGTTATGTGTTAGTAAAGGGATGTTAGATTACTTAAAAAATACAAAGGGAAGTAGAAGGCATGCATTAGATGCAGATGTGTGAATGGCAAAGGAGGAAATTGAAGGGAAAATGAGATGGTCAAGTTTTTATATGTGAGATGCAAAAAGCAAAATGAAAATGTTCATTAGTTTGCAATTTATGGATAGTAAGAGAATAGCCGACATAATATTTAATTGGGTTTCAAGTAAAGAACTGGCAACAAGATTGGGGGAGAAAGGTAGTACCTTATGCAGAAAATTTGAATAAAGGTTTTATCTCAGTATACTTGTACAAAAAGTGAGTTGATTGTATTAGGAGGATGGTTAAATGCTATAGTAGGAAACAATAGGATAGAAGAATAGATGCATGAATAAAAATAGGTAACTGGAGAAATGGAGAACTAGCATGGAGAGTAAAAAGAGACTAAATATATATAGAAGCAAACAAAATATTGAGTGTGATTTAATTTACAATAATAGCAAGGAAAGTACTTTATTGTTTAAGGCTTACACAGAGTCATTAGCAACAAGGGAATATACACATAAATGGAGAAAATGTGGTTGATTTAGGCTGCAAGTTATGTAAGGAAGACATGGAAAACATTAGGCATTTGTTAATTGAATTTAAGTGCCTACAAGCAGAAAGGGTACAAATTATGAAGTTGTGGGAGAATAAATATAAACAAAGTGATTGTATAGAACAGGTTCTTAGTTTTTATGCTGTATTTGGAAAAATATAAGGGGGATCTACATAAAAAGGCCATAGAGTGGGCAAAGATGATGTGTGGAAGTGTATTGGAGCAGGATAGAGAACAATATGGGAAAACCTTAAGATGGGGAATGGAAAGAGAAGGTGACTAACAGGTTTCTCTGGGCACAGTAGCTGAGAGAATCTTTGATTTTGATAAAGGAGAAGGCATAGCGCATTGCACTATTGATCTTTTATAATATTGTACATTTGCTTAAAAAATAGTGTGCATATTAGTAATAAATCAAATTTGCATTACAATCCTAAAGCTGTATGTTGCTTAACAGTAATCTAATAGTCTAATGGTCATATTTATGATTTAAACAAGACTGATTTTAATCGTATTTTAATCTAGTTTCCTTATTTAAACTAACTGTTGTAAACTTTTTTTTCTTTCTCATGTGTCATAGCATCAGCCGGGAAGCGAACCCGCTAACCCGGGACAACTGCTTGTAAAGCAGCCGTCGCTGACCTCTCGACCACCAATGCTTGACAACTGTTGTAAACTTTAGCTAATAAGTCTTGATTTACAAATTCATATCATAGAATTAAAAGTTTTTTTAAATTAATAGAATATATAAAATCAATAGTTATTTATATTTTTAAAGTTCCTTTTTTAAAAAAAAATTCACCGAATAAAAATTTACATCGTTGCATAAAATATTACATGTAATATAAATCATACTAACAAAATATACAGATAATAAAAAAAATACCACCAACAGTGATCAAATAGTTTATTGCCATGGTGACAGCTATATTATAGTTTATTGCCATGGTGACAGCTATATTTTCTGCCAGAAAACAGTGTAAATTATTACTCTCATCCATTCATATATATATATAAATTGCTACGTTTTTCCTTTTTCTTTTTTTAAATAAGGAAATTAATAATTGGATATAGTTCAACAATTCCAAATGATGTTGTCTCTATATTCTACATTAATTATCACATTCATATTTTTTTCAACTTTTGGGTCCCACCATTTTATGGCAAAATTTTTCTGCTTAGTAAGTCATTATTTTATCCAGTAAAGCAGTTTTATTAAAAATCCTCTGGGTTTTGCACATCAACGTGTTATCATTATACCCAAGGAGCAGTTTTTTTAAAAAGCTCATGTCTGAACATACCGACACTATTATTCTATCCAGAAAAACAGTTTCATCAACAAATCTAATGTTTAGAAAATCCACCTGCCATTCAAACCTGGCTGGATGAATCTTGGAACCAGCTTTGCTACCCATCTACTATTGGTTGGGTTATGAGTATTTGGCTATTGTTATTTGAAGAATAAAGACATCAGATTAATACGATTGATCATATGATTATTGATGGAGTTTAATGTAAAAATCAAAGGAATTGATTGTAGTATAATGTAGACTTTATCATTGATATCATAATACTACAGGTGCTATGTCCTTGATTCCCTTTTAATTTTAGTTCATCATTTTTAAAAAAAATCATACCACTACTTACTGTTTCTTCTAAAAAATTATTCGGATTGCTCATTAATATTTTAAAGATAAATCATGATATTGTTATTATGTCAAACAATATGTGTGTATTAAAAGTCAGCTTTAATTGATAGTTCTACTAATTTGATTAAATTTTTGATTAAAAAAACAAATAAATATTATTCAAGGAATGGAAATATTTAATGTGTAGAGTTATCCATTTATCCTTACTTAATTAGAAAGTAGTTTATTTATAATAGCAGCCAGTAAAATCTAGCAGCCTTAGGCTGAGTAAATTTAAAACTATCAAGCTAATTGCATTTAAAAGGAGAAATGCAATTAGCCTCACAGTTTCACTTTCACTCTTAGCCTAGGGAAGTTAGCTATCAGTTGTTGCTGTTCTAAATAAAGTGCTTTCTAATTAAGTAATTGGATAACTCCATATGTTAAATTGGTTGCTATTCTAAGTAAAGTGCTTTCTAATTAAGTAATTATAAGTGGATAACTCCATATGTTAAATATTTCCATCTAAACATCCATTAATTATATTATTATTCAAGGAAATTTTTTATTTTATGTACTGATGTAAAACTTTTCTAAGCAGAGTCATTTGGGAGCTCAGTTCTTCATAAGCAGCCAAGCACTTTTGGTGATTCAAAAACATTTGTAAAAAAAATTAATGCAATAATTTTTTTTCTCTTTCTGCATAATAATAGATAACAAGTAAACATAGGTCCATGCATATAAGTGCATCATGCATTTCTCAATAAATATGAAGACTTCCATCATATTACAATTATGGCTTTCTTTTAATATCAACACATTTCCACAAATCTATCCATTCTGATTATCCAGGAACTTCAACCCAATCTAGGTTGACTATAAACACACCACCTATTAAAATATTGAGTCTGAATAAAAAATATTCAACTGTTTAACAATTTTCAAACTCAACCTGAATTTGAACTCTAGGTCATGTATATAGCAGAGAAACACATCACTACATTAAATGACCTTTTATACTGTAATAAACAAATCAATGATTTTCTGTTTATTTTTTATTGTACTATACCAGACCAAAAGCTATCCATTGATAGTACAAGTTTATTAATATTACTGCTTGCCAATAAAGTAATTTCATCTGTTTGAGATTTGTAAGACTCTACTAGTAAATTAGATGACATAACCAAGATTGTTAATGTCTTCCAATTCATTACTAATATTCTTCATTTATTGAGATAAATTTATCTACTCCTCACTTTTAAGAAAAAGTAAAATAGGCTCTCAATTACTCATTGCATGTCATAGGTTTTCACACACATCTATCTTCCCCAGATTTGACAAATGGCTGTCATTGAAGGTTTGGAAAGTTTTTCATTCTTCTTCTACAATTTAGCTAAAACTATTTATATATCCATTTACTGATCAAATATTAGATGGTTAGCTACAATAACCTGAGATGACTGCATGTGATAAAATGCAGAGCCACATTGGAATGCAAACAATTTTTCCAAGTTTTATCCTACCTGGATTATGTGCATGGGGACAGATGCATTTCTAGTTACCCACAAGCTTCTCATTGCATTATTTATTATTTGTTTTACAAACACATTTATTTAATTTTCCTTTGAAAATAAGGTGTTCATTTAATTCAGCAGGTTTTTTGTATTCACAATTCTATTTAAAGCTAAGGCATTTTCTCTGCATGCTTTCAAGATTAGTGAATTTGAAACCAAAACTACAAAACATTATATAAACTATAAAAATGTGCTTATCATTAAAAAAGATTTCACTGGTTTCACAAATTAGTTCTTTAGTAAGAATAGAAAGGGCACTACTAAGGAATGCATATTAAATGTGAGCTAGTGCAATTATGTGATGCTTAGATTTTGGAATACACCTGGGTCTCTTTTTATGCGGATTTATTTAACGCGATTTTGAAGTTATGTGATTCATGTTTTTCTGGAAGTCGAACTCCAATAATGCACTATTACTTCAAATAATAAATTTCGCACACTTATGTCATATTGAAAGTAATAGCACATTATTGGAATTCGACTTTCATCTTAGTAATTTCAATATTTTCAGTGCTTTATAATAGTAAGATTTTATGCAATAAAGAAATTAAAATCATGATTTCCACATTTTATGTATACACACATTAAATTTTACAAGATTATAATGTAAATTTGTTCAAACATTGTGCATGTTAATTTTGCATTTTAAATCACATTCTGTTTTTGCTTTTTAACAAAGAATGTAATCAATTATTAATCATTTAGTGTCCACAAGTTTATTTTTAAAAGGTGAGTAATAGCAGTGGGCACAATTAAAATTGAAAATTAAAAAAATAAAGACAAAAATAAAAATTTAATTTTTAGTTGTTAGATTAATTACTAATTACACATTAACACAACATGAGAGTGACATTGGCACTAGTTGTATTTCATCTTGTGAAGAATATGATTTTTTTACCAGTTTGCAAACGAACCTGTTTAACGGCAAATAGCGATAATAATTAAAACGTGTATAAAAAATGTAAATTACTGTAAATTATGCATAAAAACATATTGTTTTGAATAAAATTAAATATTATAGTTAAAAAAAGTTTGTCTTGTATCAATTTTTTTCAAATTTGAATTTTTTTATTAGTCATATTTTATTTCCTTATTTTTTTTTTGCGTGAACTTTAAAGTAATTTTACGTTGGTGCTTTGCTTTTATGCGATTTTTGAAAAATCACAGTCCGTATCACCCCTTTTTCAAGATAAGTTATGTCTATTTTTGCATGATTTCATTTGTGCATTTTCTGAGGAACCTATCTATCGTGTAAAACGAGACCCAGGTGTATTATATTTTTCTGGAGTGAATCTGATATCACGTTTCACATCTGCTTTTTAAATTTGATATTGAAATCATATTATATTCGTCAAATCTAGCATAAACTCAACATCAAACTTATCAAATTTATTTTCAAATTCCACCCTTAACTCAACAACTTTACTATGAAAATATTTTAATTTAAAAAAGGATAATTAGTCAAGAAATAATACATTATTCTAGATATGTTGATATTTTAATTATTGGTAATAAAAGAGCAATGAATGATATTTATAATGAATTTTATAATAATATATATAAAATTAAATTTACAAAAGCAGAATTTGAAGATAAAATTATAATAAAATTAATTACTTAATAATAATACAAAATGAATTAACCTAACATATCTTTCTATTTTCACCAACTTAATACATTATGAAATAAAATCATCCTATTAAATAACCATAAGATTTCCACTTTCCAATTATAACAATACATAAAATAAATGATAGATTCCTATTTGATGCTTATTCCAACAATTGATAAATCACATCCAATTACTCTTCAGTTTATTAAAGCTAAGTAATTAAAACTTTAGGTTATAACAATCAAAGCATGTTAAAGATTGTTAGATTTATTATAATCAAATATTAATATTAAAATTTAATGTTTAAACTAAATTTATGATCCACACTAATGAACTTTTAATATAATTAAATCAAATTATTCTAATTTTTAATAAAATAAAATATATTACTATTACCAACTGTATAACTGAATAAGATTACAATCTTTATGGCTGTATACTTATCTTCAACAATAATCATATTTGTACCTTTATCAATCATCAAATCAATTCATATATATATATAATTTCTATTTTAATATGACTTTCTTCATAATATCAAAATAATTCCAATAAGCTTTTAATTATTAAATATTTAAAAATGTCAAATCAATTAGTTTATTGCTGTATAAAATCTATACCTAGTCAGATAATAAGCATTAAATTCAATACATCTTATGGTTTTGATTTCCAAATTATTTTTATAACATCCTTCTGCTTTCCCCCAAGGTACAGCATTCTGCCATCACAAATATATCCAGCAGCTTCCAAATTTATTTAAAAACTACTATGCATATTAACTCTGGCATGAAATTAAAATGGACACAAAAAAGATGATGCTTTCATTTGCATTCTGGATATTTAAAAAATAAGTTCAAATTGTTGTTCCTGTTTTAATAAACATTTACTTTTTTTCCCCATAAAGGGTATACAACTAAAGAACTATGATCTGCTGGCTGCACAGAAAATAAAAGTTTAATATTTTTTTTTTACATTTTGATAAAAGTTTATTAATTTTTTTTTTTTAACAAAATAAATGTAGACATTTCTTGATCAGATCCTATGCTGTTGTTACATATTTTAAACATGTGCTTTAACTCTCCATTTGTTAAAAATCTGACATAGACATGGGTTGTTTTTTTTAATCTGTCTATTTTTAAATTTTCTGCCATAGTTAATAGATATATTTTTTTGCTTCACTCTCCATTTTGTAGTTAATATATATTGTACCAAGATCATAGTTGGTACATAATAATTTTATCTAAAAATATTAGTAAAACAAAAATCTTTTGTTAAAAGAGAAATAATAGGTAAAAGTTTAAGAGTTTTGAAATAAAAGTTACAGCTAGTTAATTAAAAGGGGGGAGGGGGTTTTCTTTAGAAGCATCAAGTTTAAAAGTTTTATAAAAGAAGTAAAGAGTTTTTTTAGTATTATTATCAGTTGAAATATAACTTAAAGTTTAAAAATATAAATCTCTTTTATTTAAATTAAAGAAAAAAAAGTAATCTTAAAACTAGTTTTGATTTTAGAATAAAATTATATATGTGCATGCGAATGTAAATATAATATATGCGTATTAAATATTATAAATAAATGAAAGTTAAAGAATTAAAAAACACTCAGCGGTGGCTACTAATTAAAAATATAAAAACAACATGTTTGCATGGCTACTAATTAAACTATCTTCAAAAACACATAATCAAAAGAGTATCAAAGGAATTTCGACAACAGGATTAAAAACCTTATCTCCAAAGGATTAGCTACTAATGAAAAGATCTTCAACAACAGATATTGCTGGAGGATATCAAAATGAAAACATGCTTCATGTATAAATAGACAAATTTTTCATCAGACAATCAGAGATAACAGTCGAGTTAATTGCATCAGAGTTGCATTTGAGATAACAGTTCAGTCCAATCTATCAGTGAGTTATATCAGAATCAAGAATGCAGTGTTAAAACCTCAGAAAACATACATCTGTCTCCAGCCTGAAGTCCGATGAAAACAGCCAATATACCCGATCTTAAGTGATGCCTGTGTAATGACCTGAAGCCACTCAATATCTAATTGTCTTAAAGAAAAATTCCTCAGAATAATCAGCATCAAATCTCCACAAGAAAACTTCAAATCTAAGTGGTTAGATATACTTCATTATAAGCAGCAAACAGCAAGATGTATCCACATTCAAAATCCTAGGTAATAACATTTTCTTATTTTCATTTATAAAGTAGCCATTGCATTCGTGTGAATCCTCCAAGAGTCAAGGATATGAACTTTATATCATATATAAAATGAACTATTGATATGTGTGTTTAAATTTCAAATACTATTTAATGCTTTATTATTATATATGTGAGTGTATGAGTTAATATGTGCGTGATCATTATATCAGTGTTATTAGTTAAATGAGATTTATAAAATATTTAAATTTAGTATAATTAATGTTAATTAAAATAAATTGTCTTTAAACTAAAACTTTATTTGTCGGTCAATTCCTTTTACCAATCTTTTATCAATTCTTTTTAACAATCTTTTACCAATTTTTATCAATTCTTTCTATCAATTCTTTTCACCACTAATTGAAATTATAATTTTGTTATTGATTAAAAATAGACTGAGCTAGTCTTGGGTATAGGCATTAAATTAGTGGCCATTGTTCAAAGTGCATTATTTATCTTCTGGATGAATAGCTGCGCCCGTGTTTATACAAAACAAAAAAGTGCTTTGAACTTGGTGTTGAATTCAACAGTCGAGAAGAAGTTATGTCCTGGAAATGTAATGCTAGTTATATATTTTATAGCTAGCATTTGGACATACATACTCTCCGAGTATGTTCTTCTCTTTTTAAGAGACCAGTGTTTCGAACGTCTCATATTCGAACCCGGTATAATATATATATATTACTTTTTTTAGTTAATATATTTATTTAAGTGATAGAAGAAATGTAGTCTTTTCTTTTTTTTTATTTTGCTTATGTAGTATTATTTTTTGGTAATTTTGTTTTAGTGTCAATTTTGTAATTTCATGCCAGTTAATATATATAGTATTTTTTAAGTGTAAGTAAGATTTGGTAATTTCTGGCTATGTCTATGCTGTCAATGGTAGAATGCCATACATTGTGGATGGGAAATGAGAATGTCTTTGACAGCATGCAGTGCTGTTTTAAGAACTCATATGGTTTTATTTAGTATTGTAATGATGTTTTTATCATTTTTGTGTACAATTTTATATTTTTCGTAGTGTTAAAATGTACTTTTTCAGATTTAGTCTTGTACAATTAGTGTTACATATTAGAGATGCTACACCTTTTCATGCACACACACGCACACACACACATATATATATATATCAGACTACTGATAACTTTCTAAATCTTGCAAAAATGTCATAAAATCACATGTACATGTGGCCCATTTTGACAAAATTCATCACTTAACCTTTGTCAGAAGTTCTGGTGTACATATTAGATTATTGGCAGACTGATATGAATATGAAAAGGCATAGCAGGTCTAATATGGAAGTGGCCATTATACATTTAAATATTATGCTGTATTAACTTAAGATATAAAGTTGATAATACTACAAATTAACTTTTTAAATGTTAATCAACATTATATAAAATAATCAAATGATTTTATTTCTCCGAAGTTCATAAAAAGCTTGAGTCTGGCTGTGCCGCAACTGGAGTCAATCACTCTACTACTATGTTAAACCAAGCAGGACAAGTTTATTATATTGTGAATCAAATGTGCATATAGTTAAATATTTTTTAGTAAAGTGTAAATTAAAACAATCAAATAATTCACCAGTAAAGTAAGTAATATAGTAATATATGGCTCAGGACTTTATAAAAAGTTTGACCATCAGAAGTAATGAAAAGTTGAGATCCATGGTCCTTGAGGTTCCGAGTCCTCTATCCTTGCATTAAACTACTAATGACAAACTCGTTGATTTTGACAATATACTAAATTAACATACATTTTAAATACTTAATTTTTAAGAAAAATTGTGTTAATCATTATTTTACCTTTAAAATCTAATCAATCTTAACTTGGGCATGCTGAATTATTAACAATGGGATCTGTAACAAAATGAACACTATGTTGTAAGCTATGACGCAACTATCCTGGAAGAACTGGTCGATTAGTTATTTGTACGTAGTTCAAATTTTTATCTGTGAATGAATTGGCTAGATTGGTTTAACTTTTGTTACAAAGTAACTTACTTATTCCCAATTTAGAACATGTACATTTGCTTTACGATATTTAATTATATATATGTGCGTGTAAAGAATTATTTAAACAATTCTGTTCATCATCATCACGGATAATTTGCCGTTAGTTTCACCAACTCTTACCAAAAATTATTTTATCAAATAAATTAACGTATTTATAGATTTGCAATAAATGCTATCTTCCCAATATTTATTTAAAAAATAAGCAAAAGGTAGAAATAGAAAGTTAAGGAGCTAAAAACGAACACAGCACGCAGTTTATACTTATTAAAAAGTTTTCTTCCAGCTATAAAAAGAGGTTTTGTTTTATTATTTTAAGCTCTCAGGTTCTCCTTATTATCCCACTATTGAAACGGCAAGTAACCAAAGCCTCTTTACCATCTGCTTTACTAAGCTTGCAAATGTTAAAACATCATCAAAGAAACGATCAATATTTAAAACATAGTAGCAATTAAATTTAGGTCAAAAGAGAATAAATTTATTGCGTCTATGAATAAATTAATCCTCAGTTTGAAAATAAATTAAAATTCCAGATATTTAAAATTTATCGTTTGTAGAAGAAACAAAAAAAAAATATTCAAAAGGCAGGGAGTGTAATATCGGATACGTTTGTTAATTTTTATTCATTTAAAAAAGTGATTTTAATTAAATACCTTTAAACATATTAAATTTAATAAACAAAAATATAAAAATGTTTTAAAATCTCAAACTATTTTAAAATTAAATATACTTCCGACTTTAAACCAGAAAGTATTTGTCACATAATTTTTTAAACTGGCCATTGACCCGGTTATTTTTCTTAAACATTATTAAAAACAATTCACAAAACATGAATTACTTTTTCATCAGTTTTTTAGTTGGAATATAATCTGCGTATTTCAAGCCAAACGCTTAGCGACACCCTTGGCGGAATTTTTTGACATTTATATGGATTGATTTTATTCTAAAATAACTTTATTAAAACAAATAATATATGTTTACAAATGATACAATTGGGTAAGAATAAATATTACATTTAAACTATAGGCATAATAATAATTACCTGATAACATAATGGTAAAAAGAACAAAACTTAATGAATTAATACATAATAGTTTGGTCATCAAGAACCTTATCTAGGACGCTGAAAAAGTTTCCAAGTTTCCTCATATAAAAATTTTGTAGATAAGATTTTGTCTCTGTAATTTTTTTAAGAGTTTGTACAAAATAAGAATCAACATTTGGAAGAGGCCGAGTGAATTGTTTCTTACATCTGGCCAACTATATAGAGAATGTCAGGAAAATCGACAGCCTGATGGTTGGAATGTCTTCAGAATGCAGGCAGTCCTTAATTGAAATAATCTTGTAGAAGTCTACTTTAGAGTTCTGATAGATAAACATTTTAATATTCCCAAGTCCAGTGCAGGAGTAGATGATGTGGTCAAACGTTACAGCTTGTCGGCAGCAGTTAGAGTATATTGGATCAATCTCACTGATTTGTTTCCTACAGCTCAGGAACCAGTTTGTAGACATAGCATGAAGATTGACTTTAACTAGATAGTACAAAAACTTTGGCTCCAATGCCCAAAATTTAAAAAGAACTACAAGTTTGTGATTGGATAAGCCAAGTTTTGGTCTAATAATGGTGACCTGAGGGTTGATTAGTTGATATGCTTGCCAAAGTGTGACTTTGTGCTTGGCTTGAAAGGTATTTTCTGAGATATTGTTAAATTTGTGAATCTCATGGAGCAAGATGTCAAGCCAGCAACTATCAGCAGGTAAAGGCCGATCTGTAGGTTGAACAATGTCAGCAATCTGCATATAGCCATATTTCTGAATTAGATTGTAAATAAGCATATGGGATTTCTGGAAATATATTGCTGGAATGGAGTGAAATGACATGCCATTGGACTTGCAGTGCTGTTCATGTTGGCAATGCTGATGGAAACCAAATGGCCTTTCCAGAATAGCTTTGCACATAATGAATTGATCTTTCTTATCAAGGATTTAGTGACTGAAATTATCGGCAGATAATATAAAATTTTGACATTACTTTCATATTAAGCAAGGCAACCTTTGCTTGAAGGGAGAGATATACCTTGGAGAGGGTTTTAGTAAGCTGACTGGTAGATTGGATAATTGACTGTTGAATTTCCTTGGACATAGCAGATTGTGATTTGTGAATCGAAACACCAAGGAATCTTTGTGGATTGGCTCTGTAATCAGATGAGATTTTCTTGCCTGAGAAAATTGTCCATGTTGATGACTTTCTCGGATTAATCTTTAACTGGAGTGTATTAGTAAAATTATCCACTGTTTGATATAGTTTTGTTAAGTTTTTTTTTTGAAGGGAGGATGACTAGAACATCATCCATGTATGCTATTGAACTGATAGATCTTTTAAGATGTGGAACAAATACTCCTGGAATCCTATCATTAATATCCATCAAAAGAGGGTTTATATAGGTAATAAATAGTAGAGCACTGAGAGGGGATCCTTGTGGAATAGATAAGTTAGGGTTGAAACTACTTGTGTATGACCCATTCAAAGAGATATATATCTGTCTATTATAAAGAAGATTATCCAATATTTGTATAATTTCTGTAGAGATGCCAAGGTCAGCCAATTGATTCAGAAGAATGTTGATATTGACATAATCGAAGGCTTGAGAAATGTCTAACTAGACAGCAACCAGCTTAGAGAGTCTATTCTTACGAATGTAACTAAACAGCATCTTAACCTCACCAATCACTGTCAATGCAGATGAACCTTTCTTGGCATGCTGTGTATGAGCAATTTTATCCAGTATCTTACCTTGAATTTTTTTTATAACTCCTTCAATTTTTTAATTAGAATTGGAGACATAGAAATTGATCTGATGTTCTTAATATCCATAGGGTCCCAGTTCTTCTTTAGAAAAGGAACTAATGCTATTGGGTAAAGATTATGAATAACTCTCTTCTGTTCCGTTAGGTGGTTTATCATATTCATTATGATCGGTATAGTAAAATTGCTGAGATGGGATAGCAAGAACTTTGGAATGGCATGCATACCTGTATGTACACTGTCTGGCAAATGTGCAAGCCTATCTTTAATGTCAGCTGTAATGCCATGTTCTTCAATGCCATCTGACATCCCAATCACGATGTTCAGCAGGTAACACTTTCCGCAATGTCTTCATAATACTTAGCAATATGCAAGATCATATGGTGTCCAGAAATCTTGGCACCATTTATATCTAGAACTGTTGGTAATTCTTGTTTCCTCCTAGCTCCCAGTGCCCATCTAAGATATCCTCTGGTCTAGCAATGCTGTCCAGTAAGGTATATCTTAGCCCTTTTTGTTGCAATATATTCAGCAAGAACAACTTGCTTAGACTTATACTGAGCTTCCAGAGTTAGTAGGTTTTCAATGGAAGTGTGATCAGTGGAGAATTCCTTAATTTTATTGTTGATATTCTCCAATTCATTCATAAGGGTATAGAGTCCTTTCAATTTGCGAGTGTGATGGCTAATTAGAGTTTGTAAGATTTGAATAAATGCAAACCAAGCTTCCTCTGGAGGTCTAGATATGATGTTAATTTTGTGATATAAGATGTAGGCCTCGGAGGGAATGGCCTCAGTCATTGTGGCCTTGATAATCATTCTAATAGACCTATCAAGCTTAACTGGATTACAGTTATCTATCTCAATGCATGCTACTAAGGCATGATGGTCGGAGAAGGCCACAGGTTGTAAGGTGGCCTCCAGGCCGTAATGTAGCTCAGATGTATAAAAAACAGGTCTATTAGAGATTGGCAACTTCTAGTATAGAAAGAGAAGGCATTAGATGGAAAGAACCCTTGGCCACTAATACATCTATTGAGCAGGTGAATGTATTTGTTAATGAAAACTTCATAAAAGTATTGAAGTCTCCAATGATAATAGATGGGTAGCTATTGTTGGCTGTAATCATGTTTATAGTGTTAACAATATGCAGATAGAGGGCTGGATTGCTTGGAGTATATACATAGAAAGCATTGATTGTAATGCCATCATAGGTAAGGTTGATAGAAATAATGTTGTGGTCTGCATATAGAATTTTGAATTTGTTGGGGATAGCTTATGATTAATTAAAATGCCTACCCCTCCTGCAGCTGATTGATTCAAAGTAAGATGTGTATAGCCAAGCTCATTAAGTACAGTGGTAATTTTGCTGCTGGAGTTATGGTGAAACTTCATTTCTCCCAAGAAATAAAACATGAGGAGAGACAGAGTTGAACCAATGACTTATAGCGTGAACATGCAAGAGTGAATTTAGACCCCTGACATTGAGACCAACTATCCTACACTTCACACTAGACATTGTTAATTGCTAGGCTGTCATTAACTGCTTGCCTTTCTTTTGTAGATGTGGTTGATTGAGCTGGTGAATTAATACAGAACTCTTGTGAATGTTCAGAAAATTTTTTAGGTAGAGCCTGAGTTTGCTCAGCTGCTTGATCTCCTTCAAGATCATTTTGATGAATTCCAGAACTAGAGAATGCAGTTTTGCATTTTTTCTCTGTTTTTTGATTTGAAGCATGAGCTGTTGCAGCTGCATCTGCCTTTGGATTAGGATATTGGCTAACCTTAACTTCCTGTTATCATCCTCATCTGAACTAGTAAGGGCTCTTCCAGTTAATCTTCTTTTATTATTAATTGTAATGGAATTAACATGCTCCATTTCAGACTAAGAATCAGAGTCACAAGATTCATCCAGTACTTTTGGTGCATTAGATGCCTGTATATTAGCTGGCTTATGATAGGAGAAGGATGAATCATTCCTTGTAGTAGGATACTCAGTAGATTTATTGTTTACTTGACATGAGTTTTCATTTGTTTTAGAGATGAAAGAAATGTGATGAAGGGTATCTTGATGGTAACTGTGGATTACTGGGTTTAAATCTTTAGTATTATAGCTGTTAGGTTTGCTGGCAGTAAAACTTTGTTTTTTTAGTCCATCTGCCGATTGCTGAGAATTTGAGTTTTGCTGTACGACTATATTATTGCCAGTGTTTTGATGTATATCTACCCGTAAATTTGTTTTGTTTCACTGTGATTTGACTCTTGGTACATTCTTCTCAAAAGGTATAGTTCTTTCAGTTATTTGGAATTGATCCAAATCTATTTAGGGTGATTGAGAAGAGGAAGGTTCATAGGCAGCTTGGTTATGTTCTGCAGAATCATTCACCAAGTTTGCAATTTCAACATTGCATCTGTGGAACTTGTTCTTTCGATTCCCACACTGATTGCAAACTCTAGCCATGCAGTTCTTGATTAAATGTGTCCTCTGGCCACAGTGAAAGCACTGTCTCCTAACACCATGAAACGACATTATTATAGGACAACCTTTGTATTTTATAGTGGTAGGAATGTCAGTCGGATTGATACTTTGCCTAAGATGAAGGTTAAATGTGGCAGTATTTGAAAGGATCAAAGTGCTAGCTTGCTCCTGAGACAGGTATTTAAATCTACTGACCTTCCCAAACTGACTTAAGATGTCATGCAGTTGAGCCTCTTCAAACCCATATATACAGTTTTTAATCTTTCATGAGAGAGCATCTGATCGATTGAGGTCTATGTAGCATATGAAATTCCCTCAAGTGTTTTATATGTGCTCTTAAAATTGTTTCTATTGGCCCAATTGCTAAATTCTATTGCTAGATAACAGTCATTAGGGTGGGTGAGAATTCGATGAATTCCATCGCCTGTTTTCTCTGTCTAATATCACATACAGCATCAATTGGGAACTTCAAGAGAGAGCACTTTTGATCAGTGATGGCCATTATAATGCCCTTATCACTGTTGTAATGAGACAGTGACTTAAGAAGATTGTTTGGAATTGTTTGATTGAACCTATATGTTAGGTCCTGATATTGATCTTCATTAATGTTTTCCATTGTGAACTATGATTAAAATGAAAGCTATTATCATCATGTTAATTGTCTGGCTCAATCAGGTCCATTAAAAGTGAGTTGGAAATATTTATGTTTGATAATTCGGTTTCGTAAGGTTTGTTATGAGATTATCAGGATTTTCTAACTTCTCTTTAACCTGCTGTTTTGAACCATTTTTTGCAATTCTAGCATATGTTGACCTATTTTGAGTGTTATTATCTATTTGAGATTTGATATATCTATTTTTATTATAATTGCACATGTATTCTTTGTTGATATCTAGTTCGCTAGATAAAATTTTGCACTCATCGCTAATATTTGCAGTTTTGGAAAGGTTTTCATTTAGCCCCTCTAGCGAGTGCTTGGTTTTCTCGAGGCATAAGAAACAGATTCTATCTCTGCTACATCAGTTTATTTATTATTTTCTCTTTTTTATTATACAAGCTCGTATGATCAGAATATTCATCTCCAAATAATTCATCTTCTGTTTTTTGTGGAGATACGTTACTATGGCTGTGGCTAATGTTACACTCTATGCTTTGGGAATAGCTGACTTTAGTTTCATTCATGAATGAATTTGTATCTAGCTTATTGTCAGAAACTGTTTTATTACTTAATTTAACTGCTTGTTTGGAACACTTTAGTAGTTTGTATTTTTATATTGGACTATTTCCATCATCTAATATGTGTGTTGAATGTCTTTAGAAAAGTTTAATTTTTAGTTAAATATTCCAAATGCATTCAACTGTTAGTAATATCACAGCAAACAGGTTAGTATATGCACCAACTGTTAGTAATATCACAGCAAACAAATGTTAATAATATCACAGCAAACAGGTTAGTATATGCACTAACTGTTAGTAATATCACAGCAAACAGGTTAGTATATGCACAACGTTTCGAGAGGTATTTTTCTCCCCTCTTCTTCAGGTGTTGCTGGCCTGACCAGTGACAGTACTAGCATGGGATTCGAACCTGGGTCCTTAGATTCTTGATTATTGAAATTTAAGGTAACGCTCTAACCAACTGAGCCATCCTGCCAAAGGCAACAGTATGTAGTAATTTCATATACTTATCTATGAGGTTCCTCCTGATTTCTCCACTTTTTCCTCAGAGCAAAGTTGATTAGTGATTTCCATACATTATGTATAGTCACACTAGGTTGGCTTATGGGATTTTTTGCCATTGTCATGTGAGCAGCTTCTTTAAATTTTCTTCTTTGTACCTTTTCTTCTTTATCCAATATTTTGTATTTTCCCAATTGAACGTATGTTCATTGGTCCATACATGGTCTGCTACCTTAGACACATCTGTTTTCTCTCTTCTAATCATCAGTTTATGTTCTTGCAAGCACTTTTGAATGGGACGGCTGGTCTCACCAATATATGTTCTTCCACATTCACATGGTATTTCATAGATGCAGTTTTTTCTTTGCAGCATTTCAAGTTTAGGCTTTGTAGATGTTAGAATTCCTCATAGTGTGGTATGCCTCTGAAAAGCTGTTCTGATGTTATACTGATTGCAGATTTTCCTTAATTTGTCTGCTATTTTTGGAATGTATGGATACACTACAGTACCAATAATTGTCTTTTCTCTTGATGGTTCTTTTTGTTGTCTGTTTAATGTTTTCTTAATAACAGCTGATGGATAACCATTTTTCATAAGAGTTTGTTCTATATAGATCTTTTCTTTTTCCAAATCACTGGTTTCTGAACAAACTTCTTTTGCTCTGTTCCATAGTGATAGTATAACTCCATGTTTTGTGTTTCTGGTGTGATTGGATGTATAGGCTAGGTATTTTCCTGTATGTGTAGGTTTTTGGTAAACTGTAGTTTTGATTTTGCCATGAGGGAGTCTTGTCACAAGAACATCTAAGAATGCCAATTTTTGTTCTTGTTCTGGTTCTATTGTAAATTTAATTGAAGGGGATATATTGTTGATGTGTTTCCAGAAAGTTTGTAGCAATGCTTCACCATGTGGCCATACAACAAATGTATCATCCACATAGCGAAGCCAAACTTTAGGTGGATAAGGAGTAGTTTTTATGGCTGTGGTTTCAAGTTCTTCCATATAAATATTGCTAATCAGGGGAGACAATGGTGAGCTCATAGCCATTCCTTGATTTTGTTGGAAGAACTCTGTGTTATATTGAAAGTAGGTTGTTTTTATACAGAAAGTTAATAGTTCCATTATGCTATCAATAGGAAGAGCTGTTCTGGTTTGTAAACTATTATCACCATTTAATCTTTTCCTTACAATAGACAATGCTTCTTCACATGGTACATTTGTGAATAAACTTTCCACATCAAAGCTTACCAGTAAGTCAGTTCTTTCAATTTTCATGTTCTTGATTAATTCTACAAAGTGTCTAGAATCCCTGACAAAGGACTGGGTCTTGTATGCCAAAGGACTTAGAACTTTGAGAAGAAATCTTGCCAAATTTTGGCAAGGTGAATTTCTAGAACTAACAATAGGTCTTAATGGAACATGATCCTTATGGATTTTAGGTAGACCATAAAGATGAGGAATTTTGCTGAAATATGATGTTATTTTACTTTTTTCTGAAACAGTGAAGTACCTGCGATGCTTTCTGAGTAATGCTTGCTTGTAACTTTGTTCCTTACTCGGTATCGGATTTTTTGCCACTTTTCTATATTGGCCTGCTGTGAGGAGTTCTTGTATTTTGTTGTCATAATCAGTTGTATCCATTACAACTGTTGCATTGCCTTTGTCAGCAGGGAGAATAATTATAGATTTATCTACTTTGAGAGATTTAATTGCTTTCCTCTCCCCATAGGATATGTTTGACTTCAATTTTTGTTGCTTGTCAAGTGTTCTTTTTATTCTCCAGCGTAATTCTGCTGCTTCTTCTAAAGGCAATTTTTGAGTGACTTCCTCAGTGGCTGCCATTATATCTAATAAGGGGATATTAGATGGTGTTACAGCAAAGTTTAATCCTCTTTCAAGAACAGAAATTTCAGTATCTGTTAGATGTTTAGAACTTAGATTTTTAACAGATGAAGCTGTTGCATTGCTTGGTACATTATGATTTTTGATATGCCCATGTAGGTTAGCAAGTTTCTACTTTTGACATTCTTTTATTTTTCCATGTAATATAGAATATGATTTTCTTACTGCTTGAAAAACTCTCATGTAGTCATCATCAGTAAGTTTATTTTTTAGAAGACATTCTACAGTATTAATTGAATGCATTGTTTGATACTTATAAAACCTATGAGCATTTATTCTTTCTCTTAACAGAGCTTCACTTGCTCTCTGAGTAATTTTCTCAGCTCTCTGAGAGTGAATTGGAGGTTTTAGTTGCAAACCTTTAGGAATTATCCCTTCCGATTGTCTAAAGCTGGCCAAAGTAGAAAATCATTTAACTTTCCTATGTAAATGTAAATCGGAAGGGATAATTCCTAAAGGTTTGCAACTAAAACCTCCAATTCACTCTCAGAGAGCTGAGAAAATTACTCAGAGAGCAAGTGAAGCTCTGTTAAGAGAAAGAATAAATGCTCAAAGGTTTTCTAAGTATCAAACAATGCATTCAATTAATACTGTAGAATGTCTTCTAAAAAATAAACTTACTGATGATGACTACATGAGAGTTTTTCAAGCAGTAAGAAAATCATATTCTATATTACATGGAAAAATAAAAGAATGTCAAATGAAGAAACTTGCTAACCTACATGGGCATATCAAAAATCATAATGCACCAAGCAACGTAACAGCTTCATCTGTTAAAAATCTAAGTTATAAACATCTAACAGATACTGAAATTTCTGTTCTTGAAAGAGGATTAAACTTTGCTGTAACACCATCTAATATCCCCTTATTAGATATAATGGCAGCCACTGAGGAAGTCACTCAAAAATTGCCTTTAGAAGAAGCAGCAGAATTACGCTGGAGAATAAAAAGAACACTGGACAAGGAACAAAAATTGCAGTCAAACATATCCTATGGGGAGAGGAAAGCAATTAAATCTCTCAAAGCAGATAAATCTATAATTATTCTCCCTGCTGACAAAGGCAATGCAACAGTTGTAATGGATACAACTGATTACAGCAACAAAATACAAGAACTCCTCACAGCAGGCCAATATAGAAAAGTGGCAAAAGATCCGATACCAAGTACGGAAACAAAGTTACAAGCATTACTCAGAAAGCATCGCAAGTACTTCACTGATTCAGAAAAGAGTAAAATAACATCATATTTCAACAAAATTCCTCATCTTTATGGTCTACCTAAAATCCATAAGGTTCATGTTCCATTACGACCTATTGTTAGTTCTAGAGATTCACCTTGCCAGAATTTGGCAAGATTTCTTCTCAAAGTTCTAAGTCCTTTGGCATGCAAGACCCAATCATTTGTTAGGGATTCTAGACACTTTGTAGAATTAATCAAGAACATGAAAATTGAAAGAACTGACTTACTGGTAAGCTTTGATGTGGAAAGTTTATTCACAAATGTACAAACCAGAACAGCTCTTCCTATTGATAGCATAATGGAACTATTAACTTTCTGTATAAAAACAACCTACTTTCAATATAACACAGAGTTCTTCCAACAAAATCAAGGAATGGCTATGAGCTCACCATTGTCTCCTCTGATTAGCATTATTTATATGGAAGAACTTGAAACCACAGCCATAAAAACTACTCCTTATCCACCTAAAGTTTGGCTTCGCTATGTGGATGATACATTTGTTGTATGGCCACATGGTGAAGCATTGCTACAAACTTTCTGGACACACATCAACAACATATCCCCTTCAATTAAATTTACAATAGAACCAGAACAAGAACAAAAATTGGCATACTTAGATGTTCTTGTAACAAGACTCCCTCATGGCAAAATCAAAACTACAGTTTACCGAAAACCTACACATACAGGAAAATACCTAGACTATACATCTAATCACACCAGAAACACAAAACATGGAGTTATACTATCACTGTGGAACAGAGCAAAAGAAGTTTGTTCAGAAACTGGTGATTTGGAAAAAGAAAAGATTTATATAGAACAAACTCTTAAGAAAAAATGGTTATCCATCAGCTGTTATTAAGAAAACATTAAACAGACAACAAAAAGAACCATCAAGAGAAAAGACAATTATTGGTACTGTAGTGTATCCATACATTCCAAAAATAGCAGACAAATTAAGGAAAATCTGCAATCAGTATAACATCAGAACAGCTTTTCAGAGCCATACCACACTACAAGGAATTCTAACATCTACAAAGCCTAAACTTGAAATGCTGCAAAGAAAAAACTGCATCTATGAAATACCATGTGAATGTGGAAGAACATATATTGGTGAGACCAGCCGTCCCATTCAAAAGCGCTTGCAAGAACATAAACTGATGATTAGAAGAGAGAAAACAGATGTGTCTAAGGTAGCAGACCATGTATGGACCAATGAACATACGTTCAATTGGGAAAATACAAAAATATTGGATAAAGAAGAAAAGGTACAAAGAAGAAAATTTAAAGAAGCTGCTCACATGACAATGGCAAAAAATCCCATAAGCCAACCTAGTGTGACTATACATAATGTATGGAAATCACTAATCAACTTTGCTCTGAGGAAAAAGTGGAGAAATCAGGAGGAACCTCATAGATAAGTATATGAAATTACTACATACTGTTGCCTTTGGCAGGATGGCTCAGTTGGTTAGAGCGTTACCTTAAATTTCAATAATCAATAATCTAAGGACCCAGGTTCGAATCCCATGCTAGTACTGTCACTGGTCAGGCCAGCAACACCTGAAGAAGAGGGGAGAAAAATACCTCTCGAAACGTTGTGCATATACTAACCTGTTTGCTGTGATATTACTAACAGTTAGTGCATATACTAACCTGTTTGCTGTGATATTATTAACATTTGTTTGCTGTGATATTACTAACAGTTGGTGCATATACTAACCTGTTTGCTGTGATATTACTAACAGTTGAATGCATTTGGAATATTTAACTAAAAATTAAACTTTTCTAAAGACATTCAACACACATATTAGATGATGGAAATAGTCCAATATAAAAATACAGCTAGAACACCATCATCACAAACCTTCAGAAAAACACTTTAGTAGTTTGTTTTTAATTTTTTCATGTTGAAGACCGGCATTACAGACTTCAAAATCTGAGCCATGCGAAGATTTTGAATGGTGTAAGCAGTAGTGAAATTACACTTTAAGAGGTATGTTTTATAATATCCTCATTTTGAAAACAAGTTTTACTTATATCTTTGGTATTGATCGAATCTTTTGATATATTTTGGTCTGATTTTTCTTGTAAATTTTGAACTTGTGAAATGCAATGGTCATTTAAACATTTGTTCATCGGAGCATGTTCAGCCATAATATATGTATCAATTGGCTCAGCATTATGTTTAGGGCTCCAAACTTTTTGAAGTACAGTTTTATTAGCTGTTTGAGATTGATTTATGGTTATATTTGATTTACTAATAATTTTCTTAATATAAGGTGGCCGAAAACTCTTTTTTAATATTCTTTTCTGTTTCAAGAGATAATGACTTTTCTGATTGGCAAGAGCCAGCAGATCTTTCATTATGAATAGAACCTGTGGCACTACCATCTGATAATGAGCTGTCATTGCTATTTGAGGTAAGATTTTTGGATATATATTTTTTTAATTTTAGGGGTAACAAATTTAGCTTTAGAGTTATGCAGGTTAGGTGCATTCAGAGACAATGAACAATTGGATTGGTTTACTAAGTCATGTTTAGGATTAGTATCCAAGTTATTTAGGGCTTGGCCTGATAGAACCATATCTGAATTAACGTTCGATTTGTCTGGCATGAGGCCTATGCTTACGTTAGTTGAGTTTGACATTGAATCAAGTTCTAATAATGAAATATCTTGAAGAGATTGTTGATTGATTTCCAATTTCTTATTAGGGTGAGTAACTTTAGACTGAATTTTATCATTTATAGTGTTATATATATATATTTTTTTTAATTTTTCGGCTCTAATTTTGGCTCGCTATGTTTTGCCATGGCGGATTTTTCCACAGACTCATTTTTTATATTTATTTTATGTTTCTTGGATTTATTTCTTAAATCCATACATTAAAATATATTTAAATCCTATATTCTTCTATTTAGTCTTCGTTTAAAGCTTTTTGATGTAATTATTAATAGTTGAATTTTAAAACTTATATTATGCAGCTTACTTAGATTATTTCAGATTGATTTTAAATAGCTTATTTACAGAAACTTAATTTTTAATTAAAACAGGTTGAGTAATCTTCAGAAACATTTTAATGAATTTAAATTAGAACTTGCAAATCGTTTTCAAGTATTAGTAGATTTTCTATATACAGTAATTCATATTTAAATGAAATTAATAGAAAAATAACTGCTACACTTTCAAAAACTGCAACAAAAATAGCTGGTAGAAAAAAGCAGCAATTGATCAATAAAATTTCTATTGAGTCTAGAAAATTTATGAAGAAAAGAAGAAATATAAAATAGTGCATTAAGCAGGACTGAATATTTCGAATTTTGTAAAATGGTGCGAAAAAGAGTTGATAATGATATAAGAAAGTATAACTGTGAACTAGCAAGGAAAGCTGTAGAAGAGAATAAAAGTCTCAAAAGTGTAAAACAACGTATTGGTATTGGTAGAAAACATATTTGCAATAAGAAAAAAAGATGATGGAACTATTAGTAAAAAGAGATGATATCATGGAATGGGTACAAGTGTTCTATCAAGAATTCTATAGTAATAAAAAAAACAAGTACTTCCTATATTTATTATATATTCTGAATTACCCAGGAAATTAAATGAAGAAGTGAAACATGCAATTAAATTTATAAAGAAGGTAAGAAGGTAAAAGCTCCAAGTAATGATGGTATTATAACTGATACATTAAAAAAAGCAGGTGAAGAAATAGAAAATTATTTGGCAAAGTTATATACCAAATATCTAAATAATAAAGATGTATCAGATGATTGGAAAAATGCAGTATTAATATTAATATTTAAAAAAGGTGATAAAGAAGATATTAAAAATTACAGACTTATCGGTCATTTATCAGTTTCATACAAAAAATTTTACCAAAATAATTACAACTCATCTACAGAGAACATTGAATTTCAATCAACCAAAAAAAAAAAAAAAAAAAAAACAAGCTGGATTTAAAAGTAGTTTTAGTACAGTAAATCATACCCAAGTATTGAGAGAAATTATAGAAAGTATACATGAATGTGAGTTGCCATTATGCATTGGATTTCTAGATTATCAAATGATATTTGATTTTATAAGCATTTCTTCAGTGATTAAAATATTGAATCATCAAGGTATAGACCCAGGATATGGTCCTATCTTGAAGAATATTTATAAAAATGCAACAGCAATAATTAGATTACATAATGATGCTAAGAAAGTTAATATTGAGGAGGATATAAAACTTTTTAGAGCAATGCTACAAGAAGTATTTTGTGAATTAAAATGGAAAACTAAATGAATGAAAGTAAATGGAGATTATTTAAGTCATTTAGATTTTGCAGATGATGTAGTTGTTTTCACAAATAATGCTTCAGAGCTTCGGGAAATGTTGCAGGAGTTATCAGATGAAAGTAGGAAAGTAGGACTAAAAATAAATGTTAAAAAGACTAAAGTAATGTGTAATGAATTTTCTCAAAGTATGAAAATTAAGATTGATTATGATGAGTTAGAAGAAGTTAACAGGTACAAATACCTTGGTCAGATTATTAATACAGATGGAAACATAATGGATGAAATTAATCATAGAATTAAACTTAGTTGGAGTGCTTTTGGTAGAAATAACTTGATACTAAAAGGAAATATGCCTATGTGTTTGAAAAGAAAAGTTTCTAATAAATGTGTTTTACCAGTTCTTACTTATGGATCTGCAACTTGGACACTTAATAGAAGAGCAATACAGAGACTTCAGACCACTCAAAGAAGTATGGAGAGATCCATGTTGGGAGTAACGAGAAGAGATCAAAAACACAATATATGGGTAAAAGAACAAACAGGTGTTGCTGACCTCATTGAAAAAATTAAAAGATTAAAGTGGAGTTTGGATTGGACATATTGCTAGAAGAGATGATAATAAATGAACAACTGAAATCTTAAACTGGACTCCAAGAGATTGTAAAAGAGACCACATGTTAGATGGATGGATAAAATAAGAAAGTGTGCAGGGGTGATGTGGAGAAGAGAAGCTAAAGACAGGAGGAGATGGATAGAACTTGGAGAGACCTTCATCCTGCAGTGGATTGATAATGGTTATCATTTATATATATATATATATATATATATATATATATATATATATATATATATATATATATATATATATATATATATAAATGATGGAGTAAATCGCTCTCTTCTCAAACTATGAGTAAATAGTTTGTGAGGAGACTGGTTTACTCCATTAATTGAGCTAAGCAATTTAATGATTATTAAAACAGGCAAAACACTCCATACAGTGGTGCCACTCAGTGCAAGCCAGAGTAATCAATGGATGTCAGAATGCTTGTGCATAAAATGTCTATCTAGTGCCTACTCATCCAATATCCCCATACTAGTTTCTGGCTGTGGCTTTCATCAGTGAGGAGCCTTGAATCTGAAAGCACTGCACCTATATCTAAGGATCTAATGCAACCCTCTAGCAGCCACCTTTTATCTCTACTTAACTACAAAATTATGAGAATAAAATTTAAAACACAATAATATTTTCAATCTACGTTCATTAGCTTATATAGTCATATAGATCTAAACTCAGTTCAGTACCCATACATTTTGGTATCTTTGGTTCTTTGGGTACTGAACAGAGTTCAGACCTATATGACTATATAAGCTAATGTGCTTAGATTGAAAATATAAATGTTTTCAATTTCATTCTCATAGTTTTGTAGTTAAGTAAAGATAAAAGGTGGCTGCTAGAGGATTGCATTAGATCCTAAGATCTAGGTGCAGTGCTCTCAGATCCAAGGCTCCTCATTGATGAACATCACAAGCCAGAAACTATTTTGGGAATATTGGATGACTAGGCACTAGATAGGAATTTTATGCACAAGCCTTCTGGCATTCATTGATTAATCTGACTTGCACTGAGTGGCACTACTGTATGGAGAGTTTTGCCTGTTTTAATAACAGTTATGAGCAAGCATAAGAAATAGTGATCATGTATTGTTTGGTAATTTAATGTTTGCAATTATTAATTTATGTTTGATTATTAAAAACAAAGTTATTAAAATTATGATTTAGTCTTATTAGTTTACTATTTATTAATTCCATGTTTTAATCTGGATTATATATTGAGTTCAATTATTATTCATAGTCAAAGAGGAAAATAATTTACTCCATTATTTATACATACAACATAACTATATTTGATATGCTTTCCAGAAATACATATAAAACTATAAACAAACAGAAAAAAAGCCCTCTTCCCACTTATTTATCTATGAATATAAATAGAATAATAAAAAGTGTGAATATGCTAAGAATATATTTCAAAAATTTTATCTAAATTTTCCCAGTACAACAAACATTTCTACTGCATATTTCTAGAAATGTAAATTTGAATAAGCAGTATATCAACATGTATTTAACTATACCTAGTATATAGAAGAACTACAAACAAATTTAGAAAAGATACCTTTTCCCCTCCTATCTATCTAAGAATATGGAAAGTGTTTTTTCCTCCCATTTAATTATAGTAATTCTCTGAATTGCTGGTAGGCATGGCAGATATGGTTAAATGTATTTTGATATGCTATTGGAATTTTATTTACCTAGCAATATGCAATAGGTATCATATAGACAGATATTGATTTAAAGCTGAAAAAACAGAACAAATGCAAAAATAAGCAGTTCTAGGAAGAAGTGAAGCAAACCCAACTAACCACCTAATTCCAAATATTTGCTTAATATTCTCCTCTCATCCCACTAGGGAGCATATTAGATATTATGCTGATGTGAATGAATTATATGCCTAATCTAAATCAAAATGGCAATGGTTAATCTCTAATTTGTTCTTTGAGTTTTTACTTAATCCAATTTATAATCTCACAGCTTTCGGTATAAAGCTATAGTTTGTTTAGAATGATATTTGATATAATTTTTATGCTTTATCGAATTCACTTTCTTCATTATAAAAACATAAAGTGAACTTATTTTTCAAATTCAGAACACTTCCTATGGCTTTTCAAGTTAATTAATATAATTTGATCAGTGATTTGATTATATATAGTTCTGTGTTGATTTTCCAATACCATATTACTTTAATGCTATTTACAGTAAATCTAAATTGGTGACTGTGTGTCAGCATAGTTAGCCTAATCCAGAACATTCTGTTATTAAAATCTGTGTGGTAAAAAGTTCTTTAACATATTCCTTTCATCTTTATTTGATATTTACCACATAAGTTTTTCAGCATATCCATTTTGAAATTGTTTCTATTTTGTTATCACAGATACCTTTTATTTTTCTTTTGCTTAATATCCTTCTTAGATATTATTATATTGATTTTTTGCTGATTAGTGAAAACTTTTTACAAATCAAGACACTATCCCTTTAAAAATATTTAACTTTAGTGATTTTATATCTACTCGTATTTATGTCATCTAGTATTGAGTAGTGAATGTTTTTTAAAAAATTTAACTTTAAATTAAATTTTCAAAGAACATTTAACTGTTAGTAATAGTAAACAGGCAAAAACTCTCCATATAATAGTGCCACCTTGTGCTAACCAGAATAATCAATGGATGCCAGAAGGCTTGTGCATAAAATCCTTATCTAGTGCCTACTCATCCAATATCCCCAGACTAGTTTCTGGCTTGTGGCCTTCATCAGTGAGGAGCCTTGGATCAGAGAGCACTGCACCTAGATAGGGATTTTATGCACAAGCCTTCTGGCATCCATTGATTACTCTGGTTAGCACAAGGTGGCACTACTATATGGAGAGTTTTTGTCTGTTTACTAACAGTTATGTGCTAGCATGAGATGGTGATCTTGTGATGTTTAGTGGTTTAACACCAATCCTGCCTAACAGGATAATGGTGGCTATGGTTGTTAAAGAGCCAAAGTCACCAAAATGTATGGGTGCTGAATTGAGTTCAGACCCATATGACTATATAAGCTATTGAGCTTAGATTGAAAATATTATTGGGTTTTTAATTTCATTCTCATGGTTTTGTAGTAAAGTAGAAATAAAAGGTGGCTGCTGGAGGGTTGCATTAGATCCTAAGATCTAGGTGCAGTGCTCTCAGATCAAAGGCTCCTCACTGATGAAGTCCACAAGCCAGAAACTAGTCTGGGGATATTGGATAACTAGGCACTAGATAGGGATTTTATGTACAAGCCTTCTGGCATCCATTGATTACTCTGGTTAGCACAAGGTGGCACTACTATATGGAGAGTTTTTGCCTGTTTACTAACAGTTATGTGCTAGCATGAGATAGTGATCGTGTGATGTTACTAATAGTAAAGAGATTAATATATAAATAATGTTTCAAGAGGTATTATTCTCTCTTTTTCAGGTATTTCTGGCCTGATCAGTAACATCTGAAGAAAAGAGGAGAATAATACTTCTTGAAAAGTTGTGCACATATTAACCTATGTATAACTAACAGTTGAATGTTTTTTGACAATTTAATTTAAAATTAAGTTTTTCTAAAGATATTCAGTACTCAATAATAAATGATGGAAATATGTAAATACAATTAAAATACCATCATCACAAACCTTAAAACAGGCAAAACTATCCATATAATAGTGCCACTCAGTGCAAGGTGTAGTAATCAATGGATGCCAGAAGGCTTGTGCATAAAATCCCTATCTAGTGCCTACTTATCCAATATCCCCAGACTAGTTTCTGGCTTGCGGCCTTCATCAGTGAGTGTTTTAACAACAGTTATGAGCAAGCTTAAGAAATGGTGATTATGTGACATCACAAACCTTCCTTTAATAAATAATATTTACTAAGGCAATAAACCTCAAGCATGTGCACTTGAAAATGTGAAGGTAGGGAGCTCTACAGGTCTTAACTATAAGCTTACGCTTTTTTGACATTGACAAAGAGTTTAGTGACTATTGTAGTTTGGCCATCTTTTCTCAGATTCATTTTTAACTTTTATACATAGTTTTTTTTGTTTCTTTACCATTTACATTCTAAGATAAGAATATTTTCTTGTTTATAATTTTTAAATATTTCCTGGAGTGCCTTTTCTCATACTTTACATAAAATTTATCAGTAAGTAATTTATAATGTTCCACAATTTTCTCATGCATGTTTTTGACATTAAGTTTGATGTTTTCATCACTTGCACTAAAAATGTACATCAATATGTTTTTTATTAATTCTATCCATGCATATAAATGTTACTCTGATTTATTTCCTAAATGTATTTATAAAAAAAAATACATGTTTACTGAAATGGTCTATGATTTCCAGGTCATAAACTTCAATTTCTTCTCTCTTTGGAACATATTTTGTCTTCTGCTTGCATCTTCGTTTTTTCCTCAACATAATCAAGTTTTTTTTTCAATTTTGTTTGAATTATTGGAAATATATCTATATTATTATATTGCTGAATAAAAACTCATAATATTGAATTGCTAATAATAATAACAAATATAAAGTGTATAGTTAACAACATTTCAATAATGTGTGCTGAGAATAAAACTTAATAAAAATGATATGTATATTGGTGATTATTTATCTTTTCAACATGTGTGTGATCAGGTGGATCAGCAATATGAGATGAAACTGAGAGTAGTGGGTTGTGTGAAAGTCTGAGTTCAAATCCCGCATATATTACATATATAAATGCAGATTTAAGCCTGTACAATGTATTAATTTCTGTAAATAGTGTGTAAAAGGTCTGCCCATCCCTCGCATATGTATGTATAAATGGATTATTCTCCTGTACATGAGGGGTCAGAATGACTAATAAGTCAACATGGGTAGGATGACAACCTTGGCACTAACAAGGGCTTTGAATGTTCCTTCATCAGATTCTCAATGAAATGGAAGGCTGAAGAGTTGTGAGTTGGAATAGTTTGAAGCCTGTCCTTTAAAGTATGAAGATTGGCTATCTTAATATAAAGCTGAGCACTGATTATATATGTGTGTGAGGATAGTAATCTAGACCAACTAATGAGATTTCTGGTTTAGCATGAAATACGTATATCGGTGATTATTTATCTTTTCAACATGTGTGTGATCAGATGGATCAGCAATATGAGATGACACTGAGAGTAGTGGGTTGTGTAAATGTCTGAGTTCGAATCCCGCATATATTACATATGTAAATGCAGGCTTAAGCCTGTACAATGTTTAAAAATGATATAAAATCTTATAGGGCCAGGCCAGTATAATTATACCAGAAAGTTTGCTTGAAGTCTAAAATTTAAGGTGTTTTTAAATCTCAGGATATTAGCTTTGATAAATTAAAAAGAGTAAATATAAAAGCTGGAAGTGTAGATTAAAATCCAATGCGCCTCACTGAAGAAGGCTAGAAACGAATGTCAAAGTTTTCATGTGACACTGGTAACCATTGTTAATTCATCTTTCAATAGATGGTGCTGGAGTAGAACAAATTACAACTATAAGCATTGAGAGTTTTTGTAAAAATGAAGATCACTGTTGTATATACATATAAAAATTGTCCTTTTTAGCTTTATTATTATTGACGACCCTGATGATGATTATTGTTAGCAACATATTTTGTAATTATTATCAATCATAACAATTATATATCATCACTTACGCATCATAAAAATTTATTTTAAAATTACATGTTAATAAATCACTTTTTTCTTTTAAAAAAGAGTGACTAAATACTCCATGTCAGAAACAGATATTTCAGAATATAATAAATGATTCATAGAAGAAAAAAAAAGAGCCATAAAGATACAATCTTTAAATCAATTAAAATGTGATTTGTGGAACAAAAATTCGAATTCACATTTAAATTTAAAATATTCAATTTTTGTAAAAAAAAAGAAAAAAAACATTTATTACAATAATTTCAAATTTGGTAATCGGTTGTCATCTTGAAAATGATAGAAAACTTAAAATAATAATAATGAATATTATTATAATGTAATAAAAATAATCGAATGAAAAATGAAAAATAGTTTTGTGTCATAATTTATCTTTTTTTTTTTTTGAAAATCAACTTTAAAGAAAAATTCTACGCCGAAATACATTAATGTGATACAACATAGAACTACTTTTTCTACATGGAAAACTATTTGACAAAATTTAAAGTAGATTAAAGTTTAAAATTTTAAAAGAGGAACAAAGGTATTTCACGTATTGCAAACTTTTTTTTGTTTTGTTTTATAATAATCAGCTCTTAATACCAGCTTAAGATCTCAGAAATACTTCAAGTAATCGTTAGGAGTTTAGAGCTTTGTTCTGGTAGTGAAAGTTATTATTTATGTGTGTGGGGGGGGGGGAGGTATACATTTTAAAACAATATTGAAATAAGAATATAAATAATATGAAGACAATAAGTAAATTATATGCACTTGTAGAGAAAACTGAGAATAAAAAAGAGGAAAGACAATTATTTTTGCAAAGTGTATAAAATCTGTAGACAAAAAGATAAAAAAAAAAAAAGTAATAAAAAAAAAAAGATAAGTGGAATAGTCAAGCGTTGTTAGCCGAGAGGTCAGCGCAGCCGCCTTGCAAGCAAGTAGTTAGTTGCAGATGGTTGTTGCGGGTTCGCCTCCTGGCCGATGCTATGACATATGGGGAAAAAAGTGGAATAGTGGAATAGTCAAGCGTTGGTGGTCAAGTGGTCAGCACAGCTGCCTTACAAGCAGTTGTCCCGGGTTCGCGAGTTCACTTCTCAGCCGATGCTTTGACACATGAAAAGATAAGTGGAATGTCGCAAATGCCTTTTTAATCCAAAATATTAAGATCTTAAATCTTATTAATATTCCCCTGAGAATCAAGATGCTGATAGAGTGGTGATTAGCATATCCGATTGTCATGCCCAGAATGTATAGTTTAATTCCAGGATGAGTGAACCTTGAAATTTTTCAGTTACAAATTGAGTTAGGATTTTTTTCTGGCAATTAACGGACCCATAGATAATTCAGCTAACCATCTAATACCAATGGTAAGGCTATTATTAGCTGGAGGAAAATAGTCTCAGTTTAATTTTGATTACTCAGACGAAAGTTGATGCAATAAGTGTACAAATAATCTGATTAAGGAAAGAAGATATATTATTGAGTTATAATGGATCACTAACTTATAAATTCTATTTATATAAACCCATGTCAGTTCTGTGAATATGTCTGACTTGATCAAAAACAGTGCTAAGCTGTAATTTTAAATAAATTAATCTTTCCAGCATAGTGGACCATCACTATTTATTTTGTTAAACAATTTGATTGTAATATAATTCAGTCTTCACCAATGGTGGAGTAGTGTTATATCCCCTATGGGCATAGAACTCACAATTTATTAGCAAGGTGTAAGTATAGCTTTCAGTTTTTCAATGATTGGATCAAAAACTGAATAGATTGTTGATCCCACCATTATTCATCATCTTTACCTGAAATCTAGACCTAATACTAGATATTCATTAACTTTTTAATTGATATAAGTAGCATCCTTTTTACAATATCAGAATCCACAATACAAAAAATATCAATTGATTCTGAGTAGAAGCATCAAATAGTAAACATTAAATGTTTACACTGTGGTTTTTGAAATGAAAAGTACTACTAGGTTTAATTTTCATGACTATGAGATCCACTCTATAATGATATATCTTAATTTTTACATCAATCCACACCATGCATCATTCAAGAATTTTGATCTAGATTATCTTCATTTATTTTTTGACTATATCTTATTTATTAATACTGATTATTCATTTATGAGATCCCTAAATTTATGACTCAATTTATTTTGCACTATACTGTCAGAGCTGTCACCATTAATATTATTTTCCATTACCTATTGTGAATTTTTATCTAACTACTTCCATTATAAGTAACCTATGTTTTCAAGCCTAGAATTGAAGCAAACTTGAGACAGGAATAATAATATACTAGAGAAAAGGCAGTCTTTAAAACTGACTGGTATATATGAGGTAAAAGGGGAGAAAAACTGGTTGGTGGCCTAGCGGTTAGCATGGCTGCCTTCCAAGCAGATGGCCTGAGTTCGCTTCCCAGTGAAAGCATTTGACATGGGAAAAAAAACTGGTTATGACAAAGATGTCTGACTCTTAAAGAGTGAAAATATTTCGGATTCGTATGTAGATATTATTTTTTTTTTGTAATAAGTTAGTTAAAAACATTGTTGAGATATCAATAGCAAATTATTATAATCATTTAAAAGATTTATTAATTCATAATAGTAATTCAGATATTAAAACAGAAGTAAACTCTCCATACAATAGTGCCACCCAGTGCAAGCTATAGTAGTCAATAAATGCAAGAAGGTATGTATAAAATCCCTATCTACTGCCTACTCACCCAATATCACCATACTAATTTCTAGCTTTTGGCTTTCATCAGTGATGAGTCTTGAATCTGAGAGCACAGTATCTAGATCATATGATCTAATACAGCCTTCTAGCAGCCACCTTTACATTTTTAGTTAATTATAAAACTATGAGTCCAAAATGAAAACACAATAATGTTTTCGATACAAGCTCATTCGAGTGTATATTCATACAGATCTGAATCCAATTCATTATCTATACATTTTGGTTTTTTTAAAACTATAGTCACTATAATACTATTGATTACTATGGATTGCAGGATGGCATTATTGTGTGGAGAATTTTCTACTGTTTTAACAGCTTGTGTAAGCATAGAAAAAAGTGATCACGTGATGTTTATTATTTTAATTTAGATATTGATGTAATACAATAACATGTAATTGACAATAAGTTGATTGATTATATAATATTCAAGTACTAAAATGTGATCAGTTCAAAGCTGATTCAGGGGCCATTAGTTATTAAATCTAGAAGACTATTACAGCACAAAAAGATATAATAAGCAATAGGTAGAACTACATGAAAGATAAAACACTAATCATCACTTGATTACATGAAAGATATTTGTAATATGATTAATATATGAACTACCTTAGAAGAAAAGAAAAAAGGCAGAGAGAAAGACTAAGAGTAAAAGTTATACAATGAATAAATTTTAAAAATAAATAAATATTAGAGTTAGAATTGATGTGTATGCAATAAAAGGATGAAAATATTGCAAGAACAACCACTCTGTCACAGTTAATGCAGATATAATCAATGTCAATGGTATAAGATGGTGATCAAACCCTATTATGTTAGCCATAATTCATAATTATCATTCATCTACTGCAGAATGAAGGTTTCTCTAAATTTAATCCATTTTCTCTAACTCTATCTTCCCTTCTTCACAGCACACTAACAAACATTCTGATTTTATCCACTCATTTCATATGTGGTCTCCTTCTAGGTCTTTTGTAATCTCTTGAATTTCACTTTAAGTCTTCAACTGCCTATCTTTTATCACCTCTTCTAGAAATGGGTACAGCCCAGCTCCATTTCAGTTTCTTAATTCTCTTAATAATGTCTATGATATCTGTGTGTTCTCTCACTCACAATGCTGAATTAATTTTTTTTATATAAAACTTTCATTCAATTTTTTTTTTCATATGTCATAGCATCAGCCAGGAGGTGAACCCACAACTGTCTGCAACCAACTACTTGCTTGCAAGGTGACTGCAATGACCCTAGGCTAACAATGCTTGACTTTCATTCAATTATTTATATATGTAATCATTAAAACAGTCAACACTTAGCCAATCCCAATATCAATAACAATCTCAATCTGTTGTCAAGACAACCTACCTTTGGCAATAAAAGTGGAATAAGGGATTCCACCTTTATTGTTAAAAGAAAGTTGCCTTGACAACAGATTGAGATTGTTATTGATATTGGGATTGTCTAAGTGTTGGCTGATTTTAGTGATTACTATAAAGCTATTAAGTATTTGATTATTATTTCACTTATTATTTAAGCAATATATATATATATATAAAAGCTTTTTTTAAAAATAATAAATGCTACAGGAGAACACATTCCAAATCTTTATCTAGGATTGCCCCTATCTCCAGACCGATTTCGAGCTGAAGAGTTGAATTTAAAGACATGTAGATGTCTGAAAATTTCAAATCTTCTTTTTAAAAGTTAAGTATTAGATAAATGCCTAACTTGAGTTGGTATTTTAAAGCTGGTGTCCTAGCTCCTCACTGAAGACAGCCATAGCTTGAAACTGGTTTGGTAATAGGGACAATCCTAGATAAAGATTTCAAATGCGTTCTGCTGCAGCATTTATCATAAAAAAAAAGCTTGTTTAGAGCTATTAGCATGCTCTTTACTTTACATATTTGTAAATGCAAGCTATATAAGTCATGTGATATATGACTTGATTTTATATATATAGTATACAATAAACATATAATAATGCATTATTCAATCACCAAAATTTATTAGATCCATCTTTCCACAATTAAATACCTAATGTTAATTAAAATATTATAAATAAAATTGTTTTTTTTTTCTAAAATGATTTTAAAAAACCTTCGAAAACTTTAATTGACTTTGAATTGTTGACTCTGTGCTTGTTTGTTGGCTTTAGAGTGCCATGCATTATTCCTCCAACATTCTCTTTGTAAATGGTAAGTTGAGAATAGGATTTCAATTCATTTGACTAAACTGAGAATACATTTCAAGTGAAAATTGATCCTTGTTTTTTTACTGTTGTGTCCATCATTCTGTCACTGAAGTGAAATGAACAACATAAAACAATCTTTTATAGTTGTATTAAATAACCTGCACACTATCACTCATGATTTCAAATAAAAGTGTTGGGTGTGGAGATTATTTAATATATTTATAAAAGAAATTACACATGGTAAAGAGAAATGTGAATGACTCCATGTGTATGCTTAATTAAAAATCAGATATATTAATCCTTAATTAAGGATTAAAGTTTATATCCATGCTAGAGATAATCTCTAGTTTAATAAATGATTAGTGATAATCATTACTGTATTTTTGTAGAGTGGATGGTATCAAAGTTGTGGGTGGAATAAGTTTGGCACTTCTAAATCAAAATGTAACAATTCATAAAATAATCTTATACTCACTTTCTCTAGAAATTATGTAATCTGCAATAATATACACAGCAGGATAAGAACAAATGACTAATATAAACTTTTATTTTACTTAAATCACATTCACTGTTGACTTCTAGACTCACTTCATGTTTATCAGAGAAGAAGAACATGCAGAAAATATATCTTCACAACTTGATCATCAAAATAAGAACAAAAATAACCAATAGTTTATTAGTGCAGGCAATAATATTAATGCAACATAAAATTGTAAAAAAACAAACAGCAACTTAAGTTTAAAACTTATCACAGCATTTCCAACCTTCTTATATAATTAACAATACTATTTTTTATACCAAAACTTTACTCTTACAGTTTCAACTGTTCTGCAGTCATCATCAGAGCCACAATGTCCAAATATATAATTATACAATGAACACATTATATATCCATAATCAAAACATACATCTTAACCTGACCATTATAAATAATCATTTTCCATTTTATTATTCTACTCTTAACTAATTCTATTTTTTTATTTATATTATTTTATTAAATTATTCTAAATCTATTTATTATAATTTTAATTTTTAAAACTTTACTTTTTAAACTCTACTATTTAACCTATCATTTTATTATTATCATTTTACTTATATGTATGTTTTGATTATATATATATAATGCATTAATTGTATGATTATATATTTGGATATTGTAGTTCTGATGATGACTGCAGGACAGTCGAAACTGTAGGAGTAAAGTTAAGTATATAAAAAGGTTGGAAATGGTATGATATGTAAATACAGAAATCAATACATAAGGAAAGGAAGAAGAAGAAGAAACTTCCATGAGTTTAAAACTTGTTGTATTTTTCATATTTGAAAATTAATCATTTTTCATTTCAAGTAAAAAGATGATATCTTAACGGAGAGAAAAAAATGGTAAGAATTAGTACCACAAAAAATGTAAAGGAATATACCCTCTCCCCAAACAATGGTGAAGACAATATTACATTATAATTATATATATATTTTATATAGTTAGTGTATCAATATTTATCTAATCAATACAGCGAAATCTAAGATCTTCATCTTCTGGATAAATATAATTACATACTACTAGTCATTTCTAATGAATGACTATATATATATGGACCATCTATCCAAAAAAACCTAAAACTATTCATGGCCTGAAAAAATATATAATGCCACCCAGCTTAGATTATAAATAAATTGTGGGTATAATAGGCAGATATATTAACTTTTATGCCTTATAGTAATTCATCTTTTTAAAGAATTGTTTTAAAGACATAAAAAAGTTTATATTTTACACTCATTAAATTCAGGTGTATCAAATATTTCTATCTAGGTGTGGATTATAGTAGCAATGTCATATATATATGAAGCAATAATACTCAGTCATAAATGTGTATATTACCATATATATATAAAACAGATAAAAAGACAAATAATACACTAAATATAGGTTTCATAATGACTATACAAATTAGTAAATATTACACAAATGTGTCTACAAGAGTAACATGTTGGGCCATTAGTCTGTTTATTTAATATTTTGTGATGCAGTCTTTTTAATATTTCCCACCTGAAAAACGTTAACATTTTGCTTAATTGTAGCTCTCCTGCACTCTAATCAATGAAAGCAATTATTATTATTCTTTTGAGTGCCTTTAAAATAATCTTAATAACACAAACAATGTTTGCTTTTCCACAAAAATAATCTCAAATTCACCATAATGTATATTTAGGAAAGTTACCTTTAATTCGTACCAAATATCTAAATTAATGAAGATGTAATTTTACAATAGTAAGTTCTATAGTATCACACCCAGAAATGTAAATAATATATTGATTATTCTTATAATATTACCATTATGGGGGCATAATTCAATTCAGTAAAATATTACCATTATATTTTTAAAAAATTATGGAGCATCTATAAATAAAATATTTCGAATCCCTTTATATTACTCTGATCAGAAAGGGGGGTGCACATTTCATTTTTATGAAAGTAAAATAAAAAATATTTTTTATAATCAATTTAATTTCAATAGCTATTCAGTAGTACCATATTAAAGTCTGGGATATACATTATTTTTAAGTCCATTTTTCTATTTAAAAGCTAACAAGATATATACAAATTGATTCAAATACAAAGCTTATAACTATTCAAGACAAAATTTCTGAAAATTTTTTTTTTTTTGGTACTTACGTATTATTCTGGCAGTAAGATTTCATATATGTATTAGTCTGGCAATATTTATTTGGAAAAATGGTGACATAATTTTATTAATGAAAATGATACCATCAACTACAGACATGTATTTATGTTTTTTGTCAAAAATTTTCTTCCACTGTCTAGACTTAATACAGATTTTCTATTTTGAAAAATGGCCACCTATAATTTATTTAGTGAAAATGACAATTCTGAATAAAACATCACCATTGTTTGTCAAAACAATGGACATAAAGTGTGATATCTTGCTCATAAAATTAACAGCAAAACCAACATGTTGACTAATAACTTTGTCATCATTGGAATATTATCTAATATTCACTTCCAAAATTTAATTCATTTCCTTTTTAGAAGATTGTAAAGGTGTTTAATTTGGGCATTAACACATATTTATTTGTACTAATGATTTTCATCACAGCCAGACTAATATGTAGAATTTTTTTATTGTTGGTTGGTAAAGAACAGGAGCTTAAATACTAAACTAGTCCTTAAAATAAATTGATTCTGAAGATTAGCTTTTGAATTGGTAAGACTATCACAATTATCAACATAATTAAAAAAATGATGAAATTTTTGTCTTTGCTTTTAATCAATTCAAATAAAAAATAAACTCCAACAACTTAATTGTTAATGCAATTATCAATTTAATCCAAGATAATACTAGTCTATGGTATGTTTTATACAATATAACTTTAATATAATATATTAAATGCCATTCTTTTGAGCCTGAATGCAGTCAACTTTCTTTACAGTGATTTTTCTACCTAAACAAAGTTTTTCACAGATGCAAAACTCTCCATACAATATTGCCACTCAGTATAAGCCAGAGTAATCAATGGATGCAGGAAGGTTTGTGCATAAAATCCCTATCTAGTGTCTACTCATCCAATATCCCCAGACTAGTTTCTACCTTGTGGCTTTCATCCAATTAAGGAGCCTTGGATCTGAAAGAACTGCATCCATTGATTACTCTGGTTTGCACTGAGTAGCATCTGTGAAAAACAGCTGTGATCATGTGATGTTTGATGGTTTAAACAAAGTTTTATGATAGATTATCTGTGTATCACACAATTATTCAATAAGGTCAAATCAAAATCTATTGTTTCTACAATCATATACATTAAAGTCTTAAAAATAGTTTTTTTAAAATATGGTGTTGCAATGAAAAATTTCTCTCTACCATCTGAATCTTATGTTAAAGCATAAGTATGATGAAATTAATAAAGATGCTCTTACAATTATTCTTTGATATATTTAGGAATTCCAAATTAGATCTTACAGAAAATTTGACACTATGCAGTTTTCTTTCACCAGATATTCTTCCTTTTTAAAACAATTTGTAGCTATTTACTTGATCAATTAACTTTTTTCTTCTTCTGGAATTTAAATTTGATTAAGAATATTTATATCCAATTTTAAATAATAACAACTCAACCCTTGAGTTACAGATGCTCTTTTTTATTCAGATACTGAAAAGATTGCATCAATTGAAATTTGCATATTCCATGTACATACTTTTAACAGCAATATAATACTTATTTTTATTACTATCATCATCTTCTATTTTTTAATTAGAGGGAGTTTGAACCAAGAGTTTCAAGCTCCCTTCAGCCATCTATTCCATCTTATACAACTGATACACATGACCACATAAATAAATGAGCTCCAATAGATATATTTAGTGCTGAACTAGCACTCATCAGTTGGTATATCCTCCATTCCCCATATATATATATATATAATCAGTACTCGATTTATATTAAGATAGCAAATCTTCAAACTTTAATTGTTAGGCTTCAATTTTCTTCACTCTCCGACTCTTCAGCTATTCATATATTATTGAAAATCTGATGATGACATGCTCAAAGCCCTTGTTTGCCAGTTTTGTTGTTATATCCATGTTGACCATAAATTATTCTGACCCCTTATATGTAGGATCTCATGAACATTTAAATACACAGGAGAGGGATGGTCAGAATGCAGACAGAATCTGTAATATTTAAATGCAAGTATAGTATATACCAACACTAAGCGACTAATAAATAATTCCAAGGATTAAATAGAAGAAGATCAAGCCCCTCATGTGGTCTATAAAATAGCATGCCCTTAATTAGGCTGCAAAGTATATTACTATGGTGAGACTTGGGCTAACATCAATACAAGAGTTATGCATATAATAGAGTGAAAAATAAAAATGAAGAAACATCCATCTTCTGGGACAAACAAGCAGCTACAGGCCACTTATTTGAACCCAGTTCTGCTTAAATAATTTGCACAGAGAAGAGCAATGCCAAAAGAAAGCTCAAAGAGGCTTATTACATTGCAAATGACCTCAGTGCCATTAATAGAAGAGAGGCATGCTTTGCTCTTTCCAAACAATAGACTAATTTATTAAAATTCAAGCTCATTTCATATATGCACAACAATTTACAACAGAATCTTTATTTTTAAAGCTATGAGTATGGGATTTGAATACTAAATCCCAAAAGTACTAAGCTAGTATATTAAATCTTAAATTATAATTATAGCTTCATTAAAGTATGCAGAAAAAAATCACACATTTATAAATACTTAAGCTAGTTATAATTAAAGGGGATTTGCACCCCAACTTTCAAGTTCCCTTCAGTCATCCACTCCATTAACACCTAACCATTAAAGTTTGAAGATTTGCTGTGTTAATATAAACCAAGCACTGATTACATATATGTGTGAGAGATAATGACCCAGACCAACTGATGGGTTTGTGTTCAGCATGAAATACAGATATTGGAGATCATTTATCTTTTTCACATGTATGTAGTCACGTATATTGGTTGTATAAGATAGAGTGGATGACTTATGGAAGCTTGAAAGTCTGGGTTCAAATCCCTTCTAATTAGATCTAGCTTAAGAATATATACTAGTATTTAAATATTTTATTATTAATAAAATTATTGTTTTTATAATCATTTATATCACTTTTTTTCTCATGTTTTATAGCATCGGCCGGGAAGCGAACCCGCAAACCCGGGGCAACTGATTGTAAGGCAGCTGTGCTGACCACTCGACCCACCAACGCTAGACACATCACTTTCAACAGTAATCTTCCGGGTATAACAATCTTGTTCAAGATATGTAATTTATAGACCGATTCCTTTTTATAATACGCAATTCAATACCTAAATTAGGTAGCATAATTATAATTTGCTAAATAAATACATTTTCTGACGAAAGTCATTTGAAATTACTAGGACTACAATGACAAGGTGATATCACGTGACGATGAACAGTAGTGGACGCATCGTGGCAAAATTATTCTCTTAATAAAATTTATATTGGCATATTCACCTCTGCGTGAGTTTACAATCTCACATTAAAGTTATATGCTTTTCTGACATTGATACAAACATGTAAAAATATAAACATATATATATGGAATTTAATAATAAATGCTTGGTAGATGAGAATGTATAATATACACTTTTTTTTAAGAACTATTTTATTTCATTATTTACACATTCTCTCTTAATAACTTTGAAAAGATTGCTATGGTTACCATCATAAATAATATCTTTTCATATTCAAAAAAGATCTTGTAAAAACTCCTAATTCTTTGCAATGACATTACGTTAGAAGATTTGGATTGATGAATGAGTGCAGATATCAATAAACAATTTTGTTTCGTGTGGCTGCTCTTGAAAAATTAATATAAAAAAGATTTCACAATAGGGTTTCCAATAATTTTTGTAAGGGATTTGAACAGGAAGTAGAAAAAGGGGAAATTATGAAGCTTATGGTAATGGGAAAAGAGGTGATATGGTATGAATGATAGGAGCCGTAAGAAGTGCAGCTTAATTTACATATCAAAAGTTCAGAATTTAAAATAATTAGATAAAAAAGCATATTTTTATTAAAGTAATGATAATATTTTTAATTTGTTAAACTTTAGCTGTTGATAATGAATCAAAGGCTTAAGTGGATTAATACATTTTTCTACTTCTCATTTAACTTATTTTACATTCAAATAAGTTTTAAAGTTCTGCATAAGAAGTAATATAAATATGAATTTTGATTAAATAATTGTAGATCAACTATTCATTAAACGACGTGATTAGATAATACGAATATCACTATTCAATGAAAATTTTTTTTAAAGTTTCCAACTACGCTTAAACTTTTTTCATTATTTGAACTATACGTTCATGCACACACATACACAGATATATTAAATGCGGTTTATATGTACACACACATATATAAACGATTTTCTAAAAAGCTGTAAAGCTGCACATCATAATTTAAGCATTCGTATTCGCTAAGATCTCTTTATAACTCTCCACCATTGAAATTCTTCCTAGGATGTTTTTCCCAGATAGATTCCCAGCTGGATGAAAGAAAAAAAATCTCAGTTTTGTTGTTATGCTTAACCTGCCACTTGAATTCAACTTCATAATACCATCTGAGCAAGAGAATACTTATTGATGTATTTACTGACGTTTTGACTAATTGTTATATAATAATATTATAATTTCATTTATTAAAAGTCATAATGCAAACTATTTTTACTCCAATAGTAGTCTTTCAAACAAATTACAGTCCTTTGATTACAAGTTTTATTTAAACAAACTTTAATAGCACAAACTTTGTCCACAGAGTTCAATTGAGAAATCACACTGCTGTAAACACATAGATCTGTAGTTGGTTTGATTGCCAAATGGTTGGACCCATTTCTTTTGGATGTCCCGACTGTAAACATGATTAATAAATTTCACTGAATTTTTATATGTAGAAGCTCATGAAATATATTTTGAATGCCTTGCCTTCAAGTGTTATATAGTAGTGACTTTTGTGATGTATAATGTCTATGTACTCTATATAAGGAAATATATACATTTATGTTAGATTAAGGATAAATATCAATCATGATATATATATATAGATATGAATATAATGATTTGTTTTACCAATTCTTACTTATGGATCTGAGACTTGGACACTTAATAAAGAGCAATACAGAGACTTCAGATCACTCAAAGAAGTATGAAGAGACTATATTAAAAGTAACAGGAACAGATCAATAATGCACATGGGTAAGAAAACAAACAGGTGTTATGGACATTGTTGAAAGAATTAAAAGAGTAAAGTGGAGATGGGCTGGATATATTTCTAGAAGAGACGATAATAGATGGACAATTGAAATCTTAAACTGTATTTCAATAGATTGTAAAAAAACCAGAATGAGACCACATGTGAGGTAGATGGATAAAATAAAAAAGTTTGCAGGGGTGATGTGGAGAAGAGAGGCTAGGATTGGAGAAGATGGATTAAACTTGTAGAGACCTTCATCCTGCAGTGGATTGATAATGATTATGATAATGATTTGTTACAAAACATTTCTATTTCTCTAAAGCATAAATATTGTAGTACATATTATATAGCAATAATTTCCCACAATGATTAAAGCTTAGGACTAATCAAAATATGGACCCAATATATTGTTATATTTTGAAGAATATTTATCGAAACACCACAGCAATAATGGTGACACTAAAAAGATTAACTATAAATGTTACATGATTTGATGTATCAAAGAATTTTTAGTTAGTTTACAAGAAGTATTTTGTAAAATAGGAAACTAAGGGGAAAGGAGGAATATATGGATATTGTTTAAGTGATCTAAATTTAGAAAATGATATGGTTATTTTTACAAATAATGCTTCAGAGTTACAGAAAATGTTACAAGAGATATCAGATGAAATAAGAAAATAGGATTAATTCTAAGCTTGCATTTTGTACACAATTAATGAAGCTGTATAACAAAAATAAATAGGCTGAGCGCTTATGGGAATTCTATCTTCCCATATTCATAACTCTTTTCACTAATAGTTAGTAGATATGACAGTAATGTATGCAAATTTATGTAATAATATTTAAACAGACCACTTTTTAGAGATTGTAAAGCAGGCATCTCTTCTATTGATCACTTTAGGATCTTCTGTGATGAGAAAAGCCTCCTTCACTTTGAGCTTCACGTCATTGCATTCAGTGCAAATTATCTCGACTGATGTTGGCTGGGAGGTGTGACCAGTGACTCGACACTAAAAAGATAATCAATGGATTTTCTCAGAAGACAATAAAGATTAATAATTATGAATTAACAGAAGTTAACAATGACAAATATATAAGTTGTTCTGATTATTAATGCAGATTGAAACGGATGAAATCAATCATAGAATTAAATTTGGATGAAATGCTTTGATAAAAATAACTCATTATTTCTCTTCATTGAAATCATTCAACACTTAAACCAGACCAATATCAATAACAATCAATAATCTCAATCTATTGCCAATGTTAAAAGCAGATTGCCTTGACAACAGATTGAGATTATTAATTGTTATTGATATTGGTCTGGTTTAAGTGTTGACTGCTTTTAATGAATTTACATTTAGTAACAGAGTACTATTATATATATGTATATAATTAAGAGCATACTAATAAGCTCTAAACAAGATTTTTTTTTTTTTTTATGACAAATGCTACTACAAGAGAATGCATTCAAATCAACTTTATCTAGGCTTGTCCCCATCCCCAGATGGTTTCGAGCAATGGCTCTCTTCAGTGAGGAGCTAGGACACCAAATTCAAAAAACCAACTCAAGCTAAGCATTTATCTAATAGTTAACTTTCAATAAGAAGATCTGAAACCTTTAAGCATTTACATATCTTTAAAATCAGCTCTTCAACTGAAAAATCATATGGGTCTGAACTTAATTCAGGTACTCCATATATTAATAGGTTTAGCCATTTAATTTATCCAAAGCCCCAATAGCAAAATAATAATAGTAATAAAAGAAAGTTAGATGTCACATGACTTATATATATATAGCTTGCACTTACAAATATGTAAAGTTAAGAGAGTGCTAATAGCTCTAAACAAGCTTCTTTTAATTTTTTTCTTATTTTTATGAAAAAATGCTACTATAGGAGAAGGCATTCAAATCAACTTGATTCAAGGATTGTCACCATCCCCAGACACTTAACAAAAGAGCAATACAGAGATGTCAGATTACTTAATGAAGTGAAAAAAAGGTATATTAGAAATAAAAAGAAGAGACTGAAAATAAAATATACAAGTGAGAAAACAAACTGATTTATAATACCATTTATATACCTTCTTTAATCACTTTTTATAATGCAATCAAATAAAAATTTATTCAGTAATACTTTCTTATAGTTTTGATGTCTTCACCAGAATGCCATTCAACTCTTAACAATTTTTATGGGGAGTTCTGAGAAAGGTTGTTGGTTAATTGAAATCATAATGACATATCAAATAATAAAGAAGGTGTATAAATAGTATTATAGTTATAAATCAATGCAGAAAGGAATAAGATGTAACATCACTAATGTCATGAAAAATATTAATAAATTGAAATAGAACTCGGATAGTATAAAAGATGGTAATAAATGGATAGTTGAAATCTTGAACCAGATCTCAGAAGATTGTAAGAGACTTAGAGTCCTCATGTAAAAAGGCTAAATAACAAAAAAAAGTGTGTCAGTTTGATTGAGGGAAGTAAATTATAAATCAAAGAAATTGAATGAACCTAGAGATTTCAATCCTACAGTGGGTCAATAATCGTTGAAAATAAGGCTGACATCAAAACATTAAATCTTTAATTTTGTAAGCTTATTTTTTATTACTTTAGTACATTTTGATTTCACTTCTAGCATTCATCAAAATTAGAATAATAAATAATAGTATATATTAATATTACTACTAAAGATCAAATTGTTTATATTATTATCATTATATACAAGTGTATCAGTGGTATGAGATAGTGTGAGGGTCGTGTAAAAGTCTGAGCTCAAAATACCCTATATATTACATTGTTTGTGCAGGTATATATGTAGCCTGTATGTTAGATATCATTATATACATAAAACAAATCCTATGTAAAAAACAATGAAAAGTACCTTATATTATTGTTACTTTTCATCATCTAAAATGCAAACACACCTGCATAATTTTTTAATATAATCAAATTAACATATAGTAACTAGACCATAACATTATAAAATATATGCCAATTCAAATTGAGCTTTCATAATAAGCCATCTTTTTCCTCTTGGTTATACAATTCCATGTTTTTAAAGTACCATATGCCTGGAAATATAAACAAATACAATATTATAAATAAATATTAAATACTAGCAACAATGGTGAATTTTAATTTCTGTTAATATACAACTAACAATTTTCCCCCTTTACCCCACTTAGCGATGGCAATTGGTCCTCCAAAATTCATCGTTACGCAAGAATATCATATACAGAATACGTATTTATAATGGAGGTTTATGGGAAAAAGAATGGTCGGTTCCAGTCGACGTAAAATATCCACATTGGTTTCCAAGCTCAAAGATTTTCTTGATTTTTTTCATGACAATGATGACTAAATACGGTATCTAAAATGAAAAGTTTTATATCACTAGGGAAAAAAAGCATATTTTCACTGTTTAAAAAGTACAGTACAGCAAAAATAAAGAGAAAGTGAAACTAAATTTGAATTTAAGAGTTTTTAATATTCTTCCACAGAAGTTTTTCATCGTAATAAAAAAAAAAATCCATACTGAAGTGCATTTTTTTTAAAATTTGTATTACAGTACATATTACTGTACATTTATGTTTATTACTTATGTGAAATTATTCAAATTAAAAAAAAACAATGTTTAATTATAAATTATTTAATTGAAAATAACGACTTATTACTGTACACCAGAATAACAAAACGCTTAATGTGTATCGTAAATCAGTCAACTTTAGAAAAAAAAATTCAACTTATTTTAAAAGAAAAAAAAACCCCATTTGTACTAATTTTCTAAAACATATGCAAAGTTTATTTTTCTTTTATTTTATATTTGCTATAAGTCAATTGTTGTAATCTTAATAAATACAGTACTATATTTTTAGTAATGTAATAGTGCCCCCCCCCTCCATTCATGTAGAAGAAAATTCATTAACATTTATTTTAAATACAATCTGTTTTTCTTTTTAAACTTTTCTAATTCGACATTTGCTTTTTAAAATGTTGTTTTTTTTTTATTTGAAACAACTTGAGTGTAAACAACATGTTTATTAACAAAGTTACAAAATCAATAACTATTTTTACATAATTATCCAGGTGTTCTAAAAATAATATATCGTAATTAAGAAACACACACACAGTTTAATATTCATATTTAGTGTTTTCCTGAAAGTTTGTGATGATGGTATTTTAGTTGTCCTGTACCGTATTTATATATTGGACTATTTCATCATCTAATATAAGTGTTGAATGTCTTTAGAAAAATTAAACTTTATTTAAATAATCCAAGTACTGTACATTATATTTAAATAAAGTTTAATTTTTCTAAAGACATTCAACACTTATATGTACAGTATACAGTATTATAGATTCAGTAATTATAGATATTTTAAGTTTATATGTTCTATATTCAAAATACTGAATGCAGCACTAACATTGTGTTTTATGAATAAAATATTGTATGTGTATACAATTACAGCAAAGTCATTACCTGTATACATATTACAATAATATACTTTTGCTTTTGGGTAAAATGAATTTAAAATACCTATTCTCTGATGTCATCAGTGACGCAAAATTCAAGATGGCTGCCGAAAAAATTTTTTTTTAATTTCTTCCGATCGTTATAGTGAAAAATCAATTGTAAATCGAAGTAGTGGGTACAAATTGTTGATGATCACTATTGTGAAATATCACTAAATAGCCAATCGCTAAACAGGTAAAGGTGTATTAGCCTTTAAATATCCAGCTGCACAGCTTCTTCCAAAAAATGGAGTGGTGAAGGAAAAGAAATCACATTATATTATACAAATATAATCGTATCTTTTTTTTTCATATGTCATAGCATCGGCCGGGAAGCAAACCCGCTAACCCGAGACAACTGCTTGTAAGGCAGCTGTGCTGACCACTCGACCACCAACTTTTGACTATAATCCTATCTTCATCATAAAAAAAAACAAAAATTAAAAGATATATATTATTTCTTCCTCTTTGCTTTTTGAAATATTTGCTCAAGGTAGATTTTGATAAATAACATTTGATGATTGAATTGTTTTTTTCTTTGTATACTTTACGGTTAACTTTCTACGAACTTTTTAACAACACTCATGAGATTAAAATTTCTTAACCTTTTCTTTGAAAGTTGCTATCTTAGGAAAAAAATGTATTGTGACTATTCTAGGAGTTTGACAATTTTTTCTTGTGTTTAAAGTTACAAACTAAGAAATAAATAAAATAAACACCTGTTTATTTATTTTAAATATTTACAATTAATTTATTCAAAGTTAAATAGCCGAGTAAATTAATTTTAAGTCATGCCATTATAATAAAGTTCCATGGTATTAGAAACGTGAAATATCTCCTCATAATTTGTCAGAATTAAAAATATATATCAAATTATCTATTGCCGGATTATCAGGGATATATTTTTAGTATATGATATTGCTTTATATATAGTTATAATATGCATATAAAGGAAATATTTTCCAGATTCATCCATATGTAATTGAATGTAATATTACACAAAGTTAAATTTGGGGAAAATACTTTTTATATGTTACCCAAGAAAGATTTAAAATATATATATATGTAACACTGTGTGCGTTTTTTATTTGTTGATTTAATACATAATATATATAACTGTAAAAGAAAAAAAAACAGCTGAAGTGTATTAAAACACAAAACTTAAACATAAAAATCCAAGAATAAACTTTTGGAGTAAGCATATCTAAAAATCCTCTGTACGGATTCAAATAATGCAGATTGTTGTGACTAAATGTTTTACTTACGAATAAAGAGGTCGCAGGATTAAAAACATTTGTTGATATTAACTATTGTTTCTTTTATATATCAACATTTATAATTTACTTAATAAACATAGCAAGGAATATTTCCTGTCTGGTTTCTGTAGGAGGTTAGATATTCTACGGTGATGACTATCCCTTATTTATTGTGCCCTCAATTCAGTATTGCATGTTTAGTAGCTTGGTACGTTCTAACTATTTGGGAAGAAAAAATGAGTTTTTTGGAAATTTTCAATCATCTGAAAATTTCGTGGTATAATTAGGATTTAAAAACTAGAGACGAGTAGAGCAGGCTGTTAAAAGCGTTATAAGTTTTTAATGTATCTATTTTTAGTTAGACATATATTTATAAGTATTTACACTTAGCATGATTTTTATTTTAATTAGTCATCCTGTATAAGCTCCTACCATATTTCGCCTATGATATAGTTGCTTGTCCGTTATGTTTACGTATTTTATCTGGGAATTATCTCAGGCAGTTATAAACTTATTTAGATCACATGACACTCTTCACATTCTTCTTGAGTTTTTTAGTAGCGATACAAGAGTTTTTGTTTTAAGAGAGATATATAAAGGTTATTATATACTTTTCCTATATATATATGCATGTGTGTATTTTTATATGTACATGTGCAATTTCTCGTTACTTTTTTTATACATACACACTTATACACGTATATATATTGAAATATTTTTAAGAATGTGGAAATATAAGAGTTCAAAACTCTTCATACAGTAATGCCAAGTGCAAGCTTTTGTAATCAACGAATGCAAGAAAGTTTGTGCGTAAAATCCCTATCTCGTGTGTACCCATCCAACATCCCCAAACTAGTTTATAGCTTGTGGCTTTCATCAATGGAGCCTTGGATTTGAGAGCACTGCATCTAGATCTTAAGATCGAATACAACCCTCCTGCAGTCACCTTTTATCTATTTAGTTAACTATAAAGCTTGGAGTCCAAAATGAAATCATTATAATTTTCCAACCCTGCCACATTTACTTGTATAATCATATAGTTAACCAAATAGTTAAAAGGTGACTGCTGAAGGGTTGAATTAGATCCAAAGATCAAGGTGCAGTGCTCTCAAATCCAAGGTTCATCACTGAAGCCAGATACTAGTCTAGGAATGTTGGATGAGTAAGCACTAGATAGGGATTTTATGCACAAAACCTTCCTACATCCATTGATTATAAAAGCTTGCACTTGGTGGCGTTACGGTATAGAGAGTTTAGTACTTTTACTATCAGAATGTGTACGTATATGAAATGGTGTTCATGTAACATGGAAATATGTGTTTTGTTTTATTCAATAAAAATCACAGTCAGATAATATAGACAATAACATCTGTTAAAAATTATATATATATTGCATCCAAAGTTATATTTCAAAGTGAACTGAAAATAAAGAAATATTGAAGTATAGAGAAATGTTAAAGAATTATAGTATTCTGGTGCCCAATAACCTCAATTGTTTTCAAATTGGGAAGTTGATAATTTAAACACATAATTGTAAAAAGGGGTTATACAACTATTATTATTTCATTAGTTTCTAATAGCCTGAAATATTAAATCATAAACTTTTTAAACTCCTTATATCATTAATATGCATAAACATGTACTATTCCACTGTTAGAATATAATTTAATGATAATTATTCTTATCTTTCACATGTAAAAAAAACGTCCATTTTTCATCTTCCCATGTTTTTCATCGATTATTCATTAGCTTTGCTGTTTTTATGGTGTGTGATAAACCCTTTTTTAATGATATATATAGATATAATATATTCGAAAGAAAATCAGTCTTCACATATTTGCGGTTTTAATATAAATTAACATGCACTTAAAGCAAACATTTTAAAGAACAAGTGAATTCATTTATTATTCAGCTTATCTAAATATAAACCAACCTTTGCTTATCGTGCATTATTCAGGGCTTGAGTCTATTATATGCCAGATATTTAAAATGGTGTTCAAATTGTACAAACATAATTCGACAGTACGTGTGAAGATTGATTTACTTCTGAACATATTACAATAAATACTTTGCTGCATAAAAAACAAATATTTATCAATATGTATAATTAACTCATTGCAACTATTTATTATGAATACAAGTCAGTAGCCCTTTAGCTTCAACTAATGGCGATGCATTTAAATGATACAATTTTAACCTCGCTCTTCTTCTGGTAGCAGTAATATTGTCTACAAATTCTTTGCTAAAAGGCATGAATTTATTTAATCAATAAGAAATTTACTGCTAAATGTTTTACACCAGATTGACATTTAAATTGATATATATATATTTTCTAAAATTATAATAACAATAAACAATAATCATCAGATTTTCAATTGGATGGACGGTTGAAGAGTTGGAGTGTGGAGTGGATTGAAGCCTGTCCATTAAACTATGAGGATAGTCTATCTTAATATATATCTGAGCACTTATACTATATATGTGTGTAAAGATGATAGTCTGGACCAACTGATGATTGCTGGTTTAGCATGAAATACGTATATTGGTAATTATTTATCTTTTCAGCATATATGTGTTTAGGTGTATCAGTGTTATTAGATAGATTGGAGAGAGGTGGGTGGTGTGAAAGTCTGTGCTCATATACCCTATATTACATATATATAGCCACAGGTATATAACAAGCCTGTGTTTCAGTTATTATATACATTAAATAGTAATGCTTCTGATTACATTGTAATCATTATCAACTAAAGTCACATGGACAAAAAAAACATATCACATGATTTTCCAAGAACTGTGTTTATCAATGTTAGTAGATTGTTTATTTATTATACAATCTTTTAATTGATTTATAAAAATTGCCTCTTTAATTTTTTCTTTGTGTGATGTCTTTCTTCATTTAATATTCCTGGGTAATCTGGGTTAACGGTAAATTTGAAATTGCAAGATTCTTCATGATCAAAGAAAACTGAGACAGTATTAGACTAAATATTTATAGCAGTTTTTACATAGCTGTGTGGTTGTATAATAATTGGTGTTCTTTTAATCTTTTTCCAGAGTAGATCACAACCCCTTTATGTATGTTTTTTTTTATCTGCATATAATTTGGTATATAATATTAATTTGCATTTTAAGAAGAGTAATTTTAGAATTATTAATCAGTCAATTTACATTTGGAATAACATAATATGAAATATTCTATTTATTATTTAGTATTTTTTAATCAATTTGAAATGAATATTATTTCAAAATGGCACAGACATGCATTTCTTATTATTTTTACCTGTATTAATGTTATAAAACTTATTTAATGTATGTAGAATTTGTTTTCTATCATATCCTACATTTATACATTTTTGAGTAAATAATTCAATGTCTATGATATTTTAAAATAATATTCAATCCAAATTTATTTAAAAATTATTAAGTGATAAGTACAATGTTTTATTTTATGTTCTTCCAAATGTAAACGGATTGATTACTAAATTTAAAAACACTATTCCTAAAATATAATAAAATAATATTACATATCAAATTATATTTGGATATCCAAAAAATCATACATAGGGGAATCAGTGTGTATTTTGGAATAAAGATGAAAAGAACACCAACTACTATATAATTATGTTTAAATAAGGCAAAACTCTCTATACAGTAGTGTCACCCTATGCCAAACAGAGTAATCAATGGATGCCAGAAGGCTTGTGCATAAAATCCCTATCTAGTGCCTACTCATCAAATATCCCCAGACTAGTTTCTGGCTTGTGGCCTTTATCAGTAAGGAGCTTTGGATCTGAGAGCACTGCACCTATATCTTAGGATCTAATGCAACCCTCCAGCAGCCACCTTTTATCTCTACTTAACTACAAAGCTAGGAGAATAAAATTGAAAACACAATAATATTTTCAATCTAAGCCCAGCAGCTTATATAGTCATATGGGTCTGAACTCAGTTCAGCACCCATACATTTTGATGTTTGGCTCTTTAACAACCATAGCCACCACTATCCTATTAGGCAAGAATGGTCTTAAACCACTAAACATCATATGATCACCATCTCATACTAGCACATAATTGTTATTAAACAAGGCAAAACTCTCTATACAGGGTGGCACTACTGTATAGAGAGTTTTGCCTTGTTTAATAACAATTATGCACTAGTATGGGATGGTAATCATGTGATATTTTTAAATACTATATATAATTGGTCTAATACTGCCTCAATTTTCTTTGATCATGAAAATCTTGCAATTTTAAATTTACCCAAATCAGATAAGAATATTAAATGAAGAAAACCACCATAAAAAAAAAAAAATTAAAGAGGCAATTTTTAAAAACCAATTTAAAGATTGAATAATAAATAGTTGATTCCCTAATATTGATATAAACAATTCTTAGAAAATAATGACATATCTATCTCTTTTTTTTGTCTAATTGATTAGGATTTTAATACAATCAAAAGTACTTCTACTTTATGTACATTTTATTATTGTTATTATAGTCTGTTATTATAATTTAAAATTTACATATAGCATATTTTTATGGGTAACTTGTTATCTTACATGTACAGTGGCATTATAAACTAAGCTGTATCAAAGTAAATGTCTTCAGTTATATGCTATCTAATAAAAATGTGAACAAACAAACAAAAATATAAATAAACAAAATGTCTATTAAAATTTTGCAAATTTTATGATGTTTAGCAGCTATTTTTTCTTCTCTGAGCATCACATGATTATAAATATTAATAGAATTTGTTCAATTTATATTGAAAATGCATCCATTTTATTTTTTTTAAATTTCATGTGCTGTACTCTGAGTCAATAAAATATGTTCTGATCATAATGCTAAAAGTTTTATAAAATTTTAGAATATACTAAACATTGATGCTACTTTAAAACCTTCAAAATAATGAGAGAGAACTTAATTTTTTGATAGTAACAACACTAATATATTGCTACAAGAAAAAAGTTATTGAAAAGATAAAGAGATGGGCTTAAGATCCTAGTTATGAGGGGTCATAATGACTTACAGTCAACATGGTTATGACAACAAAATTGATTATCAAGGGTTTTAAACTTGCCATCATCAGATTTTTAATGATATGAATGGCTGAAGAGTTTGAGAGTAAAGAAGATTGAAACTTGTCCATTAAAGTTTGAGGATTTGCTATCTTAATATAAACTAAGCACTAATTATATATATATGTGTGCGTGTGCATGTGTGTGTTGGAGATGATGATTCAGACCAACTGATAAGTGCTGGTTCAGAACAAAATACATACATTGGAGTTTTTCCACATGTGGGTGTTAATGTGTATCAGCTATATAAGATGGAGTGGATGATTAAAAGGAGCTTGAAAGTCAGAGTTCAAGTCCTTTCTAATTACATCTATTTAAAAAAATGAAGAATATTGCCTAGAGCATATTTAATAGCTACAAAAGTCAGAAATTTCAATACTCACATTATTTTAAAAATCAAATAATATTTAATTTTTAAAAAAAAAAATACTGCTTTTATGTAAATAGCTGACTGAAAACTACAAAATAATAAAGTAATAAATAAAGTAATCTGTCTCTTGGTTAATTTGCCATTCTTGGAAAATATCAGAGATCTTAAGAATCTAAACGTGTAATTAGAAATTGCAGGAATATTATCATTTCATAAAAGCATTTGAGGCTTTTTTGATTTTTATGATTTATTTGAGTCTCAAATGGTTTTGTGAATTGACAATATTCCTGCAATTTTTAATTATTTTGTAACAACTCTTGATTCTTAAGATCTCTGGTTTTTCCAAGAATGGCAAATTAACCAAGAGACAAATTATTTTGTTATTATGTACTTTTTATTGGCTATTTACATAAAAACATTATTTTAAAAAGTTTTTTTACATATTACTTTTTCCTTTTTAGTTATGTATACATATTATTTTAAAAAATGGTTAAAACTATAAAAAAAACCTGACAAAAGTTATAATTTAATAATAAGATATCATATGATCATCTACTAGATAAAATATTTATGTATTGGTTTTTTAATTAATTCTATAAGCTTTTTTAATTTGTTTCACAAAATTATTATAAAATATTGATTATTTCAGAAGAATAATTCAGATTATAGTAGGTTAAGTATGAATTAAATGAAAATATTAACAAAATTTTACTACACAAATGTAATATTTCTGTTGGCTCAATTGTTAAGAATTTTCCCTAGCAAACATAAATATGGGAACTCAAGTTCTAAAGGGGGGAAAATTTTTTTCATTATTAAAAATTCAAAAATGTGGACATCTTGGCAGAAACACAGCCAGGACAAATTAATAAAAAAGCATTTAAATAAGGAAGTTAGTTTTTCTTTCTTATTCTTACTGTATATGTATGGGAGATGGTAATCTGGACCAACTGATGAGTGCTGGTTTAGCATGAAATATGTATATTGCTGATTATTTATCTTTTATACATGTGTGTGGTCATGTGTATCAGTTATATGAGATAGTGTGGATAGTTGGTGGGTGCTTGAAAGTCTGAGTTCAAATCCCCCATATTTACAATTAAAGCTCCAGGTTTGTGAATAGTGCCTAGTTTTTAATTATTTATATATATATGTTATATATAGAGTTTGCAAATAAACTCTTAACAAGCTTTGCAGAATAAAGCCTGTTAAGAGCTTATTTGCAAGCTCTATATATAACATTTGTAATACAAGCTTGTTAAATTAGGTCATGTGACATATGACTTGATTCCTTTATTTTATATATATATATATATATATATATATATATATATATATATATGCATGTTGAAAAGTATTATACACTGGCAGTTATTCTAATCACTGTTTATCAACAAAATGTGACATATTATATACTATATATGTTGAACCATGGAGGGAGCTTAAACAAATTATAACTAGTTTGCAATTGCACTTTATTGGTTTTATGCAAAATATTTGTTTACATTTACATATTACTTTTTATATTTATATACTTATTAATTGTGTTTTTACTAATATTTACATAGAATTTAGTTTTGATCAAGTTTATACTGTAACTAATTTGTACGTGGATTATTATTAACAGTTACTATGTTTACTAATAATATAAACAATGTAAACCAATCAATTAATTTCTGAGATTGTTATGTGATGTTTAAGCATCAAAATGACAAGTTGAGTGTCATTCCAGGAATTGTTAGCCCATGAGTCCATGACATTAACCCTGCATTAAACAATGAAACATGATTCATGATTATATCAATATATTGGGATAATCAATGCATTGTATTACAGTTCATGAAAATAAAAAATTAATAATTTTCATTAGTTAGACTTGAATGAATTACTAACAATCGAAAGCATAGTTTTTCCTGATATTGTATTTTTTTCTATGCAAATAAAAATGGTTATGTTCTTAGTTACTGTAAAATCTTATATGAATCTGATCAATATTGATTATGATTTTAATTATTGGAGCGTCAAATGCATATAATATTTCCAGAACATGGCATATATTCATTCACTTATTATCCAGTACTTACATAGAATAAACCAAATGTAAATAAGGATATAATGTAATCTTTACTGAATATTTTAAAAATGGATAGATAATATTCCCTACAAAGTTTTTAAAAATTTTACAAGATTTTAACCTCATATACTAGTATCCTGAGAGATTTTGGAAGATATATAAATTTTTAAAGTTATTTAAATAATATTCCAATTAATGAATAATCAAAGTAAGATTATTACCTTTTATAAAATGATCATTAACAAAGATTTTCCTGAATAAGGTAAATATAAAATAACTAAATAAAGATGGTTTTAAATAAAATAATTATTAAAGTAATAATATAGAAATTATATAGAAAATACTTTGGTGCAAATTAATTTAAATTGCTTAATGGGTGGGAAAATGAATAATTCCACTAAATGACAAATGAGATATATACTGCAAGTATATGATTTAATTATCAAATTGAAAATGCAATCAAGATTCATAATGTTTAATTAAACTTTTAAGAATGTGTTACTTTGATTATTGTTTAGAGCAACTTTGGTAAAAACAATTTGATTCTCTTATTAAATTTATTGTCAATCGTCTTGCGACTTCAATAAATAGTAAGAAACATTAATGAACATCCTTAAAATCTATAAAAAAAACAGTTTCCCACTAATCTTTGCCCTAACAAAAAGTTACTTAATGTGTAATTGAACCAATATTATCTTGAAAGTTTTTAAAATGTCTAATACAGTGTAGGTATTAGAAAGACCATGAGAAAATAAATTACAAATCATCCACAAATGAAATGCCATATATAGAATACAACAATTCCATACTGTGCTCAATTTTTTTTTATATTAAGAAATGCATATATTTACCAAGCAACAAAACAAACAGTGGGGAACTTTTTGGAAAATCTTTATTTGGCATGAAAAAGATCTGAAATGCTGATAAAGTTTTTTAGATGAATACTGTATAAATGTTAGATAATTACAAAACTGCGCAATAGGGGTAAATGTGGAAAAAACTATAAAGTGAAGTGTACAAATGGTTCCAAAAGCAGTAAGTTTTTTTTGAAAATTACCATATCTTGCATGAATAATATAATTTGAAAATGGGATATATATATATATATATTAATTGCAAGATGTGATTAACTGTTTGACGTAAATCAGATAGCTTTGCAATGACATGATCATTAGTTCTCTTTGGAATGTTTGGAATAATTTTTTGATTGATATTTTCTAATGTAAAGATACAAGTATTTAAATAGGGCAAAGGCTTCACTAACAGTTTTTCATAAACAACAACAAAGGAGAAAGCATTTCTTACTAATCTTGCTAAATGTAATGTGGTATGAATTCAAATAGCTTTCCATCCTTTTGTTTACTCTCTAGTTAAGAGTAACCAGATATCCATTGGCTGACAAATATTAGAATGTTGGACGAGTTGGTTATAGATTAGTTACCCCCCAAAAAAAAAAAATTTAAAGTTTTATTAGAACTTGATAACAATTTTTAAATTTACTTGGTCTGCGTAAATAGGTCAGTATTCTTTTAATTTAATTGGTCATAAATAGAACAACAGATAAAATTTATAGTGTATATTTATAAGCTCTTCTTATAAAGAAGATATTTATAGAAAAACTATAATGCATTATATAGTAGCATGGTGCATTTATGAAAGAACAAGGATACCCCTTTCTAAATTGATTTCTAGCTAATGTTCTAATAGATATAATAAAATAAAACGTAAGTCAATAACAGAGAAGTAATTTTTCTTATCAATAATGAAGACTTGGGTTTTATGATCAACTAATTGACATTTGTTTGACCATGATAGAATATCTGAGTATTCAGTTCTAAAACTACTTATAAATAAGCTGAGTAGAAAAGTTGATTAAAAAAAAAATAGATTGCATAAAAAATCCTGTTACCAGACCATATGGGTGTTAAGTTAACATATTTGGTAAATTTTCTTCTTTTTTTTAGCATAATTAGCATTGACTTACACATGAATTTTAGGTAAATAAGTTGGAGTTTGTATCTCTATCAAGGGAGGTGTTAATTTTTTGATTATCCTATTTATCTTTTGTATATATGTTGTAACAGAACGGGATTTTACCTGGTATCATAATGGGTCACCTAGGTCATCACAATGAATAAGGATGTTTTTCTTGGATCTTTGCACCTATATACCCACATACACTTTAATTTCAATCCTGGGAAATGAGAGATTAATAATAAAATAAATATTAAACTAGATATCTACACTCACCTTGTTCTTACCATCTTTCATTCCATTATTCCCAAGTATCAAACTCATGGAGAATCTGCATAGTTATCTAGTTCAGGATATATTAATATCACTTAATATGCAGATACGCATGAACATGTTTAGATGTATAAGGATGGATGTAGACATATAAAACTATGTGTAAATGTGTAAAATTACATGTGTGTGACAAGTTATGACTAATTGAAAATTGAATATAGAAAAATACACCGAGAGTTTTTAATTTAAACACATATATTTAACAAATATATTTACAATAAATAACATTTTAATACTACGATTTATAACAAACTATAAAATATTTAATTAAATATCTATGGTTACTGTTTGCTTATAATTTATTTCAATTATTATTCCAAACCCTTACCCCCTACAAAGAATAACCATTTGATGTCCATGTTAATATAAATAAAATATATATTATATTTATGATTGTCTCAATCATCCTTGCTTGCTATATTGTTATACGGAAATCATAATTCATTTTATTGTCTTTAACTTGATATAACTGAAACACACATGCTTATTATAATACCTGTGTTTATATATGTAATATATAGGGTATATGAGCACAGACTTTCACGCGACCCACCACTCTCCACACTATCTCATAATACTGATACACTTGAACACATATATGTTGAAAAGATAAATAATCATCAATATACGTATTTCATGCTAAACCAGCAATCAACTTGATATATTAAATTTTTATCTGTCCTAGTGATGATATGGAATCCTCCTGTTATATATTGTAGTTATGATACTGACAAAAAAGACCATTTACATAGAAATAGTTAATCAGGTATACTGAAAATATTTAACAAAAACATTAGTATAAACAAACAAAGAAAAATATTTAATGGTGCAATTGTACAAATGTTTGGGATTAATATGTAGTAGGTAAAATCTTACCTTTCTCTGGATGATGATCGGATTTGTACACAAGCAAGTCTTCATCTTAACCTATATTTTATTTTACTTACAATAATGACAATAATATTTCTCCATATGTATTAACACTTATTTCCCCCTTTTTGTATCCATATTAAAGGAAAGCTATGAATGAAAACATTTACACAAAATATACAAATAAATAAAATTCATGATGTCAACCTAAATGTTGTTTTAAGGTTCATAAAGAAAAATGTTCTAATCAAGTCATTCTAATAACCCTCATTAATCCATTTTCAGGTATAGATGGTAACATATAAGGGTTCTAGAACATCAATTAAGTCACTTTCCCTTGATACCCTTGGAACTTCTGCTTTGAGGTGGAGAAATATTGAATTCATTTATTAAGAATCAACTTGATGTTTCATGGCACAGGTGTAAAATGTTAGGTCATTTTCAGGTACTTGTGTATTATTCCTGCAATGAAGAAAAGATAGGAGGCCTTTTCACATTGGTATCGATACACTGGTAACTTTGTAATGTTGTTATTTTGGCATCCATTTACAAAGTTATCAAACATTACAAAGTTACCAATCCATTGATACAAATGTGAAAAGCCTTATCTTTTCTTCATTGCAGGAATATGACACAAGATCTATATTTTTAAAAAAAGGGAAAAAAAAAAACTATATAAAATATACACATATGCAGATGACACCCTGACCCATAATTCAATCAATTTCAAAAAATGTGCAGAAATAGTTTTTAAAAACATATACCAAAACATTACATACACACAGATGATACTTACCAGCATAATATATATATATATATATATATGCATGTTAGAAAATATTAAATCTGAATTACCAGTTGATTGTTTTTTGGTTACTTTGGATATTGTATCATTATACACAAATATAACTCATGATGATGGAGTTGAGGCTATTAAATGTGCTTTACAAGATAGAGAGTATGATCATGATTTTATTACTACCATGGTTGAATTAATATATTTGGTTTTAAGAAATAATTTTTTTACTTTTGATTCTAGATACTATTTACAGAAACAAGGTACTGCAATGGGTACAAAGATGGCACCAAGTTATGCGAATATTTTTATGTCAAAACTGGAGTCCTCTATACTTGATAATGCTAAGCTGAAACCTCACACTTGGCTTAGATATATAGATGACATTTTCATGATATGCCACATAGTGAAGTTGAACTTCATAATTTTTTAAGTTATTTAAATAATTTTAATAAACATATTAATTTCACAATGAATTTTTCAAAATCAATTGCTCATTTTCTTGATGTTGAAGTTATTTACACTAATAGAGTTCTTACTACCACTGTATATAGGAAACCAACTGATAATAACCGCTATCTACATTTTTATAGTAACCATCCTAAACATTTAAAGACTAATATTCCTTATAGTCAATTTTTAAGGATGAAGAGAATTTGTAATGATGAGAAATTTCTTCAACAAAATAATACTATTTTATATAATAGATTGCTCAATATGAGGTATCCTAAGACATTGTTGGATAATGCAGTAAGGAGATCTTCTTTAATTGATAGAAAGAAACTTCTTTTATCTGAAAAGAGTAAAAAACAATTAGATGTTCCACCATTGGTTCTTACTTTTAATAGAGATTTACCTAATATTAACCGGATATTGGCAAAACATTTTAACATATTACAGTCCACAGATTATTTAAAATCTATTTTTTCTGATCCACCTAAGGCTGTATATCGAAAACATAGATCACTTAGAGATATACTTGTCAAAACAAATTTTATTAGTAGTTCTGTACAGGAAAAAGGATGTTCTCCATGTAAAGATAAAGATGTTTTACATGTAAACATATTGTTGTGACAAAAGTGGTCTTTAGTACTAAGAATTGTAATTTCAAATGGTATATTCCTAATTATGTTACATGTAAAAGTGTTAATTTGATATATTTGATAGAGTGTAGTAGATGTTTAAACCAGTATATAGGTGAGTCAGCAAATAGTTTACACGTCAGAATGACTAATCATAGATTTGACATTTTGCATAAGAATAAAGATAGACCGGTTTCAAAACATTTTAACTTACCGAATCATTCAATTGATGATTTAAAAGTAGTGATTCTTCAGGAAGGTTTTTCTTCTACAAGGGAGAGGAAACAAAAGGAGAGTTTTTTTATTTTTAAATTCAAGACCTTAGAACCGCATGGATTGAATTTGAACACTGGAACTATTACATCTCTGGGTTACCTGGTCTCCTAAATGATTTCTATATGTGTGTTTTTTATGTGAAAATTTTCTTATATGAGGTTTTTTTATGTAAAGATTGGTTACATGGATGTTTAATATCTGTGTTTAATTGGTTTATAGATAAATAATTAGTTATAAATTATTGTACTTTGCACTAACTATATATATTTTTTAAAATGTATAAGTATTTTAGTTTTTAATGAATATTAATGTGAGCACAGCTATTTTTTGTGTGTGAGCATAGTTTAATTTTTCTATGTATGCACATATGTATATTTTAATTTTTAATTTTGGATTTTTTATTTTTATATTTATTTTAATTTAAATAGAATTTAAGCTTGATTAGGAGGGAATGTAGTTTTTTTGTTTTGTTTGAATTTTGTCATTGATTGGGTAGATATTCTGTGTTAGATTTTGTGACCAATCAGGGGGGTTTTGTTAATTTTTAATCTTTTACCAAATCTGTAATTTTTGATTATCGCCATTTTACTGTGTATTTTTTTTTCTTTCTGATGAAAACCAGTCCTCTGGTTGAAATATTATATTATTTATTGGATTTATAAGTCTTTATTTTTTTGTTTTTATATATATATATATATAAAATCACCAATATACGTATTTCATGTTAAACCAGCACTCATCAATTGGTCCAGATTATCATCTCCCACATATATTAAATAATCACCAATATACGTATTTCATGTTAAACCAGCACTCATCAGTTGGTCCAGATTATCATCTCCCACATATATTAAATAATCACCAATATACGCATTTCATGCTAAACCAGCACTCATCAGTTGGTCCAGATTATCATCTCCCATATATATATATTAAAAGAAAAAAAAATTATACCAAATATACACATACTTCTGTGAAATATACACATACACAGATGATGCTTTGACACTTAATTCAATCACTTTCAAAAAAAAAAGTGTAGAAATAGTTTTTAAAAACCAAACGTTACATACACACAGATGGTACTTCCTGGCTCATAATAGAACGTCTCATGTAGTTGAAATAATCAGCAATTTTGAATTGTCTTTTTGCAGAAACAAGATGGAGATTTTTTCACTGGAAATCCCCCCCCCCCCCAACTCCTGTCCGAAATGCCTATGGAGCATGTGATGATGCAGTACATGGTGTAAATGGAATTTTGCCATGCAATTTAAGTATTCAAATCAATAAATGGCAATGTGTTTTTTTAATTAAAAGGAAAAAACAATAACAACAACAACGACAGTAACACCCCCCCCCCCCGCGGGGGGGAGAAAAGAAACAAAAGTAAGAACTAAGTCGACATAGCAATTCAATAAGCAAATAAAAAAAAGTAAGTGTAAATTGCAGCACTTTGATGAGTTGTTTTGAAAAAACGATCAAGGTGTAATTTTGCGATGACATCAAATTGAAAGAAAATCAACCCTGTGATGTATCTTGAAAAATGTGTGTTTGATTGTTGTTCTTTTGCCTTATTTATTTATATTTGTCAGTTGCAAAAACATTGTCATTTTTTAAAATCTGTTTGGATGGCTGTTATTTTGCCTTATTTCTAGTTGTGTTATTTATATTTGACAATTGATGACAGGCTTTTTTTTTTCATGGAGAAAAATCAACAAGGCTGAATTCTTTCTCAACAGTGGATGTTTGGTGGCTTATACAGAGAGATTGAAACTTATAATTTGGTGGATCCACAAACTGGGGTTTACACCCAAATAATCCAAAGACTGTGGGATTGCTTTTTGATCTTAATTTCACCTTCTCTATTGAATATTAGATTAGAATGAAAATAATCTACCAGATTTGGTCCATAACAGACTTGACCCATTTTTCTCTCTACTCAATGATAGAAAACCATTTTTGGTATCCTCCTTCCTACATGAAAACTCTTACAATTGACATTTATTGTTTTGTGTTATTGTTCTGAATTATTGGTTTTGTTTTGTGTATTTAAAAAAAAAAGGATACGTTTAGTAAAATTTTGATTCCATTTTTTTTCCGCCTACATGTGTAAAACCGATCATAAAAGTTTTCTACTTTATATTTCTTTATTGTTCTGAATTATTTGTTTGGTTTTGTGTATTTTCAAAAAAAGAATAGGTTTATTAAAATTTTGATTCCGTTTTTTTTCTGCCTGCGTGTGTAAAACCGGTAATAAAAGTTTTCTAATTTATATTTCTTTATGGTTCTAAATTATTTGTTTTTTTTTTCTTGTTTTTTTTTTGTGTGTGACATATGCAGAGAGACTGATGGATGATGTTTTAGCATGGCAGTTAAAGATCCAACATTGGCAACACTTCTAATTTGGTGAATCCACACTTACAAAAGAACTAACTTGAAATTAAAGATGAGAAATTAACCAAAAATTCATACTAAAAACCCACAATTAAGTAACAACAACAACTAATTTCAAATTTGAATAACAAACATTTAATGAGATAAAAAATAACATATTTTTATACATCTGTAGAATTAACATGATATGCAACCAAAATCTCCAAAAGTCAGCAATAGAATAGCTTTTGTTTGGAACACGATGCAAAACACATTTTTGTGCATGTTTAAAAATACATTTTTTTGACAAGAAATAACACTCAATTCACAAGGTTTCTTTGATGTTCACAAGATTATTACTTTATTGGGTATGTGAAAAGGTCTCCTATCTTTTCTTTGTTGCAGGAATAGTACACAAGTACCAATTTCATCACAGTATAGCTCGATGAGTGACGACTTTCTTTTCCTTAAGTCACCATTGCAATTAGCAATGAATGGTTGTCTGTATCATTATTTATATAATTTTATTAGAATCTCTTTGATGAAATAACAGTGACATTTTTACTATTAAATCTCTTAATCAAAGTTAGTTTGATCTATGGTTTAAAATTATAAACACTGAAAATTCGAAGATTTCACTTTCGAATTCCTCAGTTGGCTAATTTTAACTCTATATGCTTTTTTTACTTTATTGAATATTCAAGTATTTGATTTTATGACTATTTCAATTCAATAGTGGCTGATATTTCTATTTGAATTGAAAGTTCAAATTCTCAGCTTAAGCAGGTTAGTCAGCCGATGAAAAGTTTCATGTCAATTCAGATAAGAAGCTTGATGCTGTTCTATCTAAGACAATTTTAGATGACTTTTTATGTTAAGTTCATGATTTTGATTCAGGTTCAATATTGATGTCATTAATAATGATCATTATATATAATCAGTAAATAACAATTATATATATATATATATTTATTTCTTTTAAAATAATCTTTCAGTTCTTGCTTGCATTTACTTTATTCAATCGTATTCTACCATATTGTTGTAAAGTGCCATGTTTGATTTTTATAATTTAATTTAACTACGTATTTATTGTATGATTAAGTTGGAGTTTAAATGGATATAACACTTAATGGTTTATCGATTATAGTACTTCATTTTTATTAGTGTAGTGTTTACAAAAAAATAATGCCAGGTCTTGGATTCAAATTAGATCAAAAGGTGTATAAATGATATTGAAGGGATGTAAGGAGCACATCTTACTATATATATATATGTATGTCATATTATTATTACTATTTGCGGGATATTCCGTGTAGTGAAAAAGCTAAATGCTGACGTTTCAGTACAATATCAAGTCCCTTCCTCAGAGCGTTCTCTTTCTCAAATTGAGAAAGAGGATGCTCTGAGGAAGGTACTTGATATTGTACTGAAATGTCAGCATTTAGCTTTTTCACTACATGGAATATCCCGCAAATAGTAATAATAATATGATATCTTTTATCCGTGAAAACATTAGAATTAACATATATATATATATATGAGATAGAAACATTTATTTCATAATCATTATCATTAACATCTTAAATAATTTATGATATATGTCTAAAATTTATTTAAGATTTTTAATTCTTCTTCAAGATTATTTATATTACGAATAAAATTATAGGAAATTAGAGCCATGTTTAAAATGAGAAATTGTATATGCGGGTGCTTTTGATCCACCATATTGCAAATATGGATCAAACACAAAGTATGCTTAATTATATGAAAAAATAAAGTGAGAGAACGAAAGGTTATATTTATGTTAGTTGTGAGTTTTGTATATTAGATCGCTCATATACAGTGAAGTGACTCACACAGATATGTAAAAGTCATTACAAATTATCCTGGGTTAGTCTAATATCTCATTTTAGATAATAAGTACATTTGATAATGTGTGGAAAAAATAAAACATATTGTTAATATTAATTTTTGAGCTCTGTTTCTATAATAAGGTGGCTAATTTCAAATTTCAGATGAGTAGTAAGAGATACAAAGACCAATCTTACATCATTTTAAAGAAAATGAAAAGCTCTATTTAGTGATATATATATTTCATTAATGAGATATAAAACATTGAAGAGGTATACTGTTTCAAAATAAAGTTGCTTTGAATTTTATATATTTGCCAGATATACTTGGCCTTGTAAAGGCCTGTGTTTTTTTCCTACTTGATTGCTTTAACAATTTTTTTTTAAGATTTGGTGTAAATATATGTTTTTATTAAACATTGCAAATCTATAAAAGATTCATTTATTTTGAATTACACATTACTAAGTATGTTGTTCATCTGAACTATATTGGGTGATTGACAGACCATGAAAGTATGGGGCACCTTAATGCTGAATTACAAAGTGGCATTTAAGGCTGTTTCTGCAGCTATCTGGGAACTGTTACCATGAAATATATATTATGTCTGTAGTTAAGAGCACTTGTACTGATTTTTTCCTCAGCATTTGTTATTTAATGGTGAAATTACTTCTTTTGCATAAACACAGTGGTTGTGATGTTATTGGACAAACATACATTCACCAGTCAGACAATAGAGAAAGTATGGATTTTATATATAAGATTTATTTTTGTGTTAGCTTAAACAGATATGTTTTGTAAATCCCTTTTGTGCAATGGTAACAAAAGAAAAGACAGGGAAAAAAAATAAAATAACAGTTAAACATATTTTTGTTGAATTAAAAGAAAGTTAATTAAGAGCTCATAAACAGTGGTTATAAGGCACGTTGTTAAATATAGTTTTAATTTTAGATTGAATTGCTAATTAAATACATGCATTACAGAGATATCACCATGATGGCCTTAATAATTTTGTTTTAGAGAGGATGTTGGACAATCAATGAATTGTGCAACGGATAGAAAAGGGGGGGGAAGGACATCAAGAGCAGAAGCTAATGTTTATTACTGTGCAATATTGAAACATAGCGTGCCTGCAAAAAATATTTTTTGTGTGTGTCACAATTAATTTTACCATACTTAATAATTTATTTGTGGTTCTGGTTGTTCCTCTTAGCATTTTAAGCTAAAATATTCTAAGTGATTGTTTAGTCATTGCTTCTATGTTATTCTGGAAAACATCATGAAGAACTTGCTCAACTAGACAACATGTGCTATGTATTGTTTTTATGATGTACTCTTTTCCAATGCATTGCCTGGAAAGTAATACTGTGTACTTTAAAAGACAATCCTGTGATAAATATATCAAAAAGAACACTAAAAGAAGATTCTAAAGTCAAAGACATTGGTGGAACATAATTGAATATATGGGCCCAATAAATATCTGTAAGCTTACAAATTATTCAAAATAAAGCCATAAAAAATGTATATAAAGAAAAGATTGGTTTAATACTTTAACATCATAATATGCTAAGCATGCTTTTGACAAACTAGCAGTCATATTAATAGCAATCATCATCCGAGCAACTTGTGACTTTTATAAAAGAATAAACAAGAGTGGGGATTTGGATAAAATTTGAATATAGGATGTAAAGAAATTAATTTAAATGATAGGGATGGGTGAAGGATTCTTTTTCTTTGATTGCATGTATGTTGTGGGCAATATGCCAGGCCTCTTCAGTGCTATGTTTAGCATTTCTTTTGGAACAGACAATGCTGGTAAATGTAGGTTCGAACCCTGTGACCATGTTTAGACTCATGTTCAAGAAAAATGGATTTAACTTCAGTATTAGTCTTAGCTCAATTGTATTGGTATGTGTGCTATTCAATTCTTATAGATAGATCTACCAGAATTGTCCATTCTGAAAGAAATGAAGCTAAATGTAAAGTTAAAGAGTCAATAATCAACAAAAAAGAATCTGCATCTCCCTATCAAAAACGTGGATTCATGTAACTTAATTTAATCCTAAATTCAAATTTTATGCAAATTCTCACTCTTGTTTATTCTTTTATAAATGTCACAACCTTCTCAGACAGCTATTTCTATGACTACTAGTTAGTCGAAAGCTTGCTTAGCACATCATGCCATTAAAGTATTAAATTCAGCTTTTCTATATATACATTTTGAATGTATTTATTTTGAATTACGTTGTTCAGAGAAAAGTTTTTAAAAGATTGAAGTTACCTTACAAATTAGTGCAAAATTTATGGTAAGTTATCCATACGAGTGTATTATACAGTAGTCATTACTATTTCATCTTATATAAGTATAAAATTTATCTCAGCTCTTTTGTATTATATTGACACTGTGTTAAAAATTAATATATCAAATTGTTAGCTAATATTTTATATTATTTTCGTCTATTTGGATTTTTGTCTCTGCTATTCTTATGTATATATTTCTAAGGGAAGGAATGCAAATCAATGTATTTATAATTTTATGATACTTCTTATTATTAATTTGTTTCTTTTTTATTAATTAGGCAAATATAGGGGATTTGAACACAGACTTTCAAGCACCCTTCAACTATCCACACTATCTCATACCATTAGCACACATGCCCACACACATGTAGAAAAGATAAATAATCACCAATAGTGTATTTTGTGCTGAACCAGCACTCATCAGTTGGTCCAGATCATCATCTCCCACACACATATATAATCAGTGCCCTGATGAGTGCTGGTTTAGCCCAAAATATGTATATTGGTGATTATTTATCTTTTCTACATGTGTGTAGTCATGTGTGTCAGTCGTATAAGATAGTGAGGATAGTTGAAGGGTGCTTGAAAGTCTGTGCTTGAATCCCCTATATTTACAATTAAGCTCCAGGTATATGAAGAATGCCTGTATTTCAAAATATTAATTAGATAAATAAATTTTGCCACTAATATAAAAGAAACAATTAATGATGTGCTATTTCTGATCACTGTTTCATTCCACAAATTAGTTTTGTTTTAAAATATATCATCAGCATTATCATACTATGGATAGAGTTCATTCTCTAAATTGTGCTATTGTTGGAGTGTTAGCTGGGATGTTATCAGAATTGTAGAACTGAGATCTGATCTTCTGTGATGGAATATGGTGCTGTGACTCTGTGATCATTACTGTAAGTCTCCAAGTTAAGCTACTAATGTGATCTTGGGACTGACTGTGAAAAGGGTAGTTGTCAGTAAATGATGATTATCAGGAAATATAGTTTGTGTTTAAATTGAACGTATAGGAGGGATAGAGGAAATACACTTGTTTCATCAATTCTAAATGTGATCATATGGGAAATACTAATAATAAATGGAAGTTTATGATTAATCTTGGTAGTTCCTTGACACATATAGCACATTAAAAAAATCGCACTGAGCAGCAATTAATTAATCTGGTGAATAAAATCTCCTCCTACATTATATCTTATAAGAGATATCTAAAGAGGTATTTTCTTAGAAAATGATACTTATAATTGAAGCAGTGACACAGATATCAAATATTTAATACTTGTTCATAGGGCTCTCTACTTAAAGCCTATTTTGAGTCATAAAATCAGGTTTCAGTAATCACTTTACACACCTGTATATTCATAAGCTATATTCTTAATTTTTTTCGTTTTTTCTTCAATAAAAAGGTATCAGAGAAACAGGTATTTCTAATTGCAAATTGCATAATAGCAAAAAAAGTTGGAAAAAACTTTTTCTTTCTTTATTATATTAATAAGAATTAAGTACTATTTCATAATTAATACTTCAAACTTTCTTCTCAATATGATTTAAGAACTTTCTCTGACGGCAATTTCCGTTTGGAAAATTAAAAATCTCTAGATAAGAAACCATAATGAATCATATATTGATTGAACTTTTTTAATGTTTGAAAATTTAGGATAAATCATGATAAAAATTTGAAAAAAAAAGACTAATTATTGATTATTGAAAATCAATTAAAGGAGTTTATTTGAAAAACAAAAATTTGACTTAAAACTTCGTAAAAAAAATTGGTAGGAACTTTAAAATATATATAATGCATTAAAAATGAAGATTGAAAATTGTTTATTTATTTATTTAATTTAAATTGGAACTATTTTATTAACACTTCAAGATTTTTTTCCTCACAACGAAGCTGTGAAATTTTTATCTCCAAGTTTCTTATACTTTGTGTCAGTTTTCAAAGCCATATTTAAACTTTGCAAAGTCCAGAGCATTGCTATGTTGTCAAATTATAAAATCATAGAACTTTTTATTAAACAAGGCAAAACTCTCCATACAGTAGTGCCACCCTGTGCCAAACAGAGTAATCAATGGATGCCAGAAGGCTTGTGCATAAAATTCCTATCTAGTGCCTACTCATCCAATATCTGCAGACTAGTTTCTGGCTTGTGGCCTTCATCAGTGAGGAGCCTTGGATCTGAGAGCACTACACCTAGATCTTAACTCCACTTAACTACAAAACTATGAGAATGAAATTGAAAACACAATAATATTTTCAATCTAAGCTCAATAGCTTATATAGTCATATGGGTCTGAACTCAGTTCAGCTCTCAGAGCCAAGGCTCCTCACTGACAAAGGCCACAAGCCAGAAACTAGTCTGGGGATATTAGATGAGTAGGCACTAGATAGGGATTTTATGCACAAGCCTTCTGGCATCAATTGATTACTCTGTTTGACACAGGGTGGCACTACTGTATGGAGAGTTTTGCCTTGTTTAATAACAATTATGTGCTAGTATAAGATAGTGATCATGTGATGTTTGGTGGTTTAACTTTTTATTAAATTTAGTTTATGGACTATGGACTATATAAATTTGGTAATCATTCATTATGTTAATATGGCAATTAGATTCACGTTAATGATGAAAATAGAATTATTTGTTTTTTACTTCATGTAAGTGATATCCATTTTACTACTTTATCAAATTCCTTTGTTGCAGAACAGTGATATCAAAAACCAGAATATTTGTAGCAGAATAAGGTTGAAGATATAATATCTCTTTAGTTAAAAAAAGAGATGGAATTTTGGTTATTTTTAAATAAAATAATTTTTGTAGATAGAATATTACAGAATATATATATATATATTGTAACCGTAAATCTTCTCGTGGCCAACTATAGCCATCGAAGGCCATTGCCCTCTCAACTACCTATCATGCCGAACTCGTTGCGGCACCAAAAATTGTAACCATTTGATTGTGTCCCAACTACGTAATATCACCAAAACATAAGTGCACTAAGAATTGTAATCTTGATCACTGATCAACTCCCGCTGCACATTGTCAGCTATTAAGAGCTGTAACCAAAAGCATATCATGCTATCTATTTTATGCACCAAAGACCACAATCAACATCTGGAGCAACTTACCATAGACCAAACTAATGATCTAACATAAACTTTTATGATTTAATTTGATCGCAGCCAGGGTGTACCGCGAAGACCTATCATAGTAGTATGATAAAATACATTAAACAAATTATAAGTGCAATGTTATTACTTTTAAACCTTAATTTGCGATTTTTATGGTATGCGACCCTATGGCCGACCATGTACAAGATGGCATAATTTGTGGAACTACATAAGATTATGAAATTTTAAACCATCTATATGATTTTTAATACGAATGCTAGTCCAGGTAAAGCTTTGCAATAAATAAATATAAATACTTGGGTTCTTTTTTTTATAGTTTACTATATTATTGAGACTCTTATTATACTGACAAATGACAATTTAAAAACGTTAAGTAAATATATTCAATCATGTCATTATTTGGTAAATCTGTTTACAAGTTTAATAATTAATTTATATTTTATACTAGAATCAACTACGCAAAGCCACAATGATGGAAAAGGTAAATGGGATTTTATTGTACCTTACTCATCATAAACTACCAAAGACGAAAAGCATCCAAATGTTTTCTCAAAAAAAATATTTATAAACTCTTATATCATGTTGACGATAATATGTAATTCAAGGTATGCTCTTCAATGTATGCTCTTTAATGTATGCTCTATCCAAAGTTTATGATTTCTGATTTTATGAATGACACATAGCAACGGCACAGTAAGTTTAATTATAAATCAACTTTTATTGACAAATTTATGAATAATAAGTAATTAATTCCAATGTTATAATTAAAGACATAAATAAACAAATAAAATAAATAAATGATAATTCCATTGACTTTCTTCAATAACATCTCATAGGTACAGTTTTAAAATCTAATCATACCTTATTTCAATCTAATATAATGAATATTGAGGAGATTATACGAAATTCAGCATCAAACTCATGAAATATTTAACGTCATTTCCAGATTCAATAAATCCCTACCGTAAACTTATAATCATATAATAAATAATATTATGTCTGTAGGATTTAGCTATAATGTAATCATTAAATAAAGTGAAAATGTAAACTTACATTCCGGTAAATAATAATCAACCAACAGTTAATTATCATGAAGTAACTTGAATAGAGTGTCCTGCTACAATTTAATAATCTAACTTATAAATTCTACTTACACTTGAAAGAAGATGATTTAGCAGATCAACTAAAATACTTTGCCCAACTTATATCTGTGAAGCAAAACATATTCCTGTGGATGTATTCATCTACACGTAGGAATTAAATAACACTAAACACTTTGGTGGATTTATACACCATCATAAAGCAATAAGTACAAGTACACCATTCCGCGGATTAACCACCAGCGCAGGAATGAGTGTAAAATACAAAATTGGCAATTAAATAATCTGCGGATTAACCACCAGCACAGATTAATGCCTTTTAACATTCTAAAACAACATTACTATTTACTTCACATTAAAGTGCAAAATCATCCCCCTCAATTATTCTGACCATTCAGAAAACGCTGACACTTCAGCAAATGTGGGTTCTTGCATAATAAAATGTTAGACTAATCAGGACAACTAATGTACTACTTATCTTGCTTAAACTAAAACATATGTAATATAGTATAAGTAATATTAGTATAGGAATACAAATCTGGAAAGACTTACAAAATACCTCACAAAGATTGATACATCTCATGAATTCATTTCGTACTTTTCAAGCTTTTCGCAAGCGCTATTCTCTTGAATAAATATTTTATTCAACCCCTATTAATTTAAACTTAATAAAATATAACTTATGAACTTCACATGCAAGTTCATATAACGATAAAATTAAATAATACATTATTCATCAAATACATAAAATTTAACAGGTGTGTGTGTGATATAAATTAACTGTATAGCATTTTATAGTTCACTACATGAATTATAGCAGGTGCGTGTATCACAAATTGGATTGTATAGCATTTTATAATTCCAAATAGGATCCGTGGAATCCATGTACGATGCGTCGAACAATAAATATACGAAGCAATAGCTATATCTTTAGTTGAATTCCATACATGCAATTTTATCCGTTTGTATTTGTTATTATAATCACTATTAGATTACCGATTTTACGTGGCTACATAAACATGAAACAATTTCAAAAACATGACACGCAGAATTTAAATGAAAATGTTTTTCAAAAGTTATTAATCTCTACATTTCTCTATTAAAAATGTTCCAAGTTTATCACATCCATGCGAATATTTATTCATCCACGCTTAAATCTAGGAATACTAATTATAGCAATTAATTCAATCATTCCAACTGACGATAAAATTAGAAAATAGCTTTGATTAATTCTTTGAAGACTATTTATTATCCAAATGTTAAACAAATTAACTAGCAAATAGATTACTGTCATTGTAAAGTTGAATATCAATCAATACTATATTTTTATTAGAATTAGATACGGAAATATTAAACTATGTTGATAACTTAACATTTTACTTGAATTTAAACTTCTTCTTTTTTTTTAAAAAGCAAATTTTTATATTCATAAAAATTCTGTAATTAAAATACTTATTTAATTTTTCCAAATTGTAGAATAATAAACATTTTAAAACATACCAAATTCTTGCAATTAATTCTTTTAAATTTAAACTGGGAAGCTCCGACATTTTAAAAATGTAATATTGGGAAATTATTACCGGTGATTCGATCCACTTGGCCAGCCGACTTGAACAGACTTTTAAATTTAGCAATTCATCTTATAATTAATTACCACTATGTTATATTTACGTTTATAGCAAATTTTGTGGTAATCCGTTTACTTATTAACTATTTTAAAATAAGCTTATCAAATTTACACCATTTGCCTTTTACCATTTTCTTTTCTTTCTCCCTCCAAAAGCAAACTAACAGACGATCTTCCCTTAAATTCGCGCTCTTTTCTTTTTACATTGAGACGCATATGTAATTACTGTATTTATTTTTAATAATTAATTTTAACTGAATAAATGGTTCTGTAAATTTAATAGAAATAATTTTTAAGATCATTTTAAACAAATAAAAACAAAATATTATTTTTAATAATATTTTACCAAATTTTAATGTGTTGTCAAATTTTTAAAAAGTTAAACATTTTGATATGAGTTAGTATATGGGAAGAAGCAAATTTAAATTTATTAAAATAATATAAGAGAGTAATCTGTTCAAAGTGCAAATCAAGCCAATCAAATCACCAAAAGAAGAAAGAGAAATTTTTATACTAGTTACATCAATTAATATATTTTATACTAAAATATATGGTTACAATATATATATATATATATAGAGAGAGAGAGAGGGGGGAATAAAAAAGTACCTTGATTATCAATAAAAGCCAAGCACCACTGCTTTATAAAATTAATATGTATATATATATATGTGTGTGTGTGTAATTTCATTATTTTGTCCAACTTTTGAATTTTTATAAAGATAATAAACCTTTTTAAAAAACTTTCACTAACATTATTTACTCTAAAATGAATAACTTTCATCAGAACTATTTCTCAAAATGCAACAAAAATATGCATGTTTGAAGTAAATGTCTAACAACCAATGAAAACTTCTAATAGAATAGACCAATTATAGGTTACATCTCAGATTTTTTCTACTAATTGTTCTTATGACCTCATAAGAAGAACATTTGTAGTTGACATCTGAAAAACCTACTGAAGATACATGATTATGGGAAAAGCATTATTCATATTCTTATAAAATAAATATTCAATACTTTCAAATAAGTGATTTTAAAACTTAAATTTTTTGAAGAATAACTACCTCTGTATACCACATAAATACTGTAACAGTCAGAATCGTCTATCTCACTAACACACTGCAGAATTCAAACCCCAGACATGAAACTGAACATTCTAGGAGGGTTTGCCTTCTAGATGTACTAAGTTTGAATCTAAAGCCCAAATTTCACAGCGCCATCTACATGATAACGCGTCTGATGCCACTACTAGTATGACCTTTGACCAGTGCCTGGTGGTCAGGGAAAAACAAAAGACTCTATACTAAAAGAAGTTTGGGTGGCTAATTAACGTCTATGGATTTACAAAAGAAATGCAGAAAATATATATATATATAGACCAAGACAGTGATAGGAATCAAATAAAATAAGAGATCAAATTTAGTTTTAAATAATTTCACAAAATTTATTCATATAAATTATATATATAATGCCACTGTCTGCTTATATGAGACAGGGATGCGTATTAAATAATTGTTGGCATTATATTCCCACAACTGACAAAAAGACTTTAAAACAAAGTGATATATTCTATTCCTCGGGCTAATAGCATTACGATAATGTGCTTGACAAGATAGGAACATGTGCAAGGTGCTTTGAGTAATTATACAAGTTTAAGAAAATATTTGAAAATTAAGTGTTCTAAAATATTTATTGATTTCGAGAATAGCACGGACTAAAGCTTACTAAGCAACAAAGTGGGAAGGTGATCAAAGCATTTATTTGAGAATAATAATAATAGACTTGCATTGGGAGGTCAGTATTGCTGATAATGAATTTATTAAAGTTGGAGGGTGTGACATGTTTAAGTCATGGATGCTTTGTAAAATAAATATAAAATAAAACAATATTGAATATCCGGAATGATTACGGAGGGCATATCACCGCTAACCCGTAGGAAAGTATTTTATGAACAGCCGAAACTTAGTGACTAGATGACGATTGCATTTAATTCCCAGGTGTGTCATTTGGGGGCACACTCTGCCTGGAAACCACAAAAAGGCGAAGAGAACGGCCTTAGCTGTGTAAAGAATCCTTCGAAAATAAAACAAAGCGGTCTCAACAACCAATTCATTTACCAGCAATACAAGACGAGTGTATACAAAACATACTGAATGGGTTTTAATTGAATTAAGAGAAATGCCCAATCAAATTCCCAGAAATTCATTTAAAAGGGTCCGCACATTCTCGATGTCAATGATGAACTTTGTAATTAAAGTAGAACACGGTAATTAAAATAAGAAAATGCATGCTTGCGGGTTTAAAAAGTAAGTATAGATTTATATATGCAATCATGCATTAGGGGACACACTTAATCATTGACCTCGCACATACTCTTATATTAGATTAAAATCAATAACATGTAGATTTTAAACTATGTGATTATATTATATTAAAGAAAAGAATCGTCCTCGAACAAGTGATTTGCAAGATAATAAAATTGGAAATTATTTAGAAATTTAAAATATGCCTTCATAGCGGCATCTTATTTTCAACAAAGGGAATAATTCACTCGGTCAAAGATGATTCTGACACATTATCATAATAAAATAACAGAAAGCTTAATAAAAAGAAAATATTAACCCAAGAATAGAGAGCAAAAATGTTGATTATATTTAAAAGAAATACATAATAAAGTTATGTGAAGTATCAGAAAACAATTTAGAATAGCTATAGCATGTTAGTTATCACAAGAGCTCTTGGGTTAATTTAGGTTACCTCTGGAGATGCATTTGCAGGTAGATGTTCGGCAGGTTTTATAATTCAGCAGCAAAATCTGGAATGTTCATATTTTGCAGCAGCAGCAGTTCCGGGGTTCCTTATGTGATAGCTTCCGATGGTCTGGAGCAGCGGCTGGCTATTCTGAGGGGACATAGCCATCTTGATGCCTCTACTCTGTCATGTCAAGGTTAGCAAATTATTAGAATAGAACTCAGAATGATTTCTCTTAGAAACATTAGAATAAAACTGGAGGACAAAAGAAAACCCTTCTTTTTATAGTAGACTTTAACAATAGAACTGCCCTGGAGCATTACAAAAATATATCAGACTTATCAGCTGTAATTAAATCATCCGAATGTCTAAAGGAATTCAACATTAATTAATTTCTTTTGTTAATTTCCCTGTCGACATTTGAATTACAAACTAGATTTAATTAAAAATTACTTTTATTAATTAAAGAAAACCTTAAGTGGACATCTGCTGTTTTTAGATAAACTTATAGAACATTAACTAATTAAACTATTGTCTCTGATTTATTTAAACAGAAATATTTGGAATAACTTTTATTAAATTAAAGAAAATGATTTTACTTTTAAATTGCAATATTTGAATCTATTTACTAAACGAATATTTACTAAATGAATTTTATTTTAAATCAAAATATATTACGACAGTAATATATTTGTAAATAGATTCAAACAAAATAACTTTAACAATTTATAATTTTGATATGTTTTAAAATGCATATCATAGTGTGTGTGCAATTACAACTTATATAACCTACTTTTAAATAAGGGTAAATTATGTGAACAAATACATAATTCATAATATTTTATTTTATTTGGGAATAAGTTATATATATAATATGAGCATTGTGCTCATGGTTTAAAATTAGGCGGGATTTTCGGTATATAAGTGTATTGCAGACACACTACAATAGATTGGGGTTCAAACTAAGGTATGAGGGTAGAAAGTAGGTGAGAAAAGGTGAAACGAAGATCTGCAAAGCAGACCTTACTGTTTCAATACATACAACTAAAGAATACCTTCTTCTCCCTTTGTCTTTTGTCTCATATTGGCTTTTAAATGTTTGTTTTATTTCTTGTATTATTTTTTATGAATTGTGAATCATTTCATGTGTTTACCAATTTTTTTACATTTAATATTACTTTTGAAAATATCCTTGCATAAACACAAGTAGGTTATTGTTGGATTTATACATTTATAAACTTGGTATATACCATATTATCTTTATGGTATATTTGTGTGTGTGTTTTTTTTAAATGTTATGTATTTCATTTGTAAATAAATTTATTTTAAATGCAAAATCAGTGTCTATAGTGTAAAAACACAGATTCCTATAAAAATTTTCAACAATTATTAAAATTTATAAGCAAGTTGGGAGTTTAAAAAGATAATTACAATGTATGAAGAATAAGTTTCATGTTATAACTAAAAAAAAAATATATTTACTATGACATTGGGATTAACATAATCATCTCTTACTTGTTTTGTGTTTAATGATAGCTTCTAATTCTTCTTTAGGTAGAATCTTATTTATATGAGAATTTTTTTTTTTTAGTTCTTAAACAATAGCAATTTGAAAACATAATACATGCAAAGTATCAATATTATGTTTTAATATGAAGAGAAATAAAATATAAAATTCTCAACATTGCATGACTAAGATACAGTCAATAACTGAAATCAAAACTAATACAATTTCAGATAATGAAGTATTTTTTCAGCAGGTGTGCTAATTACAAACAGAGAAGTTATATACTTGCTTTGTTAACAGAAAATATACCTGAAAACCATATTGACTAGCTAATCTCTGAAGTAATCTTGAAATCTCTTATTATTTATGCAGTTCTCTTAATCTAATTAGAACTTAGTTGGTCAAAAGTAAGAACTATTTTAATCTGATTATTAAAATCATGATAAACTTTTCATAGCAAAAGTATGATTACATTTACCACATGAGGCTATTCACAAACATTGATGTACTAAATTTAGTGGGTAATTTTTACAGATAAATATCTAACTTTGATTGCATAAAGATTATGCTAACTTTTGATTAGTTGTTACATTGCATTTAGATAATAATTCATGTGAAATGCTTGTTAAATATTCATTCCAATGTTTCTAATGAAATGGTAAGAAGATTCCAAGCATATCAATTTATTACTCAGTTATTTTGAGTCCATTCTATATGAGATAGGAGATCTGAGGTAGGAGGGAAAATGTTATATGATGAATAAATTAAGAAGGTGATTGAAAGACGATAATATCAGATGATACATTTAACCATAATACTAATAAAGAGAGAATCACTGTAACTTCAAAAGATTTATAAAAAGTATAAGTTTCATATACAAGCAATCATAAAATGTGATATAGACATATTATATTAGTAAAGTACACTTGTGAAACATAAAGCAAATCAATAAGAGAATTGGCCATTTATTTTGGTTAAAGTGAAATATTAAAAATATACTACAGTAACAGAGATAGTAGATTTAGTTAGGGAAGTTTATGGTAGAGTAATTGGTGTTTGACAATCTTACTTTAAGCACAATACAATATTGAAAACAAGTCTATTATTTTACCATATAATATACAATTATTATGTTATGCGCAGTAATGAATAAAACTATACCAATAACAACATCATTTAGATTTTCAAAGCTTACTATATTAAAACAAGTATTTCTCTTCACTGTACTACAACACCCTCTTTGTAAGCATAAGTAATCGGTGGTTACCAGATTAAATTGCATTTTTGTCTAGTAATCCCTAATAATTTAAACTGACGATAGATGGCATTAAAACAGAGAGATGAAATTATATTTTTATATTGGCCTATTTCCATAATCTAATATGAGTATTGAATGTTACCTTTGGCAGAATGGCTCAGTTGGTTAGAGTGTTACCTTAAAATTCAGTACTCAAGAATCTAAGGGTCCAGGTTTGAATCCCATTTTGTCACTGGACAGGCCAACAACACCTGAAGAAGAGGGGAGAATAATACCTCTGGAAACGTTATACATATATTAACCTGTTCGATATGCTATTACTAACAGTTGAATGTATTAGAAATATTTAAATAAGGTTAAATTTTTCTAAAGACATTCAATACTCATATTAGATAATGGAAATAATCCAATATAAAAATACAATTAAAACACCATCTTCACAAAACTTCAGGGAATCACAAAGAAAGAAATGGCTCTTGGAAACAAAAACTGTTATAAGATTAGTTTTTTTGAAAATTATTTGAGTGGATTCCACTTGTTATCTGAGGCTTCTTTGACAACAGATAGTAGATATTCTATAGGTTTATTTTAAGCAGTGTCTGGGTACATATGTGAAGTATTGTTAAGTATTAATATTTTGAAACTACCACAAATTTCACTGAAAATAAGATGTTTCTATATCTATTTACTAAAATTTAAAGAATTTATTTTAAAAAATCTGTAAGTAAAGCTGACTATATCAAAAGTAATAAGGTTGAAAACTAAAGAATGACTAAGAAAAGTATAGTTTTAATCTGTATTAATGCATGAAAATGAATGGCTTTGGGTTTGAACTCCCTACATCATTTCAACAAACATTTTTATTTTATCGATTCATCTTAAATGTAATTACTTTTTAGGTTTTGTAATATTTCTTAAGATTCACATTAGATTTCCAAGACCCATTTATTTATATATATATATACATTCAACATCTTGATAAATGTACATGTATAAAAAGATTGTATAAAAAATTAGATATTTATTTAAAAGAAAAAGAAAAACATCTATTTGCTAATCCCAATATTTGTTTCTTTATTCATCTACTTATTCCGTCCATCTTTTAGTTGTTTATTTTTAATAAATATGGATATGCATGTAAAGATAATGGCATTTCTTTAGATAATTTCTCATTCTATTGTCAACATCTTTTTTACGACTTTTTTGAAAATAAAATAGTAATAACAATAAAGAAAGAAAAGAAATTGCAAAAATTTTGGGTTTTAAATTATTTCTGCATTATAATTACTCTACCATATGAAAAACTAGTATTCAATAATATATAGTTCAAAAATCAAAATAAAAAAGAAGGAAATATAAATCATTTGAATACCATTAATTTTGCATTATACTGATCAAATTAATTGACTTTAATAATTAAATGATACGACGTTTGTTCATCCTTCCCCTTTTCTCCTCTATTTGTATTTGATGTTACAAAAGAGAGAGAGAAAATACATTGTATATAGTAGATCAAAATTAATAATATGAATAATGTTTAAAAATAATAAAAACTATAAATATTTAGAAATCGGAAAATGTCATTTTTATCAATAGCAAAACGTAATGTTTAATTAAATTTCACTTTATAAATAATAATAAAAAAAGAATAATTTTAATTTATCTAATTTTAATCTTTCTAATTTTCAAAATGGAATGAATCTTTTTAAAAAATCTTATTTAAAAATATTTCATTTTTTCTTTTGGTAAATAAATATATTAAAACACAAGGTTTGATAGAGAAAAGTTAAAAAGTTTTTAGATTTCGATGCAAACGGGGTAAGATACAAAATATAAAATATTATAGATTCTATATTTTTTTTAAAAAGCTACATTTTTACTAATTTTGCTTTTTTTGACTTTAACTCTCACTTCAGGAGAAACATTTTTCCAAGAGTATTCTTTCTTTCTATAGGAGAAGCATTTCTCAATAGACTCAATTTCCAGGTATTGAGATTTTAGCCATTTCTACCGTTTTTGTATAGACCCCTTGACATATATACAGCCTTCTAATGCGATACACTATGGCTTCTCCTTTCTCGAAGTCAGGAATCTCTCAGCCACTATGCCCAGAGAAACCTGTTAGCCATCTTATCTTTTCTTTCCATTTCCCACCCTAAGTTTTTCCCATAGTCTTCTTTATCCTGCTCCATTCCATTTCCACAACATTAAGTTTGTCCACTCTATGACCTTTACATCTAAATCCCCTTATCTTTTTTCAAATCCAGCATAAAAAAAAAAGAATCCCCTTTCTGTATAATCACTTTATCTATATTTATTCTCCCACAATTACATTATTTGCACCCTTTCCGCTTATAAGCATTTACATTCAATTAACAGATGCCTAATATTTTCTATGCTTTCCTTATGTAACTTGCATACTAAATCATCCACATTTCTCCACATTTATGTGTATATTTCCTTATTGCTAACGATCCTGTTCAAGCCTTAAACAGTAAACTATGTTCCTTGATATTATCATAAATTAACTTATACCTAATATTCTGTTTATTTCTACATATAGTTAAACTCTTTTTACTCTCCATACTAGTTTGCTATCTCTATAACTCCATTTTTTATTAATGCATCTATTTTTCTATCCCATTCCTTTCCACTATAACACTCAACAATTCTCCAAACACAATCATCCTACCTTTTGTCTAAGTATGGTAACATAAAGTCTTTATCCAAATCATCTGCATACCAAACTACCTTTCTCCTCCATCTTGTTGCCTGTCATTTACTCATAACCCAATTAAATATTATTTTGATTTTTCTCTTATTATCCATAAATTGCAATCTGCCAAACATTTTCATTTTGCTTTTTGCATCTCTCATATAAAAACTTGACCATCCCATTTCTCCTTGATTTGCCTCCTTTGCTGACCACACATCTGCATCTAATGCATGTCTTTCTACTTCTCTTTGTACTTTTTCTAAGTAATCTAATACCCTTTACTAACACATAACACATCATTACATAAGTTAACCCTGCCACTGCCACTCCCTTCCATACAATTCTAGCTACATCATATTTATTATATGAAAACACTATTAATTTCTTTATCAGTCCTTTTCTTAACTTCACTTTATTTATCAATTTTTTCTCCCATCATCCAAGCAATTTTTCTTTGTCAGCAGTTTTTTTTTGGTAATTGTCATAATGATAAAATTTTTGAGATCTTCCTGTCATAGAACATGAGGCAGTGAACTATTTCCAAAAGTACAAGATTCTGCTCTCTTGAAAAGTATGCGTTAATGGTCATGGTATGATTGCATGCTGTTGACATGAATAAAGTGTAAGTATTGTATTTATATATTTTCTTCATTTTTCTGTCAATAAGTTAATCCAAAACAAAAAGAAAATAAACTGTAAACATTGTAATTAATTTTTCCACAGTGATTTCTTTTTTTTTTAAATAACAGTAATAAAAAATAAAATTTAATTATTAAATATGATGTTTCCTAGCAGGCATTTTTTTAGTAAACATTTTTTGGGGGTCCATGAAACTGTAGATTTATCAAAAATACAGACTGCCATCTTGGTTTCGAGGAAAACTCACAAGTACCAACATTGGATATGCCCATATAAATTTATGTTCCTTTTTTTTTTTTAAGTTCTTTTACAATTTTTTATGTCATTTAGAATATGACTTTCTTATCCTTATTGAAAAACTCTTACAAAATCTTTATTTACAATATATACTTTTTTTTTTTTAGAAAATATTTAATGTTTACTAATAGAACACAAGGTGTATACTTGAAAAACATTTGAGCATTTAGTTATTCTTTAACATTAAAAACCAGTCAACACTTAGACAATTCCAATATCTAAAAAAAAATATGGGTACTGAACTGAGTTCAGACCTAGGGGACTATATGAGCTAATGAGCTTGGATTGAAAATATTATTGTGTTTTCCAATTTTATTCTCATAGTTTTGTAGTTAAGTAGAGATAAAGGGTGGCTGCTGGAGAGTTGCATTAGATCCTAAAATCTAGGTGCAGTGCTCTCAAATCCCTCCTCACAAGCTAGAAACTAGTCTGGGGATATTGGATGAGTAAGAATTAGATAGGAATTTTATGCACAAGCCTTCTAGCATCCATTGATTACTCTGGCTTGCACTGAGTGGCACTACTGTATGGAGAGTTTTGCATGTTTTAATAACAGTTATGAGCAAGCATAAGAAATGGTGATCATGTGATGTTTAGTGGTTCAATCCCAATATCAATAACAATCAACAATGTTGTCAAGGCAACCTCCTCTTAATAACCCTCATTGTTAAAAAGAGGTTGCCTTGACAACAGTTAGAAATTGTTGATTGTTATTGATATTGGGATTGTCTAAGTGCGAACTAGTTTTTAGTGATTACTTATAAACCCATTTAGTCTTGAGCATTATTATTTTACTCTCAGAGTGATTTTCCCAGCTCTTTGGGAATTAAATGGAGGTTTTAGTTGCAAGTCTTTAGCGACAACACTTTCAGATTTACATTAATTTTAAGAAAGATAATTGATTTTCCACTTGGGCAAGTTTTGGATAAAATTCATAGTATTTAAAATTTAATATAATATCAGATTTGTAGCAAGTATTCAATGTTTGTTGGAAAGTTCATGATGAGGGCATTTTATTTCTAATTTGACTATTTCTAACCTCTAGTTCATCTTAAAATTCGGTTTGACTCTAACCTCTAGTTTAAATAAAATTCAAACTTTACTGATTCTTTTCTAAATACCTTTCCTATTAATAACAATATACAAGTCTTTATAAAAGGCATACGTTTTAAATGGTATTATTACCTTCTTCTTTTGGGTGTTTCTGGCCTGATCAGTGACAATACTAGAACAGGAAACAAATCAATGTCTTTTACAATTATGAATAGTAAATTTAAGACAACATCCTAACCAACGAGCCTAATCTAACAAAGACAACAGTCAACAGAAATGCTAATACTTATTTTTGAAGATACTTCTCATTTACCAAAATCACACTTTTCTTTATGTTTGCCATAATATCATATAAATACAATTTATCCAAACTTCAAACACTTTTTAGCAAAACTTTATTTGTACATACACCTATGTTTCGACTGACCTTCAGTCTTCTTCAGAGCAAGGTTTTTTTTTGTTTATTTAGAAGATCAAAATAACCTTGCTCTGAAGAAGACTGCAGGTTAGTCAAAATAAATAAAGTTTTGCTAAAAAGTGTTTGAAGTTTGGATAAATTGTATTTATACTTCTAATTTATTCATTTTTTATTTTTAAAGGCATAGTTAAGGGATGGCTTCCAAGCATTATAGATTATTACACTATATTAATTGATATATTTATTTGTCAATATCACTTCTTGTACTTTTTCCTCTCTTCCCAATCAAACATATATACATTCATTGGTACTCTCATGTCCTGATATTTTAGATTCATCTGTTATTTATCTAATCATCACTTCATAACCTTTTAATATATTGCTATGGGGTAAGTTAGCATCACAAATATATCCTTCCACATACTTGTGGAAGTATTAGCTCTAAGACTGTACAAACTATTGCTTCAGATTTTTATCTTTAAAGGTTTCAATTAAAACTTCCAATTCGGTCCTAAGAAACTGAGAACTTTATTCAGGGAGTAAAATCAAGGTTCAGTTAAGAGAAAGAAATAAATGCCCAGAGATTTTTCAAGGTTAAATCTTATGTTTCATTAATAAAATAAAATGGTTGTTAGAAATAATTTATTGATAAGGACTTTAGAAGAATTTTTTTAAAAAGTACGAAAATTAAATTCTAAATTATACGAAGGAGTTTCAAAACAAGAAACTTTTACAGGCATAAAAAGGAGCTTCAAAACAAGAAACTTTTACGGGCATAAAAAGGAGCTTCAAAACAAGAAACTTTTAAGAGTATAATCAAATCTTATATTACCCAAATAACCTAGTTTCAAACATCTAATATTCTATTATTAGATATAATGACAGTCACTAAGAATGTCATTCAAAATGCCCTATGTGATTTGGCACAGTAGTAGAGTGCCCACTTGGGATCAGGAAATCCCAGGATTGATTTTGACACTTGCAGGTCTGCATTCAAACTTCTTATGAATTCCCAAGAAATAAAGCCATGTGCCTTATATATTTATTCAAAATTACATCTAGGAAGATAAAGTAGAATTATTCTAGGGAATAAAAGGAATACTTGAGAGGCACCAGCGATCTAAATCAAACTTTATGTATGTTGGCATGACAACACTACATTTGCAACGGATGTTACTGATAATGATAACAAAGTAAGAATATTCCTCATAGTGAGATAATTCAAATAAGTGACAAAAGTTTCTTGTATTATCTACATAATCAAAGCTACAAACAATAGTGAAAAAACCATTGAATGCATTTTGTGATTCAGAAATAAATAAATTAACATATTTCAGCAAAATTTTGCATTTCTGTGGTATTTGTACATTCACCAAGATCTATTGTTAGTCGCAGTTGACAATATTTCTCAAAATTTGTTTTTAAAATTCTTAGTCCTTTGTCATGGATTTTAAGAATGATGTAGAGTTAATCAAGAACATGAGAATAAAAATTAACATCTTGTTAAACTTTACTTTGGAAAGGATAATTCTCAAACATATTAGGTTGAAACATCTCATGTGAGGAAAAGATTAAATGAGGATAATACCTTTTAAACCAGAACAAATTATTAGATAATATAATCAAATTTTTTATATTCTGCATTATAATAATATATTTTTAATACAATAAAGAATTCTCCCAATAAAATCAGGAAGTGGTCAAATTTCATCACTATTATTCCAAGTCATCTACACCTTAATTCTAACTTTGCTACATATATTGCTGCATGGTTAAGCTCTATTACAAATAATCTGGTTACACAGCAACCAGTGGACTTCTTTCAATTCATAAATAAGAATTGACAATTTTTTATATCATTGTTATAAGATTCAGCAAAATCAAAGCTACTCTTTACAGAAAGCCTTCACGTGCTGGAAAGTACTTTGCATATATATATATATATATATATATATTGTACCATTTGTTTATACGGAACAAATATATTGGCATCCAGTAAGATATTTAAAAGCTAAAAAAAAAGTAAATTTAGCGATCTTTTAAAAGAAAAACATTTTTAGATTTTTTCTGATTAGTATAATTTATTTTTTTAAAAAAAAAACGTACAATGAAAGTTAAAATGGTCGTTCGTATTTTTTTTATGTAATTAAAAATAAAAATTAAATTGGAAAGAATAAATGACATGCAAATTACTGATCCAGATAAATTAAAAGAATTTCAAAAAATAAAAAGATTGCAAGTAGAAAAGTAAAAATTCCAAAAGTAAAAAGATTGTAATTAGAAAAATCTTTTTAATAATTAAAGATGGCAGAATTATGCTAAAAAAAATAATAACTTTGTAACTTAAATTTAAGAGAAAGTGTAGAAGATTATTATCTTATATGCTGATAAAAGAATGAACAAAAGATATGCACAGAAGTTTCAAAACTGGATCGGGGTATAAAAGGAGGAGGACAACCTCGATCTAGGTCTTCTCTATACCTTTTAGTTACGTGTCTGAAAGCTGGAGGTTTCCATGAGCATAACCTGTGGCAGTAATAGATGTCTGCACAGGTATGCCACTTGCAGTATCCAGTCATCAAGCAAGCAATGGAGACGGGCCTTGTGAAGACCGCTTTTACAATAAAAGGGTCACGACAACCATGCCTTTTCTCCGCAAGCATGACCTGTGGCAGGAATATACGTCTGCACAGGTATGCCACTTGCAGTACCCAGTCATCAAGCAAGCAAGGGAAATGGGCCCTGTGAAGACCGCTTTTTGCAATAAAAGGGTCACGACAGCCATGCCTTTTCTCCGGTTATAGAACGGAACAATAATGGAAGACGCAGGCAGGAGAGACCGATGGAAATTTTATGAGCTCGGAATCCCAAAAACACCCACCAACTTACCGGTAAGTTAAGAGTAACTTTTCCTAATTGTGACAAAGTTTGCAAACAATTATAAAAATTGATATCAAAATGATCCCGATCAAGACTTCAAATTTTATTCTGCAAGAGACTCTTGTGTGGCTAAGAACTATAATCATTGAACTGTTTTATTATTATTAATTAATTCATATCTAGATTAGTGTGTGTGTCATCTTTCCAATTAATTAAATCATAATGTTTTTGTTTTTTATTATTTATATTTTAATTTGTTAAAATAAAAATCTTTATTTATAATACCCCTATTCATTGTACATTATTAATGATTATTAATAAATTTATTAAAGTTAATTATGATTTGAAAATATAATTTACCTTGCCAACGCTGTATCGAAACTCAATCCTCCAGAGTTTCTAGATAATTTCGTCGTAGCTAAATAAATAAAAAAGGGATGTTTGCCAGTGGATTCTAATATAGAATTCTGGTGCCTTTCAAATAAATTAAAAGCTGGCTTACTTTATCCCATTATTTTAGTAGCTACATTAGTCAAAAGAGTGTTGTGTGACCAGGAAAAATAATTGCGTCCATTAAATCTTACTGAATTGTATGATGAAACAAATTTAATAGATAGGACGTAATTTGGTCACCAAGTACGAGTAGATAACTCGTTTAAAAACACTAAATAAGTAGTGGACGTTACAATATTTATATACACACACAATCGTGACAGAAACATAAAATGTGTTGTTATACTATCACTGTAAAATGGATTAAAAAAATTTGGTCAGAAGCAATGATTTGAAAAATGAAACAAGAATGATTATTTATCATCGGCTTTAAAGAAACTTAAACAAACATAAAAAATAAAAAAAATACAATTGGTATTCATACATGTGAGAGATAGCAAACAACTAAAGAAAATCTGTAATCATTGTAATATCAGAATATCTTTTTAAAGCTGTAGCATTCTTCAAGAAGTCTTAATAAAACCAAAACCTAATCTTGAAATGTTGAAAGTCTTGATCTGCTTTTATGAAATATTACAAAAACGGAAGTACATATATATATATATATATACCCATATACACACATATATATATATATTGGTAAACTTATTGCTCTATCAAAACTTGGATATAATAAAAACCCAGATGTTCCTAAAACAGTCAATCATGCATCTTTCAGGAATATATGTTCTATTGGACAAACATAAAAATATTAGGCTGCTGGAATTGTAATATAACACATCAATTTAATATTATCAGTCAAGCATCGGTGGTCAAGAGGTTAGCGATAGCTGCTTTACAAGCAGTTGTCTCAGGTTAGCGGGTTCACTTCCCTGCTGTTGCTATGACACATGAGAAAAAAAAAATTAATATGATCATCGAAAATGATGGAGACCACACATTAATCTTGCCCTTCAAAATAAAAGAATGAAGTCATAAGAAGTATCCTCAATAAATAAATATGTAAAATTTATACTGTCTGTTGCCTTTGACATAATAGCATAGTGTACCACATATGTATGGTACATGTGTTGGCATTTGGTAATATTTAAAAGTTAAAAAATAAATAAATTTAAAAATCATTCAATGGACACAATTTAGTTTTCTTTTTTTTAGTTAATATAATTTATTTTTAGATACATGCAATGGAGGTTATTTGTGTTTGATATTATCTATTTAATTAAAATAAATTTAAAATTGGAAGGAACAGAAATGCATACAGATTGTGAATCCAGATAAATTAAAAATAGACATTCCAAATGCAAATGATTACCATCAGATTAATATCCTTTGAACGCTAATTAAAGATGGTGCCAAAGGAATTTATATATAAAAAAGACCTTAGTAACTAAAAGGTAAAAAGGAATGTACAAGATTAACCTGTATTTCAATAAAGAAGTAAAAAATGAAGGTATATGAACAGAAATCTCAAAACTGGTTAAGATATAAAAAGAAGTAGACAATTTCAAAGAGAGTCTTGTCTTGTTTGTTTCTGGATGCTTTTGTGTGTCCTGGATGGAGAAAATGCCTCTATTCAGGACTATTGGGGCTGAACCAATTTATCCAGCATGAGTGGAAACCAAAGCATTTGCAAACACCTCTCATCATAAAGTGGTCATTCCAAAAGCCTCGAATCTAGCCTTACTATGGATCAGAAATGTAAAGAAGAAATCAAAGTTAACTACCACTGAGCTCTTTGTCCCAATACACCATGCATGATATAATCAACAATCTACATAAACCCATGGAACTTACCAGTAAGATACTATTCATACCACAACTTGTGTATAAGTCAATATGTTTGCAAACTAAACTAACTATAACTCCTCATATCAATAGACATTCACCATTTTATTCTTCAAAAGACTATTTTATTTATGGCTTAAGAAAAAAAATTGTAATAAGAATTGTTTAATTATTTGATTAATACTATTATATGGATGATCATGAATCTTTCCATTTTATTAGCAATTCATAATTTTCATTTAAATATTTTAATTTGTCTTAATAAAATATTTACCATTAATATAAATCTTTAATTGTATGATCTTAAATTTAGTTTATTAGATTTATTATTAAGTTTGGAAGAATGTATAAATCACCTATGCTGACATGCTTGTTTAATATGTGAACACTGGGGAAAATTCTTTAAAAAATATTAATTGTCAAGAAAGTGAAATCAAAAAATTATCACATTTAGTTATTTACTGTAAAACTATGAGATGTGATGTAATGGGAATCAGTGGGCCTACAGGCTCTGTCCCCCTCTTAAATAAATAAAAAACTGTTTCTGCTGGCAATGCAAATCCGAATAAAAAATTAAGCAAGTTAATCTGAAAATGTAATTATGTTCTGTGAAGCTTTCTAATATCAAGAATGAATTAATGCAGATGTAACTTGATTAACAAATACATTAGCAATTTATAATGTATAAAGCCTAAATTGACCGAAAATGGTTATAGGTAGAGAGCAACCCATAAGTTCAACATTAATGAATCTAAAAACCAATGGCTTGATTTCATACTAGTACTGTCAGTAGTCAATACAACAATATCTGAAGAAGAAAATACTACTACTTAATACTGAGATATTATTTTACATAGCGCTATGTTTTTTGTGTAATAGTGATATAAGCTATTAAGCCAATGCACACGTGCTTTAAAGATAAATTATAAATGAATACTTTCCATTTTTCCAGACACAAGATATAGTATTTTAGAAAGAATGGAATGAATCCACCCATTCTTTCGACCCAAACATACAAACATAACAAATGTAATTTAAAGTGATTGTTTAACACCTTCACGCTCTCATTTCCACACACTTTAAGATTTGCCCATACATAAATGTTTGAATCGAAAGAATGGGTGGATTCATTCCATTTCTAAAACACTATATCTTGTGTCTGGAAAAATTGAGAGTATTCATTTATAACTACTTAATACTGTGTTGTGTGTTAAATTATACATTATTATTACCAGGTGAATGCAGTTTCAAAAGTATAAGTAAAGTCTGAATTTTTCTAAAATTATTTAAGAATTAAACTAGATCACAAAACAGAGTAACATAGACTGCAAATAAAAAACTAATAATCACAAGCTTTTAGATAATCAAGAATGAAGAAAATGATTTAAATATATAATGAATATTTATACAAAACTTGTACTGTTCAAGTTAATATGAAAAGGTAAGTATAATGCAATAAGATGCAAGAGCCCTGAGCTAGATTTCAGCAGGTTGCTTCCAGGGTCATAGTGTTAAGACTAACTGCATTGTTAAAAATATGTATATATTGTGATGAACATTAATATGCAAATGACACACAGTATGTAAATTAGATGTTCCATTTTTTTTAACAATGGAGCACAGGAATCTTTTCTATTAATGGAATGAGAATGCCTAGCCATAGTCTATGCTTATGCATAGAGGGATGATAGAAAAAGAAAATATAAAGAAGCATAAGCTATTGTTAGGAATCCTCATTCTATTAATAGAAAAGATTACTACATCCCAATGCTAAAAAATGGAAATTTAATTTATATACTGCTCTTCATTTGCATATTGACCTTTCACCACTTAGTACTATGATTCTGGCAGCAACCTGCCAAAAGCTAGTTCAGTGCTCTTGAGTCTTATTACATTTACCTTTTCATATTAACTTGAAAAGTACAAGTTTTGTAGGATTACATATTTATGAAAAGCTTGAAAGTCTGGGGTCAAATACCCTATAATTACATCTAAACTCCAGGGATATAAAGTATACCTGAAAATAAATAATGAATATTCATATTTATTGTAATTAATTATAAAATAATCCTGATTCATATATATCAACACTATGTGTTTCCAGCCCCTTCCCCCAATATCGAGATTGTTAAATATATATATATATAACAAAGCAGCATGTTTAAAATTAAATAAAATGCTAAAAAATTTAAGATAGATACAACAATTCCTCCAAAACATATTTTCTGTGACTTTTAGATAATTTTGAAGGTCTGGATTGAAAATCAGATGTTAAGGATTATCTCTAAGATTTTGTGAACAATATTATTTTTTGCAGTAGCGTTAGTGGTCTAGTGGTTAGCATAGCTGCCTTCCAAGCAGCTCTCCTGGGTTCACTTCCCGGTGAACACATTCGACATATGAAAACAATAACAACAACAACAATAATTTGTCATCAAAATTTTATTAATTATATTAATCCATTTTGATAAAGAATTGAAATCAAATTTTTAGTTACATTTGATAGCCATAATATGATAGTTGAAAAAGAAACCAAAATTACCCTAAATCCAAAACTCAATCAAACTAGTTTTGGATTTGGGGTAATTTTGATTATTTATTGACTAGTTTAACTTTATGCTTTTAATATTGAAAAAGGAAGTATGACTTTAATGCTTTTGTTTGTTTTTTTAATTTTTAAATTAATCAATGTCTATTACTTATTTTAACTTATGGTTATGAAACATGGACTTTGAATTTTAAAAAAACATATTTATAAAATTGTATTTAAAAAATATGGAATGAATAAGACTGGAATAACAAGATAAGATAAAAAATAAAAATGAACTGGTTCGAATCTAGACTGGTGTTGCCAATATTTCTGTAAAAATATTAAAAGGAGATAAGCTTGTAGCAAAATGACATAATAGAGACTAACCTGAATAAATTCTTAAATAGATAACTAAAGATTAAAAAAAAACAGGCATTGGAATTAGACCGAAGTGGGAATAAAAAAATCATGTAGGTTGTTTGAACATTATGGAAAAAGATGTTTTGAGACAGGACTTTATGAAAAAATACTAGATAGAACTCTATAATGATATGGACTGCTGTAAATGATGCCAAGCCATGAAATGTTTATTATGCAAATAATTTTTCATCTGGTCATTAGAATATATTTTTGATTGAAGATATTGAAATGTGTGTATATATCTTGCATAAATGTTATATATTTATAAGTACCGTGCGCTAACCAATTGCGCCACTGGGGTCTCATATTTTAAATTTTTATGGTAGAAAAATAAATTTTATAAATTTAAAAAAAATAAAATAATGTGATACCGAAAACCCCTAGTAATCCATATGTACACCAAATGTCTGTAAACATACTATATATAAGAATAAGAGCACCTACATTTTAGCTTTGATCTTATATAAGCGTACCGTTTATACTGCGATACTTACACGCAAAGGTGATTTATACACGTTAATGTAATTTCAAGACAACTATAATCTATTCTAAAAATCATTATAACTAATCAGAGGGAGAGATGAATCACATATTTAACAACCTTCCGTTAATAGAACTTGAATACAGTATTATGAAATATAATTTTTATCTCTCTATATAATTGTTTTGTATATGTATAATAATAAAGGAAAATACCAACAACAAACAAGCAAATAAATGAATGATTAGAACAATTTAAGGATAAGAAGAGAGAGATGTAATTAATGTACTAAAATTAATAAAATATCTTTAATGAAAGGTTAATGTAGCAATTTATATGATGAGAAACCCTTAGAATACCACTTATCATTCTGCTGTTAAAATAGTGGTCGTAAAAGAAAAAAAACTATAGACTCTTTTCTTAAGACATTGAAACAAATTTGACTTCAGTAAATGACAGATGACTAAAAGACGTGAAAAGAATTTATAAATTTTTGCTCGTCCTTTTTTAAACTTTCTAATGACTTATAAAAGGATTACTAGTTTGAAATGTAAAAAAAAAAAAGCGATCGAGATAATTTGAATATTTTTTTCTTCTTAATGTAAGATCTTTAATTATGAAGTAAAACAATATTTTTTAATTTTATTTTAAAATCATAAAATACAAAAATTAATTATTTATACTAATTAAAATATTACTAGGTACTGATAAAATTAATACTTACTGTGAATAAAGATAGATGCCACCATTGTTGATGTTATGAATGAAAATGTTCGGTAGATTGCAATTCATGGATAATAAGAGAATATCCAAAATAATATTTAATTGGGTTATGAGCAAAGGGCGAGCAACAAGTTAGGTGAGGAAGGTAGTACAGTATGCAGAAGATTTGGGTAATGAATTTATGTCAGTATACTTATACAAAAGATGGAATGATTGTGTTAGGAGAATTTTGAGTGTTATAGTAGCAAGTAATAGAATAGAAGAATAGATGAGCTAATAAAGAATAAGGAGTTGGAGAGATGGAGAACTAGTATGGAGAGTAAAAAAAGTTTAATATATATAAATAAACAGAGTACTGGGTGCGAGTTAATTTATGATAATAGCAAAAGAATGTATGTATATACTTCACAGTTAATTTTTAATTTGATAATAGCAAGGAAAATAATTTACTGTTTAAGGCTCGAATAGGATGTTTAGCAATAACGGAATATACACATAAATGGAAAAAATATGGATGATTTAATCTGTAAGACATAGAAAATATAAAACATCTGTTAAATGAATGTAAATGCCTGCAAACAGAAAGGGTAAAAATAATGAAGTTATGGAAGAATAAATGTAAACAAAGTGATTATACAGAAAGTGGGTTCTTGGTTTTTTATGCTGGATTTGGAAAAGATAAGAGGGGTTTAAATGGCTAATAGATTTCTCTGTACATAGAGATTCTTGATTCCGAAAGAGGAGGTCACAGTGCATTGCATCGCATCGCAAATGCAGCTTTAAATAACTTCCTCAAAGCAAAGGCTCACCAGGCTAGATTTAAAATTTTGCTTTGTTATTTCCATTATTTAGATTTAAATTACTAAATACCCATTTTCTTATCAATAATTGATTGACAATCTAATTGGTTATAGAGTGGCCATTTACAAATTTTAAGCTTACTTGGAAATCTTTAGCTATTTAAAAAATTAGATTCAAAATTATAAATAATGAGCATAGCAAACAATTACACCAACCATTGCTGTACAATATATAAATTGAGATCGTAATATATACTTACCAATCTACTGTTGTTGTTATGTAGGTGGATAAGCCGATATTTGGATTCAAATATAAATGAAAATTGGTCATGATAATATTTTAAAATTATCATCTAATGACTATTGGTTGAGAGTTTAGAAGCCACTATTGAAAACAATCTATCAAATGATTTATGACAGAACACAAGCTCTGACCTTCTTGGAGTGTGATTTCTTACTTATGGGTAATAAAGCTCACATTATATTACAATTGCATTTATTGTTTTACTTCCAGCATATTTATTCTCATCTGAGGAAACCAAATTATTCTGGAAATTACTCATTTAGATCAATAATTGAAGAATTATATTTATAATAATGTTGTTATTTAAAAAAAAAACAACAACTGTTGTCTTAAGTTGAAAAAATCTTGATTATCATTTATGATCCTGAAATAGTATAAATTAATAGAACTGCATATGATCACTATTTTCTATGCTTACACAAGCTGTTAAAACAGTAGGAAGCTCTCCTTCAGTAATGCCACCTAGTGCAAGCCATAGTAATCAATGGATACTAGAAGGTTTATGCATAAACTTCCTATGTGGTGCCTACTCATCCAATATTCCCAGATTAGTTTCTTTCAAGCGTGTTGGCTTTCATCAGTGAGAAGCCTTGGATATGAGTGCACTGCACCTAGCTTTTTAAAAATCAAAGACACAAAAGAAGATACTAAAATAGTTCAGATCCATATTACTATATAAGCAGATTAGTTTGGATTGAAAGCATTATTGTGTTTTCATTTTGGGCTTGTAGATTTATAGTTATCTAAAAAAATAAAAGATGGGTGCTAGACAGTTGCATTAGGGAAATATTGGATGAACATGCATTAGATAGGGGTTTTATGTCCCAAATCTTCTATCATCCATTGAATATTATGGCTTGCACTAGGTGGCACTACAGTATGGAGAGTTTACTACTGTTTTAATAGAACTTCTAATGAAAAAAGATACATTTAAACTTATTTCTGCAGATTAATGCAAAAAAAAAATATATGAATATTGCTATTAATCATTTAAAGATTCTAATGATGTTAGTAAAACTTTCCTATATAGTGAAAATTATATATTATGGTTCTGAAGAGTAATACCAATCTATCTCTCACATTACCATTAGAGATTGATTCCAATTTTACAAACAATTCTCTTAGAGATCTTTCAATGCTGTGAAAATCCTTTAATCCAAAAAGTCAATTAGATCTAAAAATCCACACACTGGCAACTCTAGTCACTTATATACTTAGACAAGTAATACAAAAACATTGAATGCCATCATAGTTTTGATAATATGCCAGATAATATGAAAGCTATCTTAGAGCCAATATTTAACAATTATGATTTGTAAAATAGAAATCCTATTTATATTAAAGGTATAATACTATCAAATCTCATAAATGCTTTTTTAAAATTTTATTTCACTACTCCAAATATGTGATTTGATATGAGGAATACAGTAAGAAATTTTGTTGTGAAAAGAAGGCTAGAGTTGATATTGATTGGGGAAAAGATTATATGATTTGATTATATGATATGAACAGTTATGTATAGAAGAGATAAAACTACTTGATAAGATAAATACATTCAGAATAAAGTAAACTATGTCACAAATTATATAAAAAAACCACAATTATTATATGATAGAAAGAATCTACATCAGCAACCTGAAATTATCCAGACAAATAAAGATAATATTATATGTTTTTATTAGTACTGTAAATTATGTTTAGATATAGTAATCAGTGTTATTTCTTATTCATAATTCTCTTAACTATTAATGATAACAATATCAGAGAGAGAGAGAGTTTAATTATGTCTCAATTTTCATTCATTATTTATTCTCACACAATAACAGCCAAAGCTTAATAAACAGATAGAACCTGCAATCTATTATCAAGGCAACTTCTATAAACAAAAGTTGCATTCAGCCTTTTATCCCCATCTAAGATCTTTAAATAAAGAAAGAATACTGACATATGACTATAACATAGTAAGAATTTTTTATGTGCCTAGGAAGTTAAATTCCTAAATTTTCTCAGTAAGATAATTTGTATGAGGGCTATTACGCCATCTATTGAGAGAAATGTTTTTTTTAATATTGTTAATCATTCTAATATTCTAATTTCAAAAAAAATTCTATAGATGTCATGATAACTAGAATTTGATAAGAACAATCACTTTAAAATTGCAATATTATAATAGTTATTAAAAAAACTTTAAACTTTTAAACTATAATTTTATTCATTTATTAGATATTTATTCATTCAAATTTTAAATACAAATGTCAAAAAATAAAGATTTTATATGTTTTCTGAAATTGAACTGTTCCTTTTGACAGTAGATAACAAAAACCTTTATTGTTTTCTTTACAATGTATTTTTTTTAATACTTACAAAAATCAAATGTGAGTTTTTAAAATTTTCTTCAGTTGTAAACAAAAATATTAATCAAATGAAATCAAATTTATTATATTTTGATAAATAATATTTGTTTAATATTAAAATTAAAATTGAATGCTTTCTGCCAGAGAAAATAATTAAAACCATTGTAATGCTAGTGCACTGTGAAAGGGTTAACTAAACCACATTCAACTGACAAAAATTATCTTTCAAAGCAGGTTATCTTTGCCTATTAAATGGGAATCAATTAACATTTTTGATGTCAACATCATATTGTAAAACCTTTGTCTAATTTTTGTATTGGTCCATTATTTAAATCTGTGAACTATTATTTGTCAGTTTCATTTCCAGTCAGTTTTTATTGATAAAATATTATTCTAAAATACACAGAATTGTTTCAATTCAGCTTTTAAAAATTGAATAATTTTATATTCAAATTGGTTAAATGTAACAAAAAATTAAAAATAATGCTTATAACTGAAGAAAAATATAAGAAAAATGTTTAAAAAATAGCCAGTGGTAAAACAAAATAATTATATTTCAACCAATCTGTAGGTCATTATTCAGTTCTGTAGTGGTCAATATTATTCACTTTTCTTGAAGAGTGGTCATGTTCTCACGCTTATTTTTCTTGTAAAATTAAAAAATTTTCAAGTCAAACTTTATATTTCAATAAAATAATGTAAAATCTTAATTATGAATGTAAAAAATTATAATATATTTATTTACATTCAAAATCAATTATGAATGCACAAAGCATTTTGTTTTGATTTCTGAATTTGTCATTTAGAAATGCCTGATATACAAATTACAGTCAGTAGTGGTCAACTACTTGTCTTGAACAGTGGTCACTTTCCCACATTTATTTTCCTTGTAAAATTTAATTTTTTTCAAATAAAATTTTATATTTCAATAAAGTAATGTAAAATCTTAATTATGAATATAAAAAAATTACAATAAATATATTTATTTATGTTCAAAATCAATTATGAATGTGTAAAACATCTTGTTTTGATTTCTGACATCATTTAGAAATGCCTGTGGCACAATTTACAGAGTTGACAGCCACCCAATCAGAGAAAAGAGGCTGGCCTACACACCAATATGCAGCAATGAAAATTGATTTTTTTTCAAAAGATATCACCATCTGCAGACTTTTTTAAAACTAAAATGTTAAATTTCAAATTTCCTATAAAATAAGCCTAAAATGAAGAAAATGCGACCAAAATTGATCAAGAGATGGCACAAACAATACCCATGAACTGTAAATAACATGAATGAGAATTAAAATGGGACAAAATCTAACTGTATTTAATAGCAGAGTGGTTAACCTTTAGGCAGATAAAAAAATTAATCTGTTAAAATCATGCGCAAACACTCTTTATCAATTTAAATATCTTTATTAAGATAAAAGATAAAATCTATACTTTATTTACAGAGGTTGCTTGAATAGTAAATTGTGGTTTCTATTTTTTTATTAAACTTTGGCTAATATCATGTGAATTACTTAGAAAATGGATAACTATTGGTAATTTACAATTTAGTACAGGGAACGACAAAGTTCATAACAAAGCTATCATGATAAAAAATTAGATTTTATCAGAATGTTTTTCCTGGCAGGATCCCTATGATCTGGTAGGACTAATATACTGGATGTAGACATTATTATATATGATATTAGTAATGTAGTTTTTGAAGATGATTTAGACACACCAAATTATTGTAGACAGGAATTTCCATTAGTATCAATAAAAACTAAGAGGTTTCAAACTCAGGCTCTGATTGACCCAGAAAGTCAACTATACTGAAACAAATTTTCAAGTATTGCCTTTAAAAAAGACTCAAGTTACACTTGCAAATGAAAGGCAAACCAGAGTGGAGTCTAAACAAGTCTGTGAATTTTCAAATAGGATCACAGGTAATACAATGTGTTTTTGTCATCGTACCTACGTTAATTCAAAGAGTAGACTTTAAATAAATATTCTTTAAATTTTATTTCACTAGACCAAATTGAAATGTTGTTGATAGCATCTTGATGCAGAATAGTTTGAAATTATTTATACAAAAGCTTATGTTATTACTTTATAAGCAAAGTTAGTCTATGCATACTATAACAAATGATAGTTTTAACAAGGCTGTAAACCTTAGCAATGAGCGTCTGAAAAAATCATCACTAGGGACCTCTGTAGGTCTTTTAAAACACAGAGGTCCCTAGTGACGATTTTTTCAGACGCTCATTGCTAAGGTTTACAGCCTTGTTAAAACTATTACTGAAATAATAGTGAGCGTTTAATAAAATTTATAATTATAACAAATGATGTAAACCTTTTAGATATCTCATCTGCTTATGAGAATGGCTTTTGGGGACTGACCATTAATGGGATATAGATTAAAATAAACTTTAAATAAACACAGCAAGCCCACAGGGTTTTCAGTATCTCCTCACAAAAACAATGAAGAATATCTTCACCAACAGGCTATATCAGTTGTCAGGAGTTGAGAGCCTAATGACTTTCCATCTTTGTTTTATACTTTAGATAAAATTAGCTAAATATATATCTATAAGTCAAATATCTGAAAAAATATTGAACTGGATTAGAACCTAAAAAAAATTAGTTATATCTAGTCCACTTTGAATTCAGTCATAGATGTAACAAATAAAAGTATTACTACTACTTCGCTAATGAAAACAAAAATTATATACATTTAAACAATAATTATCTACATATAAATTTTAAATTACAGATCTTCATACTTATTTATATATTATTTTATAATTTTCTTCTTTGATTAATAATTCTTTTTTGTACTTTATATTATTTCCATAATTCACATGGTGACAGATCAGTGCTGGACCAAATTTTTTCCATTATTTTTTGGGGGATGTATCTGATACAATTATCATTGGTTTTTTAACCATTTATGTATTTTTTATTGTTAAAATGATTTCACACCTTATTGCTCATATAGGTTTTAGAGCACGTTGCAAAACCGTGGCATTATGTGGATTATGTGTTTTAATATTGTTTGCTATTTCCCCTTTTTAAATTCAAGTATGGAGCATAAAATATTTTTGATCTTAAAAGTTTAAATGCTACACATTCTTCATATATATATATATTGTAATGGTATATAATATGCCGTTACATTAATTTAAGATTAAAAGAAAAACTTAAGTTCGTAAATAAAAACTAAAAGCTAAAGAATTAAAGAGTTGTTAAACGTATATATATTCGCACAGATGCAAAACTTTAAAAGTTTTTTTTTTAATAAAAAAAAAAGGAATTGAACGTACTTTTTTGTAAAAAAAGATAAAAGATCTAAATATAAAATATTTTAGTAAAAAGTAATGTAAGTAAAAATAGAAACAGGTATTAATTAATTCCTGAAATCTCAAAATGGAAATGATTGTGTTATTAATTATCGAAAAGCAAACTAGCCCTTGGGGATCTTATATAATTAAAAAGTCAGATGAAAGATATAGATAAAAATTAAAGATTGTTTCCCGCTCTGAAGCAGAGTGTCCAATAGAAGCAGAAACAAACATTCAGACCATAATGAAAATGATTGATTGTTCAGTGAATCTGGACGATGTGTATAAAAGGAAAAATATTGAAATTAAGGACAGTTCCAGCTTGATTTTGTGAGAAGGGCGATAAGATGCACTTGTCACCCTCTCCCACTTATTTCAAATGAAATGACTGTTGAATTATGAATGGTACTGTTGCAGACCCGAATAAAATAATACCAGGATTGAACCAGCTAAGGCCACCTTCAGATAGGCCGGTCTTCAAATAAAGATTTCATGGGAAATGACACCAGGAACCGGGACACTTCTACTTGAAGAGATATAACTGAAAAATTAAAAAAAAAAAATAATTAAAAACTTTCAAGATTTGACAAGCTAAACCTAAATCTTTTAAAATTAACTTTAATCTGACTTTTCAAATCAATTATTAATGTTTAATTTTTATACTTTTGAGTTTGCTGACTTAATCATTTCCATTTTTTTAAAAATATTTATTGATTAAATTATTTAAATGCATTAAATTTAAGTTGGGTATAGATGACTGCATAGATTCGTTAACGTTTAATTATGTTTTTTATTTTCATATTTGATTAAAATAGATAGATATTTGGTAAATATGGTACCTCACATTGAGTATCTAAAAATGTATTTATTTGAGTGTCTTTTTAGTTATTGGTGTCAATGCGGCATCTTATGATGAATGCCATTGGGGTTCTTGTAAATTTCCCTCTGCAATTACATCAATGACTTTATATTTTGATCGTTTATGTTTATTTTGAAATGTTTTTAACTGAGTAATCTATGTAGCCTATCTATACTCAACATTCTAAAGTAAAATTTATTAAAATGTCTATCTGTGCGAATAGTTTAAAATAATAATTTAAATTTAAAAATTGATATTAAAACCTAAAATAATAAATTTTGTTCCTCAATTTTATTTATATGTGCATTAATAAATGTTTGTGTGTTAATTACTGTCAGTGGCTTTTTTTATTTTTGTTAATATTGAAAAAATATTTTAAGAATTTATATTTTGTAAATCTCTGCATCTCACTGAGCTAGTGGCAATGGGCTGACAGTCAGAATAAACCATATATATGTCAAGTTTAGATCTTAACAGTGTGTATCTGCCTACTCTATAAATTTTCTAGGTTCAAATGGCCTAGTGGCACCCTGTATGGCAGATATGGTAAGACTCTCTAGATATCTGACCATTATAATATATATATGTATTGACGATATAGTTTGTAAAAGACCCAGAAAGAGACTACATGTGAGATGGATGGATGAAATAAGAAAGTGTGCAGGGGTGATGTGGAGAAGAGAAGCTAGATTGGAGATGGGTTGAACTTGGAGAGACCATCCTGCAGTGGATTGATAATGGTTGATGATGATTGACAATGTATATATCATTAAAAATCAGTCAACACTTAGACAATCCCAATATCAATAATAATCAACAATTTCTCCTGTTGTCAAGGCAACCTCCTTTTAACAGTAAGGGTGGATATATATGTATTGACAGAAGTTGCATTAGTTTACATATTTTTCACTGGCAGGTTAAACTGCATAAATTTCATCTACATTTAAGCTAACACAAATTATATTTACATCTATTAACTGAAAATTAATTTAATATTCAGACACTGTTAAATATGAAGATCAGCCATTTCCTCTGATTAGTTATAGTGATTTCAGAATAGCCTATGGTTGTCCTAAAATTATGTTAATATGTAAGCTAAAGTACAGATGGAGCCACACTCTACTTTTTCAGTTATTGATGGAATTGCATTAGTGCACATATAGCTCAATAGGGTTTTTCAGTAGCTTCCACACAACTTTCATAAACTAAAAGTCATAATTTTATAGATTAGCAATAACACTATCTTCTTTTCTTAACAAAATTAAACACAAATACCTAAGTAACAGTATTCAATGTGAGATCTTAACCAAATGCTTCATTTTATCAATCATAGCAACATTAAAAACTCAAATATTGTTTTTTTGACGCAAAATATTTGCTTTTCTGATGAAAATTAATACTGAATCTCTTCCTAGCAATATATTCTTATTGGCTAGGAGAATCCTCTCACATATTGGTGCAATTAAAACAGGTAAAACTCACTATATGTATTGCCACACACAGCAAGCTAGAGTATTCAATGGATGCCGGAAGGCTTGTGCATAAAATCTCCATCTAGTGCCTACTCATCCAATATCCCCAGACTAGTTTCTGGCAATATGTATAGTGAGTTTTGCCTGTTTTAACAACACTTATACACAAGCATAAGAAGTGGTGGTCATGTGATGAATATTGATGCAATGTCTTACTTATGTAGCTGAGATAAAAAAAACCATAAACTAGTTTTGTTACACTGCACTAAATTATAGAAATACAGAAGTATTGTTAACATGACAAAATAATCTGCCATATTATTATTAAATTTATTTATGAATAACATTGAAAAAGAGCTCTTCACAAGTATTAAAACTATAACTTTTATTCCATGTGTGTGATCAAGTGTATCAGCAATATGAGATAGTGTGGATAGTTGAGGGTCATGTGAAAGTCTGAATTCAAACCCCTATATATTATATTGGAGTGCAGGTATGAAAAAGCCTGTACTGTAGAAAAAAAATCCATACACCTATAAAGCTCTAAAATTATATCTTGTATTTAATACTACATTTCCTAATCTCCAATCTCTTGTCTATAATAAAATTAATACATTTATATTTACATATCAGGCACTTGCTCCACCTGGTATTTATTAGCTCTGGTCATAAACTACTCTAAAAGCAGTTGTTTTTATATCCTTTTTAATTAATGTACTCTGTCTATATAAAATCTTGTAACTCAATTTTCATTCATTTGCTAATATCTGATCTAGTTGAAACATTACAAACATAAATTCTGGATGAAAATATACTTTTTTTCAAATTTGAAAACAATTTTAGTAAAAAATTATTGAAAAATTACATTGGAGCTAATAATATTTAAGAACTCGTCTTAAAACTGCAAAAAGTTAGAAAAAAATTCGACTTTTTTTGTGGGATTCAATTTAAATAAATGTATGCAATTTCATTCAATATTTTCAAAATATGATTAAATTTAATACACTGCACAGGCTTACACACACCTGCACATATAATGTAATATATAAGGAATTCGAACTCAGATTTTTCTCCAGTACATAAGGGATCAGAATGACTAATGGTCAACATGGGTAGGATGACAACTTTGGCACTAATGTGGACTTTGAATGTTCCATCATCAGACTTTCAATGAAATGGACAGCTTAAGAGTTGTGGGTTGGAGTAGTTTGAAACCTGTCCATTAAAGTATAAGCTTTGACTATCTTAATATATATCTGAGCACTTATAGCATATATGTGTAGAGATGGTAACTTGGACCAACTGATAAGTGCTGGTTTAGCATGAAATACGAATATTGGTGATTATTTATCTTTTCAACATATATGTGTTCAAATGTATCAGTGTTATGAGATAGTGTGGAGAGTGGTGGGTCGTGTGAAAGTCTGTGCTCATATACCCTATATATTATTTTTATTAAAATGATCGATTAGTTATAATGGGGAAAAACAACAACTAACAAATCTAATATAAATTCTCAAATGTTATTCTAAAGTAAAAGATTTAGTAATTCAATATGCTACAATATTGTAATGTATTCAAAATTTCTTTTATTATTTTAAGAGGATTCATATACATTCACTTAGGAATTAAATCAAGATATTTTTTTCTCACTAGTATCGGCAGAATTTTCGCTTGTTTACTTCCTTTGTTTTGTTTATTCGAATCTATTAGGTGTTTCTTCTAAATGTTTCTCAGTTACGGTCAAAAAGTCAATTTAAAATGTTTAAATTTTTCTCCCAAAAGTTTTTCAACTAAGAAAGATGACACCTGTGAATAATAAACATTTAAGGAAACTAAGTAACACAAAAAGAACACAGATGGTGATTTGAAAAATACTTCTAAACTCTGCAGAATCTATTTATAGATCTCATTAGCAGCGCTGATGCTTTTCAAATGCAAGAAACAAAGCGGTGAAGATTTTTTTTTTTTTTCCGTTTTTAAAACCAGCTTTTTACTTTAAATTACGAATAAACTATAATTATTAACATAAAAATATAGTTGATTTTTATTTTAGATTGTGTATCTTCGTGAATTCAAAATCGTCAAAAATCTGCTTTTCAGACTTGTTAGCCGAGAGGTCAGCGCAGCCGCCTTCCAAGCAAGCAGTTGGTTGCAGACCATTGTTGCGGGTTTGCCTCTCGGCCGATGCTATGACATATGAAAAAAAAAATTAAACTATCTACTCGAATTTTAAACATCTCTATTTTCTTCAGCACGAAACCATGGTCAGGGGTTTGGGGAGGGGTTCCTGACAGAGATATTTTAACTGCTGGCTCTGCCTAAGCATTTATCACAAAGCTTGTAGAGGAATTGGCAATCCTCATTATTTATATAATTCAATGTTTCTTCTTTATTAAACTCAAGATTCTAGTTTAGTTCAGTCGGATTCCAGATCTTTTTCAACCGATGTTTTTTGAAATTTTCTAATAATTTAATAGTTTGTAGAGTTTTCATTATAAGAATATGATTTTTCATGTAAATGAAGAAATATTTTCTTCTTTGTTTGTAAATACAGTGGTGATGGAGATCAAAAACAATATGAAGAAAAATGATAAAACCAAAAATCCATTTAAAATTATAGATTAAAACATTTTGGGATTATTACTCATGTAAAATAGAACTCAAATTTTAGAGTTCAAAATATTCCTAATTTATTTTCAAGTAGGCTTTTCATCAGTATTGTCCTTATCTCAAGTCACCATAACACAAACAATATTCAGCTCAGAAGATATCATCTGGTATAGGTGATGATATGGCAGGGTTGAAATTGTGTACACACCAAAAAAAAAAAAAAATCTATGCAGTGCAATTATTCAACCTTTTACAAAGTGTTTAAAAAAATAAAAATCACTATATTTTGCAAGAGAGAGATGCCATGCAAAAATAATGAGCTGTTTTACTTATGAAATAGTAGCAAACTCATACACTGCAGTGCAAGCCTTAGTAATCAATGGGTGCAAAAAGATTTGTGCATAAAATCCTTAATAATCAATGGGTGCAAGACGGTTTGTGCATAAAATCCTTAATCTCTATCTAATGCCTACCCATCTAATATGCCCGTATTAATTTACAGCTTGTGAATTTTACCAGTGACGAGTCTTGGATCTGAGAGCAATGCACTTAGATCGTAGGTTCTAATGCAACCCAAAATGAAAACAATAATGTTTTCAATCTAAGCCCATTTGCTTGCATAGTTATATAGATCTAAACCCAGTTCAGTACCTATACATTTTGATGTCTTTGGTTTTTAACAGCCACAGTCCCCATTGATCTATGAGCAGGATTGATATAAAACTACTAAAACATTACGTGATCATCATTTTCTATGCTTACAAAATCTGTTAAACAGTAATGTCAACATTTTTTACTACACTGTGTTTGTTAAAACAGTAGTAAACTATCCTAAATAGGTAAAATGTGGTTGATGGAAGGTTACATTAGATCCTAAAATCTAGGTGCAGTTATCTCAGATCCAAAGCAACTAACTGATGAAAATCTTATCGTAGAAACTAGTCTGGGAATATTGGATGAGTAGACACTAAATAGCGATTTCATACGAAAACATTGCATCCACAGATTATTAAGGCTTGCACTTGGTGTCACTACTGTATGGAAAGATGGAGAAATAGTATGGAGAGTAAAAAGAGTTTAAATATATATAGAAATAAACAGAATAGTGTATTAGGTGTGTTAATATATGATAATAGAAAGGGAAGTAGTTTATTATTTAAGGCTCGAACAGGATCTTTAGCTACAAGAGAATATACATGTAAATGAGAAAAAATGGGTGATTTATTTTTTAAATTATATAAGGAAGGAATAGAAAATATTAGGCATTTGTTAATTGAATGTAAATGCTTGAAAACAGAAAAGGTACATATAATGAAATTATGGAAGAATAAATATGAAAAAAGTGATTATACAGAAAGTGAATTATTGATTTTTATGCTGGGTTTGGGAAAAGATAAAGGGGATTTAGATATAAAGGTCATCGAGTTGGCAAAGATTATGTTGTGGAAATGGGATGGAGCAGAATATGGGAAAATTTAGAGTGGGGAATGGAAAATAAAGTGGCTAACATGTTTATCTGGGCATAATTGCTGAGATATTCTTGATTTCGTTTAAGGAGAAGCCACAGTGCATCACATCACATCACATTAATGTTTTAACAGCTTGTGTAAGTATAGGAAATGGTGATCATGTGGTATTTTAATAGTATTTCTGTTACTATATACATGAAGAGAGATGAATGAAAGTTGTTCATAAAATTAAAAAAGATTGTTAGACTTTCTATGCTAGTAGATGGTTGTGATATGGTAGAGCTAGAACAATAAGTAAATGGATAAAACAAAAGGAAAAAATCAAAAATTCCATATCCATTATTTGAAAATATTTTATGCTTTCACAAAAATCTTAATTTTAAGTTTACAAATATAAAAGTAAAAACAAACAGATATTTAAAATCATATTTCTGTATTTATATGTTTTAAAAAAAGATATTACTGAAAAAAAAATCCTCGATATATGCTCAAACTCTATGCTTCAATTCATAATGCAGTCTCTTAAGGCCCATAATACCGCATAATTGTGTTTATTGTATGCATGATATGTTATAAAAGATGTAATGCAGTGCAAGTATTTCTTAAAAGTTTTTACTTTTATCTAGATTTAATGAGCTTGGACAACGTTTGGTACAATTTTAAATTCTCTATCTTCTCTTTTTTTTTTTGGCTTATTTAATAAAAGAATGTGATATTGTACTGAAACAAGAATAAAACAACAGTCAATATGAAAGACAATAAATTAGGACAATTTTAGAAGATGATATATATGATGCTGAATACCTGCACTGATTTAAAACTTCACGAAACACTTATAACTATTAGCAATAAAACATTATGATTGGAAATAACTTATAAAACTTCACTTAAACTACAATTAGGATAAGAAATACTCACTGAAACATCAAATAATGACCATTTTTTATTTTTACACAAGCTGCTAAAACAGTAGCAACTTCCTCCATCCAGTAGCGCCACCCAGTGCAAGCCATAGTAACCCTGGGTAAAGAATGATAGTGACTACAGTTATTAAAAACCTAAAGACACTAAAATATATAGCTGAATAAGCTTGGATTGAAAACATTATTGTGTCTATATTTTGAACTCATGGCTGGTAAAAGGTGACTTCTGGAGAGTTGTATTCGGTACAATACTCTCAAATCCAAGACTTCTCGCTGATGAAGGCCAAAAATTAAAAAGTAGCCTGGGGATTTCGGATGAGTGGGCACTAGATAGGGATTTTGATGCATAAACTTTCTATCATCCATTGATTACTATGTCTTGCATTGGGCCACCCTACTGTATGGAGAGGGTTGCTACTGTTATAAGTGGCAAAGAGAACTTATTAATTTTTATATCCAAACTGCCATATGGAAAAATGTTGTACCATAATCATGATTTGTCAATGGTCATAACAATAAACAACAGTTTGAGGAATGATGGAGCTGGAAAAAATAATGTTACATATCTAGTGTTAATTTCAAAATGCTTCGCCCCCTGAAAAAAAGGCTGATGAAAAAGTGTGGAAAATCAAAGATAACATTGCTGACCCAATGAGGTAACATTATGTTGTAAAATATGCTTTAATTTATAACAACCTATTTTCTTTTAAAAAATGAACTCTTTTTCATTTATAGCATGTACATTGTTGGCAATACACAAAGCATCCTTAACTTTACATTTAGCATCGGTTCTTTCAGAGCAGATGATGCTGGAAGATGTAGGTTCAAATCTTAGAACTTATATACATCTTATATTTAAATTTTATGCAAATCACAAATTCCTCAGACAACTATTGCTATGAATATTATGACTAATTAGTCAAACGAATGCTAAGCATACCATGCCATTTTTGAATTAAATTAAGCTTTTCTCTCTATACATTTTGTATGCATTTATTTTGAATTGCATTGTTCTGAGAAAAGTTTTTTAAAGTTTGAAGTTACTTTATTCTAGTTATTTTGCCTATCATATATTAAAGACGTAAAGAAAGTCATATGATCATTTCTTGTCAGATTATATTAATTTTCTCACAGTTGTTATATCATAATATAATCATATTTGGTGTTACTGACCTCATTGAAAAAATTAAAAGACTGAAGTAGAGTTAAGCTGGACATATTGCGAGAAGAGATGATAATAGATGGACAATTGAAATCTTAAACAGGATTCCAAGAGATTGTAAAAGATCCAGAAAGAGACCACATGTGAGATGGATGGATGAAATAAGAAAGTGTCCAGGTGTGATGTGGAAAAGAAAAGCTAAAGATCAGATAAGATGGATTGAGCTTGGAGAGGGCTTCATCTTGCAGTGGATTGATAATGGTTGATGATGATAATGAATTTTACTCTGGCATTCATAAATTGAAATTGCTGGACAGATTATAGTTTATCATTTCTCATTTTAAAATCCATCACCTTTGTAAATAGGTCTTAATATTCATGCTCTATCTTCAACATGCTTTGAAAGTTGATTCAGATTTTCGAGCTGGTAATGCACTGAGATATGAACAGAACTGTCTAAAGCAATACATTGCAAATAAAAATAAATTAGTTCTTAGGCTCACCAAAAAACATTATGAAAGAATTTGCATTATTAGTGCTTAATTAAATCTGAATATATAACAGTATGTTAATAATTTTCATTAATCACCCATTAGACTAGAGATTAATCATTTAATAAATATTTCTGTAGTGTAATTTTCATTAATGCAATGTAGGGATTGGTTTCTATCCATTTTTAATACCTTGTGGATGGGTGTGATCATAAATACAGGAAGTCCATGACTTTCATACCTAATTGTTTTCTGAAATGTGTATGAAAGTTGAAATGCACAAAAGAAGAGTAATGTAAAAAAATCCATCAAGAAGTGCTTTTAAAATATTGTATTCGTAATCAAAACTAAATGTAAATATGGTAATATAGTATCTATTTTTTCTCTCACTAAATATTACATCTCAGACATGAATTTATGTACTGTAATCACATTTTCTTCATAATTTAAATATCACATGATCACCATTACTTATACTTGCTCATAACTGTTATTGAACAGGAAAAACTCATCCATACAGTAATGCCACTCAGTGCAAGCCAGAGTAACCAATGGATGCAAGAAGGCTTGTACATAAAATCCCTATATAGTGCCTACTCATCCAATATCCCAGACTAGATACCAAAATGTATGGGTACTGAACTGAATTCAGACCCATATAACTATATAAGCTAACGAGCTTAGATTGAAAATATTATTGTGTTTTCAATTTGATTCTCATAGTTTTGTAGTTAATTACAGATAAAAGGTGGCTGCTGGAGGGTTGCATTAGATCCTAAGATCTAGGTTCAGTGCTCTAAGATCCAAGGCTCCTCACTGACAAAGGCCACAAGCCGGAAACTAATCTGGGAATATTGGATGAGTAGGCACTAGATAGAGATTTTAGGCACAATCCTTCTGGCATCCATTGATTACTCTGTCTTGCATTGTGTGGCATTGCTGTATGGAGAGTTTTGCCTGTTTAATCACAGTTTAAATACTATACGTCTGTAGTTCAAAACGCATGTTTTTTCTGAGCATTTTTTAAAATTAATTCTTCGCATAAACATAATAATACGTTGGTCAAAACTAAATGTAAATATGGCACTAAAGCACAAATTTATTTTTTTAATGAGGTGTATTAGCATATCCATGAATAACATTTTATTGATTAATATCAAGAGATAGTTGCATTGTACTCTTCCTTTTTTTTCTTGATAAAGAGTCCTGCAACCTGCTGAATACTATAAATAGATACAATTAAGAAACATATTAAAATCATTAAGAAAAACTGGTTACTTTCAAAAAAGATTAGAAGACAGCATTAAAAGATGCAAAATCAACAGATTAAAACATGTAGTATGCATGGATGTATTTTTTGTTCAGAAAATTTTTAATTTGTTTGTATCCTAATTTTGTTCTAGAGTTAAATAAGACATATGAATGTCTGTTACTAATATACATATATATGTAGAGATATATAATATTTTAATATTGAATAAATATGTCTTGTGAAATTTACTAAATCTAATTTAAAATTGACCTGCTCTCTAGCTGCCCTATTCAGTCACTTTTTTTTTCTCATGTGTCAAAGCATTGGCCAGGAAGCGAACCCGCAAACATAGGACAACTGCTTGTAAGGCAGCTGTGCTGACCACTCGACCACCAATGCTTGATGAAGTTCAGTCACTTTTTATAGTAAGAAAATGGTCACTTCTTATATTTTAGATTCTTTAATTTAGACCTATTTGCTTAGGATTTGCTCTCTACTCATTAGCGTTCTAGATACCTCTAATAAAAAGATCTAAAATGCGATCAGAAGTGGTCCATTTTGCTTACTATAAAAAATTATTGAACATGCAGCTAGAGGGCAGTTTAATTATTATTTCTTACTGGAAAAAGTTACTGAACATGGCAGCTAGAGGGCATTCAATTATTATTTTAAATGAATTTGGTAATTTTCACACAAACTTATATATATATCAATACAATAATATAGATTAAAGTAAAACACTGGAATTAATTCTATAATTTTCCATACACAACAGAAAAATGAATAGGAAAAAAAAACTGTAGTTGGTTTATGGCATGACTGCTATATCAGATAGTATTTACAAGTTAAAAATCTCAAGATCTTATTAAAATCACACAGTGTTAATAAGTCAACATGAATGGTCAGCTTTACATAATTTGCATCTATTTATACAATTATGTTGTTCATTTAATAAATTATTTATTATATTTATAAAATATGCCTCTTCAAATTTTTCTTTCCTCAATTTTTTTCCACAAGCAAAAGGAAAACACTAGCAAAACAAAATCATTCATATCAAATAATTGAATGTTCTGCAAACACAGATTTAAATCTATCCAAAAATAATATAATTTTTTTAAAAAATTCAGGTTAATAGCAGTAGCAAACTATCCATACAGTATTGACACTCAGTGCAAGCCTTAATACCCAATGGTTGCAAGGTTTCTATATAAAATCCCTATCTTGTGCCTACTCATTCAATATTACTAGGCTAGTTTCTAACTTGTGGCTTTCATCAGTGAGAAGCTTTATATATGAGAGTACTGCATCCAGACCTTAGCATTATAGTTAACTAAATAGGTATAAGGTGGCTGCTGGAAAATTGCATTAGATCTTAAGATTTAAATTTAGTGTTCTCAGATCCAAGACTCCTCACTGATGAAAGCCACAAGTTAGAAACTAATCTAGTGATATTGAATGAGTAGGCATTAGATACGAATTTAATGCACAAACCTTCTTGCATCCATTGATTACTAAGGATTGCACTGGGTGACACTACTGCATGGAGACTTTGCTACTGTTATTAATAGCCCATGTAAGCATAAAAAATGGTATTCATGTGAATAATTCAGGTTCATGAATTTTTTTTAATGCACATTTTGAATTACCAATATAGTTTCACTCAAACTTGCACACTTCATATATAACATTGCATTTATTGATTTTATCATTAGCATCCATTCCATTAGTAATAAACCTTCTAGTATTTGATACTATATCAAATACTATATTAAAATGACCAGAAACACAACCTAATTATACTACACATTCTGCTATTTATACATTGTAGTCAAATTCTTTTTTATTTTTTTTATTTTTAATACTTCTCGTTTTCTATCTATATATAAACTTGTGCAATACATTTAAAATATCTTTCCTTTTATATCCTACGTTCAATGATTTGTTAATATATGTTTCAAAGTTGAATAGCTTATCACTTTGAAATTTATATAGCATTTATTTATAATAATAAAAAGTTCTAAGTTCAACTAATGTGAGCATAATGGGAATCTTTGATAGGAGTCGTATAAATCTTCCAGATGATAAAAGTTTCATAAACATCTTACAATTGATTCTATTATTTGCTCATTATACATTTAAATCAAAATATTTTACATTACATATATTATCCTTACAATATATAAATTGTCTTCAGAACAATTTATATAGTATAAAATATGTTAATTTAAATTTATAGAGAGAAAATACTAACAATTACAAGATGTTATCAAGTGGAGGAATTATATATCCTTGTCAAAAGATTTTTTTATGTGTAATTTTTGCTCTATTTAGAAATTTTTTTTTTTTTTACATTATTAATACGTATATTGGCGATTATTTATCTTTTTTGACATATATGTGTTCAAGTGTATCAGTGATATGAGATAGAGTGGTGAGTGATGTGAAAGTCTGTGCTCATATACCCTATATATTACACATATTGATATAGAAATTACTATATATGTATTTTTAAACATATTTGACTATTATATTGATATAGGTATATAATAAGCCTGTATTTCAGTTATTACATAGTAGAGAAGTCTGCCCATCCCTTGTATATGTATTAAATGGATTATGTCCTGTACATGAGGGATGAGATTGACTCTAGGTTAACATGGGTGTGACAAGAATCTCAGCCTCAAGGTGGCTTTTGAGCATTCCATCATCAGATTTTCAATTGGATGAATGGTTGAAGAGTTGGAGAGTGGAGTGGATTAAAGCCTGTCCATTAAAGTATGAGGATTGGCTATCTTAATATATATCTGAGCACTTATTGCATATATGTGTTCAAGTGTATCAGTGATATGAGATAAGGTGGGAGTGGGGTGTGTGTGTAAAAGTTTGTGCTCATATACCCTATATATTACATATATTGATGCAGGTATATAATAAGCCTGTATTTCAGTTTTTACATTATTAAGTAAATTTCAAATGATCGTTTAACCAACATTAATATATATATATATTGATGAATTATTGACTGTAGTATATAGACATTTTAAATACATTACATAAGTTTATACATACATAGATTGAAGAAAAAAACTATTGAATAAAAAATGGATTTCATTATCATATACAAGTAATGAAGTCTGTAGTACTATTTTATTAGTGTCTTTCTTCACATGCCCTGCACAGTTAGGTGCAGTTGGTATGGCATCTGACTTGAGATCGGAAGTCGCAGGATCGAATCTGGCCCTGGTAGTTCTGGATCTCGAGTTTGTTATGATCTTCTGAGCAATAAATCCATGTGTGCTTTCTTTTTCTTCACATTCTAATATTATATTTAATAACTGAAATACAGGCTTATAATATACCCGTATCAATATATGTAATATATAGGGTATATGAGCACAGACTTTCACATGATCCACCACTCACCACTCTATCTCATAACACTGATTAATGTTTTGCCAAATACTAATATCAAAAGGATGCTATGTTATATATAAAGTTATGTATAAGTGTAGTTATATTAGTAATTCAAATATGCAATAAAAAATATAGTTAAATCGATATTTGCACAACAATTAATTATTTACAGCGGACGTTATTATTTTGAAAATGTGTTTTTTGTTTGTAAAAAATAATAGACGCATATTGTATAAATATGATGGATACTTTATTTAGTAAGCAATATAACTGTGTAAATACACACAAATTATGTTGTTCACTTATAGTGGAACATTAATACTGTGTCGTTTTAATGAGATTTTGGTTGTTTAATTTGAACTATAAATGCTGCTGGAGATAGCAATCCTGCTTAAACTAACTGAAATTGTTATTTGTTTATAGGTTGATATATAGAAAATTGTAAAGCTAATTCTGGTGTTTTGTTATAATATATCTATATATACTTTGATGAAATAAAATGTAATTATTTAATTTCACGTACTATTCTAGCCTGAGTATGAAAATATAACCAGCCTATTAGTACTATTTCATTGAGATCATATTTTGGGTAACTACTTTATAGAAATTGATGGTGATAGCTATTCGGGCCTTGATCTAGATACTGACCAATATTGTGCTAGATGAAATTATTTTTTTGTTATTAAGATTAAACAGGTACGGCACCAACATATGGTTATGCTCAATAAATACTTTCATTTACATCTATTAATCACATTAGCATTGATTTCTTTAACAATTTCATTGTCCAATATATAAATGTCATTCCAATATGGCTCAAACTGATTGCAGAATTCATTCAGTACTCCCCCCCCCATATATATTTGAAATACAGGCACTCTTTATACATCTAAAGCGGAACTGTAAATATAGGGGATTTGAACACAGACTTCAAGCACCCTTCAACTATTCATATTATCTCATACCACTGATACACATGTCCACACACATGTAGAAAAGATAAATAATCACCAATCTACATGTTTCAGCTGAACCAGCACTCATCAGTTGGTCCAGATTATCATCTTCCACACACATATATATAATCAATGCTCAGTTTGTATTAAGATAGCAAATCTTCATACTTTAATAAACAGGCTTCAATCTACTCCAACCTCCAACTCTTCAGCCATTCAAATATACAAAATATATACATTGGTGATTATTTATTTTTTCTATTTATGTGTGGTCATGTATATCAGTGGTATGAAATAGTATGAATAGTTGAAGGATTCTTGAAAGTCTGAGTTCAAATACCCCTATATATAAAGGGTTTAATTGGAGATTGCCTTGACAACAGTTTAAAATTGTTAATTGTTATTGATATTGGGATTGTCTAAGTGTTGACTGGATTTAATGATATGTATATTAGAAATAAATTCTTGAAAGTAAATTAATACAGTAACAACTCTCTCCATACAGCAGGGCTACCTAGTGTAAATCATTGTAATCAATGGATGCTAGAAGGTTTATGTATCAAAATCTCTATCTAGTGCCTACTCATCCAATATCTCCCAGACCAGTTTCTAGCTTGTGGCCTTCATCAGTGAGTACCCTTGGATCTGAGAGCACGTCACCTAGATCTTTGGATCTAATGCAACCCACCAGCAGGCCCTACTAGAGAATTGCTACTGTTTTAGCAATTTGTATATGCTTTAAAAAATGGTCTGAATTATTACATGCATAACTGAAGCAGTTCTTAAAACCTCATTACAAAGCCTAGTTTTTAATTTATAACTTTTTAATTGCATATTGAGATACATTATCTTTTAACAAAATTGATATAATGCACAAATAATTAAATAATCATATGCATAGGATGTCAATTGATATTTAAGTATTAAAGTGACTAGTCTTGCATTGGTAGACGAGAGGTCAGCGCGACAGCCTTGTAAAGAGGCAGTTGCCTGGGTTGCGGGTTCGCGTCCCGGCCGATGCTATGACATTTAAAAAAAAAAAAAAGTATGAAAGTGACTAGCTTATCACATTTTTATTTAAGTAAGTAAACTAAAATACTTTCTTTTTAGTTTCCTTAACTGAAAATTTATCCTGGACCCTCTAAGGTAATTATTTCATTACTTTCAAGATTACACTAAGACACAGTAACATATAATCCACAACTAGTCGCCCAGAGGAAAATATTATATAAATGATTCATTGTGGAGAAGCATTTGTTGATGCAAACTTTTAATTCTACTATTATCTTAAGTTTCGTAAAATAAAGTTACTAAAGATCACATGACATTTTATTTATTGATTATACAGTTCATTTTTCAATTTATATAAAATTTCACATTTTTAAATAAATTCTACATTTTTTCTCTTTTTAATTAACAATAGACTTCATCGAGTTTTTAAAGATAAAACGTTTGCATTTATATATATAATCTATTTTAGATTTGACATTAAAATAGATAGATTATACTCATATATAAATCACTAAAGTTGCATATATTGATCACGTGATTAGTGTTATATATTTATTTAATTTTCTTAATCATGTTAATTATCCCTAGCCATTCATCCAGAAATATGTAGCAAATCGTATGGCTTTTGGTAATATTTTACGTACTACATACAAGTAATAGTGTTACAGTATGTAAATTAAAAAAAAAATCTGCAAACAAATGACACAACTAGGCATTATTATAACCAAGCAACGATGTCGCAGGGGTAGTTTGCCATTACTTGCAACCTCTATTTTGCTTTTTCACCATTTAGAGATATATCATAAGCTTTAATAAGTTATTTAAACTATTAACATATATAATATTTTAGATTATACCAAAATTATTATGTGTCTAATTTTTTTTTGATATTTTCTTTTTTGCTTACTAAATGAATTTGTGATATATTGCATTTGATTTTATATAAAATGATTTTCATTTTTCTATATGTATAGACGATTAACTTATAATGCGTGCGTGCTACTATGTTGATTTACATTTTAGTGCTCTTTAAAATTTAACTGTTATGGCTGAAATTTATAAATGACTCTTTGTTTTTTAATCTTCTTTCACACGTATGGGCTTTGTGTTTGTACATGCATATTACATTATTCTATAAAATAATAATAATAAGGCTGAAATGAATTAAGCTATCCATTTTTTAAAGGCCATTAAAATGAATTACAGGTGATAGTAATTAAAGAAAACACCATTAGTAATTAATAAAGGAAATGTTTAACTTGGAGGAGAGGGGGGACAATTACCAAAGCCATTAAAACATAAGCAAAATTAACATATTAATGCCATCAGAAAAATAAAAAAACTAAATTAATCTTCACTTTACTAAGAGACAAACTGAAAAATAATAATCAATTATTTGTCACTTTTATCAGAAGAAATCAAATAATGATATAAAAAAAAACTAAAATTAGGAATGGAAGAGACGTAATAATAATTTATATATGTGATTCCTGCTATATATAAAACTCAAGGCATTTTCAGCTGTAAGTTATTATTATTATTATTTTTTAAGTGTCATAGCATCGGCCGGGACGCGAACCCGCAACCCGGGCAACTGCCTGCAAGTGCAAGGCAGTCGCGCTGACCTCACGACCACCAATGCAAGACAGCTGTAAGTTATTATTTTTCATAGTAATAAACAAAATTAACAAACGTTAAGACATTCTGAAAATTGGAATAGAAAAAAAAAAGTATAATATTTTTTATTATTGTTAGTCATTCATTAGCCTAGAGAATCCACTTAATGAATAATATTTGTGTCTTATATATAGTGATGTTGATCAAATTATTTTATTACCTTTAATATAAAAATTATAAGACTGAAGTGGAGTTGGTCTGGACATATTCTAGAAGAGATGATAATAGACGGAAAATTGAAATCTTAAACTGGATGCCAATAGATTGTAAAAGACCCAGAAAGAGACCACATGTGAGATGGATGGATGAAATAAGAAAGTGTGCAGGGGTGATGTAGAAAAGAGAAGCTAAAGATAGGAGAAGATGGATTGAACGTGGAGAGACCTTCATCCTGCAGTGGATTGATAATGGTTGATGATGATGATGATGAGAAATGGTTTTATATAATAACACTAGCCTATAAATAAAGATTTTGTTTTGTGCTAAAAGAAACAAAAATACATGAATTTTATTAATTCTGTTGTACTGAATTCAAAAATGCATTTTGTTTTTCCATATCACATCTGTTTAACTGGCAATAGTGCAAATAATATTTTGCCATTATGTAAAATTTGTGATAGCTTAGTATTGATTTGTATTATATTTTCAATACTTTGTGTTCTTTAATATTTTGAAAATATTTGCATTATGAACTTAACATTAACACACACATAAAAAATATAGTCCAAATGGTGTATCTCTATATAATTAACAGTATTTTCTTGCACCAATATTTCACCTGGATCACATCTAGAAGTGTGGCAATGAGTAACTCACAGAACAAGATTAATGGTTTATCCAATAATAAAAAAATAGAAATTTTTAAAATGTAAAAGTGGAAAGGGTGATAATAGATGAAAAACTGATATAAAATCGATAGGAATTCTTATTGATAGGCTTTACATTTTTTTCCCACACAGTATAGGTAACACCACGTTTGTTGATACATCTGGTTTTTTTTTGGCTACCAATGCAAGGTACACCCACGATGTGCTGACTTCTTGGCTACCAACTGGTTTCTTAAGAATCATAGTGGCTTCTATGATTTTTCTGATGGTATTACATCTGAATAGACCCATATATATATATATATATATATATATATATATATATACACACACACATAAATATAAGACTAGTATTTATATTATGATGAATTTTTTAACATATTTAGCCTCTATTATAGACAGAATTGAAATAATATGTTCAACAACACTTAATTTGTGAAGATAACTTCAAATTCAGTAATAAAATGTTAAAATAATAATAATAATAATAATCATTCCTTTTTTTTTTTTTTTTTTTTTTTTTTTTTTTTTTTTTTCCTTTTTTCTTTTTTTTTTTTTTCCTTTTTTTTTTTTTTTCTTTTTTTTTTTTTTTTTTTTTTTTTTCCTTCCCTTCCCTCCTTCCTCCCCCTTTTTCCCCCTCCTCCTTTTTTTTTCCCCCCCCTTTTTTCCCTCCTCCCTCCCCCCTTTTTTTTTCCCCCCCCCTTTTTCATTTTTTTTTCCCCCTTCCCCCCCCCTTTTTACCAAAATTAAAAAAAACTATTTTTATAATTTAGCAAATATAAACTCCTGCATTTGAAAAAATTACCTACCATGTAGGATTGATTTTTTAGGTTTATCAAAGGTAAGTTTCTTACTGTGATTGTTTGAAGTCTATCCACATTAATACTGGTTATTGTATTCTTCTTTCACAACTAATCTTTCCATATTCTGTTGTATTTTCAATTTGATGCTTTCATATTCATATTTTGTTTAGATGTTTCTTTAAAAGAAATTCTTAGTAAATAGTTTGTTTTTATAAAAAATTTACAAGTCTATATCCTCTTTCACTTCTGACTTCATAAGTAAATATATCGACAGCATTTTCATCTGACATTTGTTTTCTAATTCCAGCATTAAATTTTTTTACAATAATTTTAAAATATTGTTGTGAACTGATCAAAGCATTCTTCACATTTTATATGACAATTGCATAAACTTATTTCCATTCTGCAGTACAGAAATTGTGAAATTAGCATAGATGTTGCACCCATACAGACATTCCAATATGATTAAAAACAGTTTATATGTGTATGTGTTCATGTGTGTAGGCAGTTTCATAAGTGATAAAACAGTTATTATATGTACAATCATCTAGGATGAAGTTAATGATATTTCTATCTAAAAAAGACAAGATTATATATTCATGTACATAAAATTATGTATAAACAATATCATAAATATTTGTTTAAAGGTTTGTGATGATGGTATATTATAAGATGTGATATGTTGGACTATTTCCATCATCTATGAGTGAATGTTGAATGTATAGAAAATTTTATTTAAACTTTCCAAATACAAACAACTGTTAGTAATAACACACAAATAGACAACACAGGTTAGTAATTACACAATGTTTCAAATATAGTTCAGTTGGTAGATCGTTTGCTTAAATTCGATATTCGAGAATCTAAAGGTGCGAGTTCAACTTCTAAGTGAATATTGTCACTGTGCATATAGGCCAGCAACACCTGAAGAAGAGTGGAGAATAACTACTCGAAACATTGTAATTACTAACCTGTGTTGTCTATTTGTGTGTTATTACTAACAAGTTGTTCGCATTTGGAAAATTTAAATAGTGTTTAAATTTTTCTATACATTCAACATTCATTCATAGATGATGGTAATAGTCCAACTTATCACATTTAGTATCATAAATAGTTGTATTTATATATTGGACTATTTCCATCATTCAGTATAAGGACTGAATGTCTTTAGAAAAAATTAACTTTATTTAAATATTCCAAATACATTGGAATACTTAAATAAAGTAAAATTTTTCGAAAGACATTCAATACTTATATTAGATGATGGAAATAGTCCAATGTATAACTAAAATACCATCATCACAAACCTTCAGGAAAATATCATAAATCTTGGTTTCATTATAAGATTATACTTTTGTGAACAAAAAAAGACTTCATTTAAAGAAAATCCTGAAATGATTAATTTTTAGTAGCTGTCTGCCAATATTTCAAAAAATACAGATTGTATTTATAACTTGAATAACCTAAATAATAATATCATACATATTCTACCATAAACATTTACTTGAACAGTTGAACCTGTAACCTATTAGCTTTTAATGTGTCCTGAAAAGACATGTGACAAAAACTTTTTTATTTAAATAGCTTCAAAATTCAGCAGAGCTAATTAGAACGTCTTAATTTGTATTTTTATAATACAATATTATTTGTTCAATAATCTTGAAGATGATAAAATGATGTCATTTAATTAGAGCAACAACAGTAATTTTAGGGGTTAGGGTTAGGGTTAGGGACTCTATTATATAGTCCTCTGATTTTTACTTTTAAAATAAAGTAAGTAATAATTAATCAATGGGAATGACTCATGATGTAATACAAGCATAATGGCTCACCTAAGCTATTACCTGGGTTTGAGTCCAAAACCAAAAAAAAAATCAACATTTTTTCAGATTTTAAACAGATTTAGGATTTTTTCTGGTACCTGGTCTATAACCAACACAGTCAACTACCCATTACTGATCACAAATAGGTATTTAGTTGTTTTTAGCTAGAGAGTAAAGCTAGGATTTAAAAAAAAGTCTTCATCAAATGAATCTAATATATTAGTAATGACTTTTCCATCATTGTTCTACTTATGAGAGTTGTTGGAGATCTTTTTGTACTGCTCAAAGTTTTCATGACTGATAATATTTTATCCCATGTACAGTTCCAGAGAGTAGTCCTATCATCGATTCACATTCTCTTCATTGCCTAGGACTGCAATTCCATGTAACTCTTTCTATCTCTTATATCATCCAACAATGTCAATCTTTTCCATACTTTCTTTTTGTTTCTACTCACCATTCATTCCAAAAACAGCTTTCATTAAACTATATTTTTTTCTTAATATATGTCCAATCCAGTTTTTATTTCTAATTTCCTCAATATTCTTTCTCCATTTTTTTCTTTTCAAAACTTCAGTTTATTTTATTCATCAAACTGATTTTTTTCCATTCTTCTCCATGACCAAATCTTAAAGGCTTTTATTACTAATTTCCACATTTCACAACCCTACAATAGTATACTCCCAACATGTCATTTAATTAATCTTTTCCATAATTCTCCCTTCAAAGGCTCATAAAATATTTTCTTTCTCTTAATAAAGGCCTTCTTTGCCAATACTAAAGGATATTTTATTTATAACTGTTGATTCTTAAATTTAATACATGAATAAGTTAGGGATTAAAAATTATTTTATCGAGTTATCTATTATACATATAAGATCAATAAATGAGTCACAAAATGAAATTGGTATTTGGATATAGAACTAATCTAGCAGAAGTAATAAAGAGATATCTTCTAAATACTTTGTTGTTGTGTATTTTATTATAAATCTGAAATTGTTTTAGTTGTTTTATCACTGAATGTTTAATGACTAAAAGTCCATTCAAAAAATATTCCATTATAGATGGTGTCAATTCTAACGATAGTACAAAGTTTTTCTGTTCAATCCCTAAAAAAATATCTCCTTTCTATAAAATAAAATATAGGTGTTTTCATTTCAGTAAAATCTTATGGAGTCATTAATACATTGCAGAGAGTATATCTGGGTGGTGCAGTAGATTTATGTCTTCGTTGAAAAACTACCACTAATTTCTTTTTCTTGCCAGTAATATATCAAGCATTTGGTGTCTAAAAACCATATATATTTTCCATTAATATCTTGACTCTATTCTATTTTAAATAATACCTAAACATCACATCATCACCATTTCTTATGCTTTCACATAACTGTTATTCAAATAGGCAAAACTCTCCATACAGTAGTGCCACTCAGTGCCAGCCAGAGTAATCAATGGATGCCAGAAGGCTTGCGCATAAAATCCCCATCTAGTGCCGACTCATCCAATATTCCCAGACTAGTCTGATGAGTAGGCACTAGATGGGGATTTTATGCACAAGCCTTCTGGCATCCATTGATTACTCTGGCTGGCACTGAGTGGCACTACTGTATGGAGAGTAGGCACTAGATGAGGATTTTATGCACAAGCCTTCTGGCATCCATTGATTACTCTGGCTGGCACTGAGTGGCACTACTGTATGGAGAGTTTTGCCTGTTTAAATAATATCTAAGGAATATATTAACCAACTTAATGTCTTTTTTTGGCATAAGATTATATGACATCATCAGTGATCCAATAGTGATATTAAAACAAACATATAGTCATCCAATGATAATTGAACTTCAAAATGGTAATGATGCCATTTAAATTGGTCATACCTAGATTTTGGCCAAACCATAAACTTATTACTTATCAAAAATCAAGTTTAATGTTCATCTACCTTCTGAGGATCATCAATAATAATCAATTATTACTGCCAAATCATAATATTTTATGCATTTAGATATATAGATCTATATCTATATAGAAATCTCTCCCACCAGTGTGGATTATGGACCTGTATTTGGTAGAAGATCTCCAGAGGTTAAGTGAAAATTAAAAAATTGTTTCATATATAAATGCTAAACCATAAACATGAGTATTCTAAAGTTATCCAAATGAAAAAGGATTCAATTAATATAAAATTGCATAAATATTGCAATCATTCTACAAGTAAGAAATACTGTATTTATAATTAATGTCATTAGTGCTGTCATTGTTTTTCCACAATTCATTCTCTCTAAAAACTTTTATTATTTTGAAATCTAACATTAGTATTTACAGCTTCGATATCATATCATGTACATACTTTATAATAAATAATAAAAAAATCATAAACAATATATGTAACGGCAACACGGCGATCGAAAGCTTAACTTCCCTTTTATTTATATATAATGGGGAATTCTTAAAATTCAAGATTGTCCACTTTCCACTACTGCAAGCAGAGAGAACATACGGACATAAACGAGTCTATATCCTTACTTGACCGAACCTGTAACTATACGGGTATAGCCCCAGGTTATTTTTCTCGGTTAACTGTCTCTCGACTGCTATAAGATCTAACAGAGTTACAGCGCTTGGATATTTATAAATTTTAATGGGATCAAAATACTGTGCCAACAGTTTCACATATTAATTAAGTACTCATAATGAGTAATAATTATTTACCCAAAACCCTAAGATTATATTATTTTTGGAGTGGCGAAGAACGAGACGAAACAGATTTAAATCAATAAAAGATATTTAATACAATATATTAAATAATAAAAGAAATACTTTAAATCATTTACACACAATAAAAAACACATTATTTGCTATAATGCTACGAGTAAAACAAAATAAAAAGATCCTATAAATGATTGTACATTTATAATCATTATTCTGTGTATATATAAAAAAGTTAAAGAATTTCTTTATCATTCAAAGTAAGAGTTTGGCCATTGTCTAAATTAAAGGTATGTGCACAGGGAATATAAAATGTAGTATACATATTTACCTAGGTTATTAAGTCTCTGAATTAATTTGAAGTCTTGCTGACCGCCACGTGGAATTTCTTCACTTCTTTAGCAGGGAACGGTCGCTCTTAGGTTAGACTTTGGTTGTGGAAACTCCTCCGCATTTATGACATCAAGGACCAGGCAAAATGAATCCTCTGGCAGGCGCTACATCAGCAGTTGTTACATCTAGACGGGAACCATAGAATACAGAAAGTCTGGACTGGCAAGCAATCATGAGGGCCCTTAGCCAGCCATTCTTGATGAGGCACTGATGTTAGAAATCATATCTTCTTAACTATGGCTGCTTATTATCGGAGCAGTGTTTCCAGCAACTTCTCGACAAGAAGTCTCCAACTCTAATTCTAATTATCAACTGAAATTTTTTAATTAAAAAATTCCACAGTCCTTTCAATCCTTTGTTTTCGGTTTTATTCCCACCTTTCTTTTCTTAATGTGCCTTCGGCCATTTATATAGATTTGTTTTTACATAATTTCATAGCACTATTGCATTTATTTATTTCTTTTTTTTTCTTTTACTTAAACAGATTTTTAATAAATGGTTTTTTTTAAATTTTATTTTGACAAGTTTTAATTATTGCTGTCTTCATCCCACTTCATAACACTCCATACACGCATTTCGTTTTATCGTCAAATGTGTACTTTTATGACCCAGATCCTTATCTTTTGGTCATGTTTTAAATTTCTATTTTACTCTTATTTAAACTCTTCAAACTTTACTTTTCTTAAACATCATATTTTAGTTTGTCTTTTATTTATATTTCTTTATCGCTATTAATTTTCTAATGTACAATTTCAATATTTCTAACTTTACTTATTTTTCATTTCACAAAATCTTGACTTTGGAGTGTAAAAGATAAGAATCTTTTCGATTCTAATTTCCTCTCTTTTCTTAATTAAAACATTTCTTTGTTTTGTGATTTTTTAAACTCACTTTTTAGTATTCCAAACAAATATTTAATATTCTTTAAATGCTAAATATCTATATGTGTGATCGCAGTATGTGCAATCATCACATTACACCGTTCCCCTCCTTTAAATTTTTTTCTTAAAAAATTTTAATGTAACGCACTTAATGCTAGCCACTTGTAACTACTGTTGTGACCCTCTCATATTCATGCACTCCTAATATGATTTACTGCTGAGATTATTCCTAGAGAGGTGACCAGGCAAATTACATCCCTACTCTGATGACCCAACCAGTATTACTAAACCTATTTAATCTTGCTATAAACAATACATGAGTTTTATTTCTGCCTCCTACTTGTATATACAGGTTTGAGTCCACAGGATATCTCTGTGACCCTATTAAACCTGTTCATACCTCATATTTTACAAATGATAACCCTCTGAGTGACCACACTGGTCACTATCCCGAGGTGCGTTGGGAGGCTGGCATCTTTTTGTCCAGCTCATCCATGAGCTCAGAATATTTTACTGGTAGCTCGTATTTTTATAAAGGGGTTCTTTTGCCATACCTTGGTTTCTAATCCATTGCCTCACGATATTTGTCAAATATCTAACTGGAAATCTTAATCCAGTGAGTCATTATGAGAAAGGTATCTCTGTCCCTGTCTTCTTTATCTAATAAGATCTGGTGACCACAGAACTCATGCATGAAAGCATAACAGAGAAGGCTCACCATATACTGCCAAGATCCACATACAAATATCTACACCTACACACCTTCAGCCTCTATCTACGATCTCACACTACTATCTATCATATGTTTTTCTTAGTTTGGATAAAGTCCTCTATACTGTTTGGCCATTTACTGGTTCATCATTCCTTTACATTATCATGATCAATATTTCCTAATTACATGTCCATTTTCCATTACTCGTGGTCCAATTCCATTTCCAATCTTGTTCCAGTGAATCCGTCCTTTATTATGATTGCACTTAGGTTTTATCTTTTATCTGGAGGTTGCCTTTCTCTATTGACCTCACATCTGCCTCTACTGGAATGCGGATTTTGATCCCTAAATTCTCAGTCTTCAGTCCTGTCATATGGACACTTCCATTCCATCTCCAATCTTTGTCGTCCATTTTTCTGGCTCCTTGGGTTCCACTCTGTAAAATATCTCCACTTTTCTTTCCATTGTCCTTCACTAGGATCCCATCCATTTTTTATTATAAGTGGTTCTTTTGGAGGCAGTCTAGGTTTACATCCATCCTCCTTCTGGTAGGCCCTGGTGGTATCCAAAGCACTTAGCAACTTGGCCACATGGTCCACTGTCTTCCCCTCTGTACTGATTAGTGTATGTTCTATCTCTTTTGGGAACCCATGCCTAATTATACAGAGTATTTGCATCTCAGACAAGGGTTTGCGGTCATCATCCATAACTTGGCTACTTGACGACGGAAGAATGTTGTAAATGATCTCTCCAGTCTCCATTTCTCATGTGTTATCTGATACAGCATATCTTCTTGGAGTTCCTCACTCCAATAACTGGTCCTCAAAGCCTTGTGATACCTGCAAATGTGGTGGGTTTCTGAAACAGTGAGTTCTACCAGACTTGAGATTCGCCCTGCAAGTGACTGCAGGCGACCACTATCTGGCCTCTTCATTCATTTTACTAAACTTGAAATACTGTTTCAGGCTTCCCAAGTGCTCCATAGGGCTTTCCCCAGGATCTCCAGTGAACACTTGTATTTTTAGAAATTGGTGGAAGCTGGTAGGGTAATCCATGCAATTCCCATAGCTCATATCTGTACATTCACCAGTGGTTCTTGGTCCTATGCCCTTTACGTCAGTATTGGCACTGTTATTGGCTGACCTTTTTCTTTCTTCACATTTTGCATCTAACCTTTCTATTGCCTTGACTATCTGGCTTATATATTCCTGCATGCTTGTCCGCATCCTATTCTCTTCTACTCTTATCACTTCCACTTCTTTATCTAACTTTCTTATTCTCTTCTCTGGCCACCCTATGTCTTCCCTCAGATCAAACTCTGCTGACTCTCTATCTATACTCTCAGCCCTATCAAATTCATCATACACACATGGCTCCATACTCTTTTGTTCATCCCACTTAATTTCCCTGTCACATCTATTTCCTGTGTCATTAGCCTCTGATTGCTGGATGAAGTCATTTCTAATTTCTTCCATGGCTTCAGCAATTCTTTTCTGGTTGCCTATTTCTATCTTTACCCTCCATTCTTCCATTCTTCTTTCTTCTCTGTCCATGTATTCCTTCATGAATTGCTGTTGCTCCACCATCATTTGCATTAGCATATCCATTATATCATTATAATTTACTTTATCTTTCACTTCCCTCTCATTATCTTCATCCACTTCTCTTACTTTCTTTTCTCGAAGGTCCATTTTAGCTTGGGATCTTGTATGCATAGATATCAATTTATTCAACCCTTGATCTGTGTTTGTTATTACTATTTTACTGAAGACTTCTGGATAGATTTATATAAAAAATTCCACTGAATCTTTGCCTTTTACTTTGATTAGCTATCTAGTTTCTTTGTTATCAGTTAGCATTTAGACCGCTAGCCAACCCAAACATCCAAACTCTGGTTCACCAGCTTGTCTCCCTGTCCTAGATTCGTTTGACTGCCTGTCCCATCTTTATGATTGTCCTATATTTCCCCTACCTATCCAACTCTGACTCACTCTACTTAACTAAATGATGCACATATATTTTTTAAATTTAACTTAACTTAAATACTATACTTTATTCCTCTCTGTTAGATATATATATATAAATAAATCAATTCTACTTGACTGTATTTCAAACAGTATGCATTTCTGATATATATTTTCTAATATTATGTTTATAATTTTAGATCAATTACGGCTGTTTAAAAAAATCATACACATATATATCTCTTTAACGTACTATCATCCTTCGTTACACACACTATGTTTGTACTTTATTGATCACTTTACTATTTTAAAATCATACATATACATTTCCTTCCATTTAACAGATATACTTCATTGTACAGGCTATGTTAGTAATTTATTGAGCAAGTTATCCTCACAATTATTTTTAAAATCAGACATATATATTTCCCTCAACTTAACTAAGATGCACGACTATTCTAGAATCATACATATATTTTCTTCAATTTAACTTATATATGCGAACATTTTTATCATTTATCATTAAAAATATTTTATTTTCAGCTTAACTGGGATACGTTATTATTACATCACACATATATCTCTTCAACTTCACCTATATATGCGATTATCCTAGAGTCCTACATATATATCCCTTCACTTAACTTAGTTCTGCGACTATTTTAATTATTTAACATTTATAATTATGACCTTACTGAAACTGTTTTATTCTCCCTTTCTCTTTTTTCTTTTGACTGAAACAATTTATATTTCATTACAGCAATTAGATCGAGACAATCCATTTATTCGTTGCAATTATATTTGAATCGCTTGTCTTATTTTATATACGTTACAATGAATTTCAAAGCTTTTTTAATAAAAAAAAATTTCCCCCTCTTTCTATCCTTTGTACACATTTGATGTTGAAACACATATATAAAGTATTTTAAAGTGAAAAAATTTATTCCCTTTGTCTTCGCTTCTCACCACTCTAACTTACAACGCTAATTTCATATATTTTGAAAGCACATATTTTTTTTTTTAGAAAATATTTACGATATCTTATAAAATTAATTCAACATGTGATCATTAATTCACAGCAATAGAAATCCCGGACTGGCCCCCAAAATGTAACGGCAACATGGCGATCGAAAGCTTAACTTCCCTTTTATTTATATATAATGGGGAATTCTTAACATTCAAAATCATCCACTTTCCGCTACCACAAGCAGAGAGAACATACGGACATAAATGAGTCTATATCTGTAATTGACCAAACCTGTAACTATACAGATATAGCCCCAGGTTATTTTTCCCGGTCAACTGTCTCTCGACTGCTGTAAGATTTAACAAAGTTTCAGCGCTTGGATATTTATAAATTTTAATGGGATCAAAATACTGCGCCAACAGCTTCATGTGTTAATTAAGTACTCACAATGAGTAATAATTATTTTTCCAAAACCCTAGGATTATATTATTTTTGGAGTGGTGAAGAACAAGACGAAACAGATTTAAATCAATAAAAGATATTTAATACAATAAATTAAACAATAAAAGAAATACTTTAAATCATTTACACACAATAAAAAACAGATTATTTGCTATAATGTTACGAGTAAAACAAAATAAAAAGATCCTATAAATGATTGTACATTTATAATCGTCATTCCGTGTATATATAAAAAAGTTAAAGAATGTATCATTCAAAGTAAGATTTTGGCCATTGTCTAAATTAAAGGTATGTGCCCAGGGAATATAAAATGTAGTATACATATTTACCTAGGTTATTAAGTCTCTGAATTAATTTGAAGTCTTGCTGACCGCCACATGGAATTTCTCCACTTTTTTAGCAGGGAACGGTCGCTCTTAGGTTAGATTTTGGTTGTGGGAACTCCTCCGCATTTAGGACATCAAGGACCAGGCAAAATGAATCCTCCAGCAGGTGCTATGTCAGCAGTTGTTACATCTAGATGGGAAGCATTAGAGCACAGAGAGTCTGGATCGGCAAGCGATCACGACAACCCTTAGCCAGCCATTCTTGATGAGGCACCGATGTTAGAAATCATATCTTCTTAACTATGGCTGCTTATTATTGGAGCAGTGTTTTCACCAACCTCTTGACAAGAAGTCTCCAACTCTAATTCTAATTATCAACTGAAATTTTTTAATTAAAAAATTCCACAGTCCTTTGTCCTTTCAATCCTTTGTTTTTGCTTTTATTCCCACCTTTCTTTTTTTAATGCGCCTTCGGCAATTTATATAGATTTGTTTTTACATAATTTCATAGCACTATTGCATTTATTTATTTCTTTTTTTTTCTTTTACTTAAACAGATTTTTAATAAATGTTTTTATTTTATATTTTATTTTGACAAGCATTAATTATTACTGTCTTCATCCCACTTCATACACACTCCATACATGCATTTGATTTTATCGTCAAATATGTACTTTTATGACCCAGATCCTTATCTTTTGGTCACGTTTTAAATTTTTATTTTACTCTTATTTAAACTCTTCAAACTTTACTTTTCTTAAACATCATATTTTAGTTTGTATTTTATTTATATTTCTTTATCGCTATTAATTTTCTAATGTACAATTTCAATATTTCTAACTTTACTTATTTTTCATTTCACAAAATCTTGACTTTGGAGGGTAAAAGATAAGAATCTTTTCGATTCTAATTCCCTCTCTTTTCTTAATTAAAACATTTCTTTGTTTTGTGATTTTTTAAACTCACTTTTTAGTATTCCAAACACAATATTTAATATTCTTTAAATGTTAAATATCTATATGTGTGATCGCAGTATGTGAGATCATCACAATATATATATATATATATATATATTAATAATTAACAATTAGAAATCAGTCAACACTTAGACAATCTCAATATAGACAACAATCAACAATCTCTAACTGTTGTTAAGGTAACCTCCTTTTAACAATAAAAGGTTGCCTTGACAATAGTTTGAGGTTGTTGATTGTTTATCTATATTGGATTGTCTAAGTGTTGACTGGTTTCTAATGGTTACTTATAAGCCCATTTAGCCTTGAGCATTATTATACTAAAAAGCCTTTTTCAGCATATCAATTTGTGCCCTTTTCCAATGTTAAGCATCTGTTTTAACATTAACTATTGACATCTAGTATTTTGTAATAGAAATAAAAGAGACATCAGTAAAACAGAATAAAATTATGATATAGAGATTCAATATACTTTCTAAGAATTGGTTGTATAACAAAACAATATGTACACACAACATATTAAATCTCTATATAATAATTTTCTGTTTTATCTTGTTCTTTTATTTCCATCACAGAACACTAGGTGGTGTTTGATTTGCAATAATTGGTTAGTTTGAAAATAGATGCTTAATATTTGAAAAGGACACAAAATTATGTGTCGAAAAAAGTCTTTTTTATGTATAATTATTATTATTATATGTAATACTAAGGCAGTATTTTAGCATGTATATGATCATGTGTATTAGTTGCTTGAAAAAGAATGGAGGAATAGACTAAAGAATCCTGAGTTCAAATCTCTCCTAAAGCTGTTCTATATGATTTTTTATATATGAAAGAATAGCTTAATGGATTTCATTAATATCCATTTTTGGTGATATTAGTAATATGTATATAATATGTAAACAAATGTCTTTATTGAAGTTAAACTATCCATACAGTAGTGCCATTCAGTGCAAGCCAAAGTAATCAATGAATGCAAGAAGGTTTGTGCATAAAATTCCTACCTAGAGCATTGCACCTAGATCTTAGGATCTGAAGATCTAAGTGTAGTGCTCTCAGATCCAAGGCTCCTCACTGATAAAAGACATAAGTTAGAAAATAGTCTGAGGATATTGGATGAGTAGGCAATAGATAATAATTTTATGCACAAACCTTCTTCCATTGATCACTCTGGCTTGCATGGAATGGTATTACTATATGAGAGTTTAACCTCTGTGTACACAGATTGTGCAAATATAAAGAATGGTGATGTTTAATGTTTTTATTGCTTAGAATTCCATAAAGAAGTGCCAAATCTGGAATCAATCTGAGAACTTTACACCCCATAGACTAACATCTTACTACTATACTAAAGCAAACAGGGAAATATATGATGTACTGTTGAAAATTGATTTTTAATTGGTTAAAAAAACTAGTAAATGAATTTTAAATATGATTAAAGTTAAACAAAAAAAATAATTTTTATTTAACTATATTACTTTTTTAAAATATTATTATCTGTAGCCGAGGGACCTGCAAAAGTTTCTTATATATTGCTTTGGAAATCAATTACATCTTAGTATAAATTCATCACATTCTCTTCTATTAATATATACAGATATGTAACAGTCCAATAATATGATAGGTTAGGCTGATGTAATGTCTACATGGGTATTACTACAATATCCAATCCAATAAGGGCTTTCAGCATTCCATCATCAGTTTTTCAATGAAATGGACAGTTGAAAAGTTGGAAGGGTAAGAAGCTGAAGCCTGTTCATTAAAGTTTAAAAAATTGCTATTTTAATATAAGCTGAACACTGATTGTATTTATGTGTGTGAGATTATGATCTGATCCTACTGATGAGTGCTGGTCCTGCACAAAATACGAATACTGGGGGTCACGTATCTTTTTTTGCATGTGTGTGTGGTCATGGATATCGGTTGCTTGAGATAGATTGGAAAATGAATAGACTGAAAAATCTGAGTTCAAATCTCTCTACTTGATTTTAAATTTTATTAGAGAGATGATTCTTTAAATAAAATAACTGTTTAAATAAATGAATTCTAGCTTGCACAGTTAGCATGAAAATAAAATAATTAACTCAGAAATTTTTTTCAAATCCATGTCAATGCACTTAATAGTTGATAATTTTCAACCGCTGGATATACATACACATTTGTATTGGAATGAAAAATATATAAATTATAACTTCAGAATGGGTATTTATATTATGACTCAAAATTTAGATAAATTGTGTTTTTCAGAGTAAATATTTTGAAATCACAAAACTACTCTGCTAATTTCCATCTCAGAGACTCCAGATTATTCTCTGTCAATATAATTATCAATTTGGAATCATTCTAAAAGGATACCATAAGACTTATGATCAAAAAAAGTAATTAAAAAGACATTATACTTTTGAACAACTTATTCTCTGTTAACGGAAGTCATGTATAAAATCCTGTCGTATCTTTTAATTAATTGCATCAATTTAAAATAAAAAATTCAAAAATTATCAAAATTTATGTTAAAGAAAATTAGGATTACTTTTACTATTTAAAAAAAAGAAGAAAACTCTAAGTGAAGTGTGAGAAAAAAAGAAATGTCTGTGTCTGTGTTTTAAAATTCCATTAATGCTATATAAGTTTAGTTTTGCGTGTTAGCGTACTGAATGTTGATTTTAAATGCACAAATCTTAGTTATTTAAAAGTATAATAATTTAAAAGTTGCATATTGTGAAGAAGATGAGAAATTATTAAAATCTCGTCTGAGCATGAAATCCCGAAGATGAATGGAAAACAATAGTTTACTGTCATTAGCAACAACAATAATAATTAAAACAGGCAAAACTCTTCATACAGTAGAGCCACTCAGTGCAAGCCAGAGTAATCAATGAATGCCAGAAGGCTTGTGCGTAAAATCCCTATCTAGTGCCTACTTATCCAATATCCCCAGACTAATTTCTGGCATGTGGTCTTCGTCAGTGAGGAACCTTGGATCTGAGAGCATTGCACATTATGAGCAAGCATAAGAAATGATCATGTGATGTTTAGTGGTTTAATAACAATAATAATTGTTATTATTACTTTTAGCTACTAGATCTGATTTTGCCATGTTTCATTAATGTTAATAACAACGAACTTTATTTATGCACTTATAATTATTAATGAACACAGGTTATGGAATAGCTTAAAAAAAACACTAGACAGTTCATTGTTTGTTAGAAAAATGTGTTTTGTATTAAAGAGTATTAAACCTTGGACTCAACTGATATAGGGTCATAATTCCTCTCCTAAGGGTTACGGCTACATCATATTACAAAAGTCACTGCATTAATATTCATTTAATCAATCAAGATCAATTTAATATTTTTATCGTCATCAAAGAATATATTACTACTCAATTATCTAATATTAGAAGAAAAACTGAGTGGACTATTTATGATCATTTCACACTACTCAAAGAAGTATGGAGACATGCATGTTGGGAGCAACAAGAAGAGATTGAAAATGCAATATATGGGTAAGAGAACAAACAGGTGTTACCGACCTCATTGAAAAAATTAAAAGAATTAAGTGGAGTTGAGCTGGACATATTGCTAGAAAAGATGATAATATATGGACAATTAAAATCTTAAACCAGATTCCAAAAGATTGTAAAAGACCCAGAAAGAGACCACATGTGAGATGGATAGATGAAATAAGAAAGGGTGCAGGGTGATGTGGAGAAGAGAAGCTAAAGATAGAAGAAAATGGATTGAACCTGGAGAGACCTTCATTCTGCAGTGGATCGATAATAGTTAATGATGATGATTATCTAACAAAATATGTTCAATTACTAAATTTTAAAAAATATTCAGAGAAAATCTTTGTTAATGAGCTATCTAATAACAAAGTTGAGGCCTTTTATTTCAGATATACACATTTGTCACAAGTATCATAAAATAACTAATGACATTCAAATGATATTTGTATATTATCTCATGTTTTTAAATCAATGACTGGACATCAAATATAGTTAAAGATGGATGATTCTCATTGATTATGTACTTTTTACACATACAAAATATGATCAGGACAGCCATATAAGTGCTTCATTTATCTAATTGAAAAAGCTTCTAATATTAGCAAAAAAAGCAAAGCAGTTGGTTTAAGAGTTACCTAAGATCATCATTTCTAAATATTAATATTTCAGTATATGTAACATCTTTATGCATTAACTGCTCTCAAATGAAATAAAAATGTAACACAATAAATTAATTTTTCATTAAGATGACTACAATACTTAAGTTTTGCAGGAATCAACAATGGTTACTGCAATGCATTAATAAAAAATGAAGTCAATAAACATCACATGATCACCATTTCTTATGCTTGCTTATAACTGTTATTAAAAGATGCAAAACTTTCCATAAGTACTGCCACTCAGTGCAAGCCAGAGTAATCAATGGAAGCCAGAAGGCTTGTGCATAAAGTCCCCATCTAGTGCCTACTTGATACACTATTGCACTAGATGGAGATTTTATGCACAAGCCTTCTGGCATCCATTGATTACTCTGGCTTGCATTGAATGGCAATAGTGTATGGAGAGTTTTACCTGTTTTAAAAAATGAAGTCCTATTCTAGTTAATCTGTGATTACTTGTCAAGTTTGACTCAGACTTTATTGTTTTTATCTCTGCATATGGTCATAATGGAATGTTGCAATGTACAGTTCGTAGGTGAAAATTATAATGAACCTAAAAATAACTGTGAATGTAATAAGCAATAGTCTCATTTTACAAAGTCCCTTAATGCTGATAATTCTAAATTTCGCATATTCATAGTTTTTTTTTTTTAAATTCATGTTTATCGTTACAACCTAGAGAAAATCCGAAGGTTATATAAATGGGTTTGCTTAATATTTTAAAATGTAAATCTTATCGATTTTTATTTTAAGTTACAAAATTTAAATTTTTTTTATTTAATTTTTTTTGCATAAATATTTTATCTTTATAGCCCTATCAATCGACAGGGACATCAATAGAAAGAAATATGGCACCCCACTCTCTAAGAAATTGTGTCTATAGCTCATCCCTTCTTATTATCATGCAAATTTTCTCAGTATTTATTCATTTTAATCCCCTTGATATTCATAATCAACATTACCCATGGATCACAATTCGTCGCATTCTTTATTTTACTCTGATTATGATATCTAGATGTATCGAAAGTACTTAGCATTAATGAATCCTTTTTTTAAATAGTCATAACCTGTATTGTTGTTGAATGTTTGTAACATTTACTTTTCATTATATTAAAACATTAAGAACAGAGCATATAGAAAATGATAGAGAGTGAATTGACTAAGCAGTTGAATTGATATGGTTTTATATCAATTTAAATATCATGGTGATTTTTTAAATAAAAATATAAGTTAAGATACAGCTGCAACTTGTAAGTTGAAAGCATTAGTGGTTGAGAGGTCAGCAACAGCTACTTTACAAGCAGTTGACCTGGGTTAGTGGGTTCACTTCCTGGCTGATGCTATGACACATGAGAAAAAAAAGAGATAGATATTTCACTGCAGTGAATTAATTACTGCAATTAACTCGGATGCACATAAGGTTATTATTTGACTTAATTTACTGTATGGAAATGAGACTTGGATGATGTAACATAAAGACCTTAGAGACCACATTTAAGAATGTTTCTTAAAATTTTTAAAATATAATGGTAAGATCATAAGATGAATCAAAAGGTGGTTAATCTTGCTGAGTGTGCCAGTATATAATTCATTGTAGTAAAATCATATTTTCATTGGACTGGAAATATGAAATGAATAAATAATAACATACTTATTAAAAGGGGATTTATGATAAACATGAGCAGAAGTTTTTTTTTGAAAAAAGCAGATATTGTTTCCATTATAAATATTATCTAAGTGATATTGTAAAAAATGCACCATTATTATTTTTATTTGGAAAGTATGTCAGAGAGTAGAATATATTAAAAAGCTATTTCAATTTTGGGAAAGTTTCAAGGCAGCATGAAATAAATAAATATTAAATCATTGAACATCACATGATCACCATTGATTACTCTGGCTTGTACTGAGTGGGACAACTGTATGGAGAGTATTGCCTGTTTTAATAACAGTTATGAGCAAACATAAGAAATGATGATCATGTGATGTTTAGTGGTTAAATACCAATCCTGCCTAATAGGATAGTGGTGGGTATGGTTATTAAAAACTGAAGACACAAAATGTATGGATACTGAACTGAGTTTAGACCTATATGACTATATAAGTTAATGAGCTTGGATTGAAAATATTGTGTTTTCAATTTTATTCTCATAGTTTTGTAGTTAAGTAGAGATAAAAGGTGGCTGCTGGAGAGTTGAATTAGATCCTAAGATCTAGGTGCAGTGTTCTCAGATCCAAGGCTCCTCATTGACAAAGGCCACAAAACAGAAACTAGTCTGGGGATATTGGATGAGTAGGCAGTAGATAGGAATTTTATGCACAAGCCTTCTGGCATCCATTGATTACTTTGGCTTGCACTGAGAGGCACTACTGTATGGAGAGTTTTGCCTGTTTTAAATAAAGAAATAAACAGAATAATGGACAAATGTCTGAATTTTTGTGAAGATGGCATTTTAGTTGTATTTATATGTTGGACTATTTCCATAATCTAATATTGAATATTGAATGTCTTAGAAAATTTTAATTTTTAATTTTCCAATTTGTGAATATATTTTTCACTCTAAAATAATTCTTTATTGGATTATTATTATTTTGTTTTACTTTTTACTTTTTTCCTTCTTGAAATTGGGGCCATATTTATTTGGAAATGGCAGCTGCTGATAATAATGGTGTATATGATCATCAGCTTTTCACAAATAAGTATTCTGAAAAACATCATAAAGATGAATAGACAAGATAATAATAGATGAAATATGAGTTTTATGATGACTGTACAAATCAGAATGTAAAACACAAATAAACAAAAAAAAAACAGCTAACGAATGGCATGTTATAAACAACATGAAGGTTCATCAGCCATTTTATTTTTTGTTTATTTGATGCTTTGCAGTACTCTATTTTAACTTCTTCAGTGAATTTTCTTTTCTGAAAGTTTTTATATCTTGTCTAATTATAGCTCACCATTGTATTACTATTATCAGTTATATCTTTCAGTGAAAGCAATCAATAATATATTTAGAGATAATCATTTATATATATATATATATATATATATATATATATATATATATATATATATATATATATATATATATATATATATATGCTCTTCTTCTAAGACTACCAAATTTAAGTAATATCCTTTTATGGTATCTTCTATTGTTCACTAGTTTCATATATCGAACCCAATAAAAGTGAAATTTTACAATAGTTGACTCACATTCCACAAGCTGAAGAATATATTATTCTCATGATTTTACCAACAATTTTTTAAAATACTACAGAGCATTCTTTATATTATGCCAATTGGGAGACCAAATCCCACTTCCATGCAATAAATGGGATATAGGAATGGTTTTGCACACATCCAGTAGCTATATTATTATAATGTAATATTCTAACTTTGAACTTGCTATTAGAATTAGAGTAATGGAGACTAACTGCATCTCAGCATCTAATTTCATAAAAATAACTCATAGTTTAATGGTTATCATATCTCATAGATTAATTATATAATCTTGAATCTAGTAGAACTTAGAAAAATATTTAGTTGATTCATATCCAATGCATCTAATCATCAGTAAATGTTTTATCTTGTAGTTATGATGATAAAACATAGTTAAACTCTCATTATCTAGAAAAACCCTAGGCTTATGAATAATGTTTGCCCTCTTTGTTTGTCTGTAGGTTGGGTATTGAACTCAGGCTAACAAAGGACTTGGGACTGCTCTTCTCCTGCTGCACTGCCTTATAGATTAAGATGTTGCTCTACAAAAAATAAATACCATTTTCAACCCAAAATAGTATGTTCTGATTTCTTTCTCTGCTTGTTTTGTCATTCTCTTTTCATTTTTTTTTTGGGGGGGCTATTTTCATCATTTTAGTAAAGGATTTATTTATTATGAGACTCAGCTCTTATTCAAAATATGATAAACTTGTGCTTTTGTGTAACAATATTTTTATACTTTCATTATCCCAATTTTTTTATGTTTTTGTTTTGTTTTGTAAAAGGCTTCAATAGTAAGCAATAATAGTGGTAGTGGTAGAAAACTGAAAATTCTTAAATTGCAATCTTGCATCAGTCAGGTAGTATATATAATAATGAGTCACTAGAACTGGATTTGTGGCAGGTATTTCAATTTGATAAATAATATGAAATGCTCTATTTAACGATTACCCTGTCTATCATGAAAAGGTAATTTAAAATGACCTGCTTCACATAATTTGGCTAAATCACATTGCTTGATGATCAAATTAAGAATGGTAACACTAATGCCGTAAAACCAGCAAGTAAATGTGAACATAAAGGTTATTTTTTTCTAAATGTAGCTATACAAAATATAAAAACTTTACTTAATGGACATTTTTCAAGATTTGAACAGAAGACAACAATTTTGCTAAGAAGCTAACAATATTGATGTAGTCATACTTAGTAAAACTTGCATTTAAAAAAAAACACAACAATTTAAAGGATGGATTAAATTTTTTTAAGAGGACAGATTTAGTGAAAGGAGTTTTGTAGCATTGGAACCACAGCGAAGTATAATTTGGTAGCTTCTACGTCTGGAATTATACCTAAATAAAATTTTAATATTTTCTCAATGATATCTTTTCTCATTTTTTCAGTGTTTAGGTGAAAATATTAGACATGGAGAATATAAAGGAAAAAAAAAAATTGTAATTGATAGTATTATTAAAACAATATTATTAAAAAAATCAACTGACTATAAAACAATATTATTAAAAAAATCAACTGACTTTCTTGGAGATCCTAATTTACATATAACTCGAAATAGTATATTTGCCCCCCCCCCCCCCAAAAAAAAAAAAACCAAACAAACCCATTTCTATGAATTTAAATGACCTGTTCTTATTGCATTTTGGGTCAACTCATAGTTTAACTATCACAAATGCATTGTTTATGAAAAAATATTATAATGAAATTTCAATGTGTCCATATACACAATAAAATCACCATGTAAATTTCATTGTTATAGAAGTAAGACAGTCTAAACAATTAATATTATATAATTAGTATCCATAATTGACTGTTGGATAGATCATAGACTAGTACACTCCAAAGTTAAAATAATAACCATGTTTACAAATAGATATCTATTCCAAACATGTTGTTAAGAAATTTGGTGTGCGTTCTATGAAAATAACTATAACTCACATCACAGGCTACATATCTAAAAGTGTTATCTTGTATTTCTAAGCTTGTCATGTTTCTGAAGCATACAATTCTCTTAAGAAGTTTGATGGTATATTAGTAAATTATAATCTGACTAGTTCCTCTGCAAGGGTTTTACTGAAAGGAAACATTTAGGAATTCTCTAGAATAATAAAATAAATGAAGAGCTTTATAAATAGTATAAAGATTTAAAAGTAGAAAGTCAGAAAATGACAAGAATATTTAAAAATAATTGATGTATAGCAATTTAAAAAGCAGGGGAAGTTTGAGAAAGCTCTGATGAAGGCTGCTGGACAGTTGAAACTGTCAGGAAAATAAAGAAGTTTTATTAAAAATTTTTTTTTGCATTAAAGTGTATATGAAAGAAGCTATTATAAGCAATATATAGTAATTTACTGATTATAATCATCTTACATCATTTTTTGATCATTGAAAGGGCCATATGGACCTGAATAACAAGGACATAATCCTAATAAATCCATGCAAGACATTCTTTTATAAAAAATGATGATAATTCAAACAAGTGGAGGCAATACTTTATTTATCATTTGAATAGTAATAAATGATTTAGATGATGAATGAAGATCTCCAGCTTAATGTTTAAAAACATCTCTTTGTAACCTTAAAAAAGAAAAGACTACAGGCCCTGATAAAATACTCAGGGAAATAAGATGTTAGCTGCCCTACTTGTTTATGCGGAGTAGCAAATTTTAGAGTTTAAAATCCTTACATATCAATTCAACCCGGCCACTTCTAGAGTCTTGAATTCTACTTAATATTCAAGCAACAAATTATTTGATTATCATTTTAAGTATATTATCTTAAAACCATTGGTATTTTTAAAAATATATAAATCAATAAACTTGGATCAGTGTACCATAAGACTTCATGTATTGCTTTAATTTATGTTTTAAAAAAGATTATGAAAAAGCACACAGTAGTTACCATAAAATATTATTAACATCACATTACCAAATTATTTTCAAAAATGTTATTGGATAGGTTGTTTCCAATTTTAAATGGTTACTAAAAATATATGTGTTTATCTGATACCCCCTATTCATTATATTAAGAAATAAGTAGTTGAAGAATGTATCATGTAGGATGTCACACACTTGCATGGAAATGAGCCTCAAGAAGGAACTGATCTGGAAATTTCTCTAACTATCTTGAATATTAACCAGACATTTTGATTTATAGGACCCTGCAGTAAGAAAAAAGTCTATGCAATGTTGCTATGTTATGTCCAAAGAGAGACCTGAAATAGTGCTGGTGTGGCTTACAGGCAATACCAACATTAAATAGTCAAAAAATATTGATAACTATTTTTAGAACATATTAATAGCATATTTGCCATACCCTCTAGAGTACAGGTACTTCAGGTTGGGAACCTCTAATTTAGAGAATCAAGAAACAATACAGGCATGGTTGTTGTTCCCAGACAGGTGTGAAAAAATAAATAGTGATTACTGATTTTATAAAATCAATTGCTTCAATCAATTAAAACAGTTTATAAAAATGTTTGAAATTATTCTGGTGTCAACTCAAATTTATAAATATATATATATATATAATTTCTCAATTACTTCAAATTCAAAATTAAACATGTCTAGCTAAAATATTAAAAAAAAAAAAAAGTAACATAACCAATGGTTGAAAAGTCTGTTTGGCGGAGAAACGATTGGTTGTGATAAAGAAATTTTTAGCTTTTTTTTTTTTTTTTAAAGTTTTGGCTACCTTTGTTTAATTTGTTAATTTGGGCTAATTGAGTTATTTTATTAGCTTAGTTTAGCTTTGGGTTTTTCATATTTATATAGCTTCTGCATGATAGTATGAAAAAAAGCATTTTTGTTAAAAAGTCTAGGGTATTTGAAATGAAACTTTTTAATTTTTATGACAGCAATGTTTGGAACAGTCTGTGTGCAGCTTCATAAAACAACCATTAAAATATATGATATAGGTTTTGAGTAGTATTATTCTCCACTCTTCTTCAGATGTTGCTGATCTGACCAGTGACAATATTAACATACAAGTCAAACTTACATCTTTATATTCTTGAATATTGAATTTTAAGGCAACATTCTAACCAATTGCTCAATTGGTTAGAAAATTGCCTTAAAATTTGATAATTAAGAATTTAAAAGCGTAAGTTAGACTCCTATGCTAATATTTCATTGATCAGATCAGCAACACCTGAAGAAAAGTGGAGAATAATAGTATTTGAAACATTGTATAATGATAGAGGTTTATGATGGATTTTTTTTACATTTGCATTAATTATAGCAAAAACAGGATTTTTATCATTTCATCTTCTAAATTTACAATATGATGACAACTGCATTATTTTTGACATTTGAAAAGATAAACTCAAATTCTTTTAATGTTTTTAATATAACCTATAAAGATTATTTTTATAATTATGTTAAAAAAACTCAAGTACTTTATCAACCAGTGACAGAAAAAAAAATCTTAAGCTACAACTAAACTGTCACATGATCACTATTTCCTATACTTACACAAGCTGTAAAAACAGTAGCAAACTCTCTATTCAGTAGTGCCACCTAGTGTAAGCCTTAATAAGCAATGAATACAAGAAGGTTTGCATAAGATCCTAAGATCTAGGTGCAATGCTCTCAGATCCAAAGCTCCTCACTGATGAAAGCCAGAAGCTAGAAACTAGTCTGGGAATATTGGACGAGTAGGCACTAAATAGACATTTTATGGACAAAATTTTTTGCATCCATTAATTACTAAGAATTTCACCAGTTGGCACTGTTGTCTGGAGATTATGCTACTGTTTTAACAGTTTGTGTAAGCATAGGAAATTGTATGATGTTTTAGAGATTTTATACTAATCCTGACCATAGGATGATAGTGACTGTGGTTTGACCCCTTAATGTTTAGATACTAAACTGGGTTCATATCTATATGACTGGACAAGTGAATTAATTTGGATTAAAATCCATGTTTTCATCTTGGGCTCATTGCTCTATAGTTAACCAAATAGTTGCTGGAGAGTTGCATTGGATCTAAAATCTAGATGCAGTGCTCTCAGACCCAAGGCTTTTTCTCACTGAAGAAATTCATGAGTTAGAAGCTAGTCTGGGGATATTGATGAATAGGCACTAGAGAGAGATTTTATGTTCAAACCTTCTTGCATCCATTGAAAAGTTTGCTACTGTTATAACTAAATTTCTGGCTATTTTAGTAGCTTGAGGTTCAAACCCAAACTCAAAAATGATGATACATTAACACTTGAAAAAATAAAGTATTTCATCATAATGACCTAATTAATTGAAATTAAATTAATTATATGCAGTGTTGTTACTTCATTCAGTTTAGTGCATATAGAAATAAGCCACAAATCCTTTATCAAAACACATAAAAATCCAGTAAATATTCATTTATAATTATAAAATTATAAAATCATGATGGTAAAATATGTATTAATTTGGATGTTATCCGGAAAACTGGATATGCAATTTAACAAAAAGACATGGATAAGATTGAAAAAGTTTTTTTACTACAACAATTAAGAAATTACATGATTACCATTTCTTAATAACCATAGCCACCATTATTCTATTAGGCAGGATTGGTATTAAACCACTAAACACCACATGATCACCATTTCTTATGCTTGTTCATAATTGTTATTAAAACAGGCAAAACTTTCCATACAGTAGTGCCACTTAGTGCAAGCCAGAGCAATCAATGGATGCCAGAAGGCTTGCGCATAAAATCCCTATCTAATGCCTACTCATCCAATATCCCCAGACTAGTTTCTGGTTTATGGCCTTCATAAGTGAGAAGCCTCTGGCTTGCACTGAGTGGCACTACTGTATGGAGAGTTTTGCCTGTTTTAATTAAAAAATTACATAGAGTAAGATATATATTGGGGAAAAAAGAAAAAAAAATTGTTGATAATTGATCTTAAGAAAGAAGATGGTTGTTACAATAGAGAACAAAGATAGAAGGAATTTGAGAAGATTTGAAATCTTGTGACTTACTTTTGAACGGTTGTTGATGATAATTTAAAAATACATAGGAAATAAAACAATCAATTGTTTATTTTAAAAATATATTTATTGACATTATAAAATTGTACAGATGCATAATAAAAACACTTTGTTAATGTTGGCTCATCCATTGCTGGCATTGGTCTGGAAAAAGTATGCAAAAGCCATTCTCTGCACTAGCAGGTTATAATATGAGCAAATACGTACTATTTAGTTGGTATTGCCCACCCCTGCCAGTGCAGAGAATGACCCAATAATGCTAACTTATCAGCTGGGATACATGTAGTGTGAAATCAATGCCCCTCTAGTAGAATCCGACATGTTGCAACACAGACTACTTCTACGATACACTACAATGTGGATATATCAGGTCCAAAATTCATGTAGAGTCTGTGGGCCATACTAGTAGGCTCCATGTATTATTAAACAAAAATCTAGAGGATAGTATCTTATCCTTGTCTTGAAGAGCTTTGAGCTTATCGCAAAATATAGCATTGGGATCCGGTGTTGGTTGTGTGAACTTTGTCCTGCACCTTGTGTACCAAAAAGCATATGTCAGGAAGATTGATAACCTGATTACTGTAAAGTCTCCAGAGAAGAGACAACCCCTGATGTCCAGGATTTTATCCACTGCTATAATGCAGTGTTGAGAGATAATTCTTCGAATACTGTTATAGCCTGGACATATATTTAACAGATGATTAAAGGACTCCTCTCCTTTAGAACAGGCATGACAAATAGGGTCTATTTTATTTAGAAACCGCTTGTAGTATAAGAATGTATTAGTTGGCATGGAATCCATATTCACCTTGATCAGATAATCCAAAAGTTTGGGCTCCAGTAGCAGATATTTAAATATTGAGGTGATTTTATGATTGCTGCACCCTAGGTGAGCATAAATAACTGTATTAACAGGATTCAGCAGGCAATGTGCCTGCCAGATGTTGATTTTATTATTAAACTCTGTTATTGAGTGCCCGATGTATAGAGATTGTTGTTTAATAATGGTGTCAAGCCATGTGTGTTTACTGGGGGGAGGTCTGTCAGTAGGTATTACAGTCTCTATAATATTTGATAGAGGGTATTTTTTCCCCAGGTTTACTAAAAGTGAATGCCCTTTTTGGAAATTGATTGTCTGTATTGAATGGAGACCCATACCGTTCTGTTTCCTGTGAAACTGAAGTCTGCGGATGCTAATTGCAGTGGTCCGACCTCTCCATAAGAGCTGACCACAGAGCCTCTGAATCTGTAAGGTGAATGATTTGGTAACTGTCATTATTGGCAGGTAGTAATTTATGCTCACCATAATCTTCATATTAATAAGAGCAATCTTCCCTTGTAGGGACAGGTATGTCCTTGACAGCGACTGAACCACCTTAGTAGCATTGCTTATGATGGATTTTTGTAGGCAGACAGACATAGCAGTCTGTGACTTGAAGATAGGAAACCCCAGAAAACACTGAGGTTCCGCTAAAAAATTGGATAGTATTTTCCTACCAGTGTTGATGCACCAGGATGATGACTTGTGAGGATTGATGGATAATTTATAATCTTTAGTATAATTGGTAATTATGGAATGAAGTGTCTTCAGATATTTACGGGATGGAAGAATCACAAGTATGTCATCCATGTATGCAAAAACCTTGATGTTTTTCTTAAGCCGGGGCACATATATACCTGGAAGCTGATCTAGCTCTTTAATCAGAGGGTCGATGTACTTTATGAACAATAGACCACTCAACGGTGAACCTTGTGGTATGGATCTTGAAGGGCCAAATCCATCTGAGTAATGTCCATTTATGGAAATATGAATATGCCTATTATTCAGGAGATTGTCCAATATCTGAATTATCTGTTTTGATATGTCCAACTGAGATAGCAATTCAAGAAGAATGTTGACATCTACTGTATCAAAAGCATTGGACACATCCAGCTGGACTGCCACAGGCCGGGATTTTCTGTTAGATCTAATGTGATCAAGCAGAATTTTCACTTCACCAATTGCAGTCAGCGCCGATGATCCCTTCCTTGCATATTGAGAGGCCGATATATCCTGTAGAATGGCATTCTGAATTTTTTCTTTTATTATACCCTCCATGACTTTGAACAAAATTGGTGTCATCGATATTGGTCTGATACTGCTAAGAGAGGTAGGATCCCGGTTCTTTTTAATGAATGGAACCATGGCAATTGGATATAGGTTAGGAATTACTCTCCTTTGAATGGCGAGGTAGGTTAACATGTTTAATATAATCCTCGCAGTAAAAAAAATTAAGTGAGTGAACACAAACTTCGGGATAGCATGAATCCCAGGATGAACACTGTCTGGGAGACCCTGCAACCTACTGGTGATGTCTTGGAGTGTAATACCATGATCTGCCTCTCCGGTTGTGCCCACCCACTCCAAGGCAGGGTTTGTGCGGTGACCTAAGAGAAGGTTTTGAAAGTGGTTCTCTATGTGTAAAATCATATTCGCACCAGTAAGGCTGCCACCATTGATGAGCAATGAAGTAGGAACCTCCTGTTTCTTTCTGGCCCCCAGAGCCCACCTGAGATAGCCCCGGGTCCAGCAATGTTGAGCTGGCAGGTAATTCTTTGCATTTTTTGTAGCTATTATCTCTGCTACTGCTGATTGTTTTGATCTGTATGAAGCTTTTAGCTCAAGTAAGTATTCAATGTTGTGATCCTGACCATTGAAGTTTTTAATTTTCCAATTCAGGCTGTCCAATTCACGCATCAGTGTGGTTGTTCCCTTAAGCTTGAAGGTGTATTGAGTAATCAGCGACTGAATAATGCCTATAAATGTAGTCCAGGCCTCGACCGGGTGTAGGTATATGAGGTTCACCTTGTGAAAAAGAATGTAGGCCTCTGAGAAGAATGCCTCAGTGGCGTTGGTTTTAGTGAACATTCTGAGACTCCGGTTGACTTTAATTTGTTGAAAGTTGTTCAGCTCTATGGATGCCATAATCGCAAAATGATCCGAAAAGGCTGTCGGTTGCAGTCTAGCCTCTATCCCATAGTGCAATTCGGCCGAGTAGAACATTAGATCAATGAGTGTGCGACTATTTTTTGTATAGAATGAAAATGCATCAGGTGGAAAGAATCCCCTCCCATTGAGAAATACTTTGTTGAGTAGGGGTAAATATTTCTTTGTGAAGGATTCATAGGAGATGTTAAAGTCACCGAGCAGAATGGTAGGTGCATTATTATTATTAGTAATTAGGTTAATTGTGTGGACTATTTTCAGCAGTGTTGCATGAACATTGGCGCTGTATACATAAATCACATTGAAAGTATTCAAGGAGAAGGTAAACTCCAAGGCAATTAGGTTCTGATCTAAATAAATTGTTCTGAAGGAGGTTGGAGCCAGAAGATTATTTATTATTACCCCAACTCCTCCCCTAGCCGCATGACCTGTAGATAAATGGGTGAATCCTATTTTACTAAGTTCTGATTTTATGAAGTAGTTTGAGTTTAGGTGATATTTTGTTTCACCTATGAACAACATATGTGGTGAGTTTTGCCTAAAGAAATGCCTGATGGCATTAATATGACCGAGGGAATTAATACCTCGGACATTGACAGCAGAGATTAAACATTTATTGTTATCCATTGCAAGGTGGCCCGCTAGATTCCACCACAGGCGGTTTCAATGAAGCATCAGCAGACTCTTTTTTTTTATTAATTTCCTTGCGGATGTTTGGAGGGATGTTTAAATCTGAAGTGGGGAGGTCCACAGGCAAACCATTGGTAGGATAACCAGTTAACAAATCAGATGGAAGATTAATCTTGCGTTTCTTTTCTGTGGCTCCTTTATGCTTATTGTTCGTTGCATTTGATATTGTGGGTTTAGACTTTTGCCTCACTGGGAATGCCATCTCTTCTTCTCCTGAGCTAGGACTAGATACAACCCATGGTTTTCTTTTATGACTGGTGCTAGGAGTGATGAATCTCTCCATCTCATCTGCAGACCAGGAAGCGGCAGAATCTACCGGTGTTTGGCAAGGATTGATATTTTCATTAGCCACAGCTATCAGTGTATCACTAGGACTTGGTGAGATGTTATATTTACCTTGGATGGAGTTAGGTTTAGGTATTTCCGTCTTTTTTTTTTGTTTGGTTTGATCATCGTCTATATTGTTTTCACCAGCTCTATTACTAGATGCTGTAACTGAGCTAAAGCCTAGGCCTTCATGCAAACTCCTAGGTCCAGAATTGTGTGAATCTTTTGGTTTTGATTCCAATGGCCTTTGATTACTGTTTTGGTGACTATAGTTATGCGATGTGTTATGTTTGTAATCCTGATTACTGTTAATTAAGGAGGGCTGATTCCTTTCATGTATTAGGATACTTTTTTTATTTGTATACTTTAAGTTGAGTTCATCCTGCTGTTCTACATTGTAGTGTTGTGCACTCGGTTGTTGTGAAGCATGTTGTACCTCCGGAACTGAATGTGAAGTCTGTTGTTGCCTACATCTGTGAGTGCGACCTTTTTTTTGACCACAAGATGTACATATACGATTCAAACACTCCTTAATCAGGTGAGTTCTTTGTCCACAGTAGAAGCACTGTGGCCTAACACCTGAAAAAGATAATATCATGGGACAGCCTCTAGCCGACAACACTGTTGGAATATCTGTTGGCACTATTCCCTTTTTTAGGAGCAGTCTAAATGTTGCTTTGTTCGAGAGAATGTTGTTAAATGTTTTGTCAATTGGAAGGTAGGTGAAACTTGTCACCTTGCCAAAGGGTTCCAATATCTCTTGTAAATAAGATTCATCTATTCCTGTAATGCAATCTTTTATTGACCCATTTAGAGTGGATGATCTGTTTATATCTACAGTTACTATGATTTTATCATCCAATACTTTAAATTTGCTTTTAAAGTTATTCCTGCCAGCCCAGGTCTTGAATTCGACTGCTATATAGCGGTCATTCGGATGGGTAGAAATCCTATGAATTTCGTTTGCAATATTTGCTCTTCTAATTAACTCAAATAAGGCATTCATTGGAAATTTAAACAGAGCACACTTTAGGTCCGTTACCACTAGTATAATGCTCTTATCATTGCTATAGTTAGCCAGCGATTTCAGAAGCATGTTTGGAATAGTCAGGTTAAAATTTGAGACAATAGTATCCATTTGCTCCACTGAAAGTTGATTTAGTGTAATATTGCTTTCAATTGGATCCACTTGAACCAGATCATCTTCATAGTGTGATTGCTGTTCTATCAACTCAAGAATGTCCATTCCCACAGTTTTTTGATTTGTATTGCTGCCTTGGTGATCAGTATTGTGACCTGCAGGAAGAAAGGGTTGGCCATTGCTAGAGTGGTTAACCGACCCAGATTGTGTCATTCCAGTCCGAGCTGCACTAGCATATGACATAGGAAGTGTGAAACATTTAGTTTCATCAGCAGGGTTAGTTTGTAGTTTAGTAAAATTTGCATTATTTGCTTGTGTGAGATTTAACAAATTATGATCAAGTTCATCTTGTTTTCCCATCAATAAGGTATGTTTTGAAGTGACAGGAGGGGAGACATTATTGTGACAAGTGCTGAGTGGTGGATGACCAGCTATGGAATGAGATTCTAACGGATATTCAAATGATTGTGTTTGTAAATTATTTTTATTTCTATTTGGATAGTATATTTCTTTGAGCCATCCCGCGTTATTTCTAGTGCTGTTATGAAAAATTAAACTGGGAAATGATTCACTATCTATTTGACTATGATTAGATAGTAATTTTGTGCTTGGATGCTTATCATCCAGGCTTAATGCAAGGGGATTTGTATATACAGTTTTATTAGCTTTTGGCCTATATGCGTTTATAATGTTCGTTCTGTCTTCTGATGTGGAAGAAAAACAGTCAGCATCATCGGCTAGCACCCTCTGTTCACCAGAAATGGGTTGATTTTGAGTTAGCTGGTATGTTAGTATATTTTGGGGCAGGATTTTGGATGTTTGATGACTCAAACTGGGGTTAGATTTAGGTGTATTGTGCGACTCCCGGTTATTAAGTTTGGTTTTGCAGCCATTGGCAGTGCCATCCGCCTTCACGTGTACAATTGACATATTCTCAGATATTGATGTATTAAGAATGGAATGGTTTTTTTTTTATTTACTTTTTCCTTTTGATTAGATTCCGGATTATTCCTATTATGACCTGATTTATTGAGATTGTCCGATTTACAATCATTATCCTGACAGTTATGCTCATCGGGAGTCTTGTAATTGATATATAATGTTGGCGTAATTACGTTGGACTCTATTACGTTAGTCCCAGAGCACAAAATATCGGCATTATCGGAATTGAGATTTATATTTATTTCAACTCTGTCTTCTATTGTGAGTTCATTACTATTAATGGGGGTTGCCTCATCAGATAGAACTTTAGTTTTATTTTGTTTTGAAATATTAGGTGCTGTTTCATAATTGCTCTCACTGTTTTCAATTAATTGTATGATATGTTGTGTGTCTCCGCTATCGCTATTACATTTATTAAGAGCCTTAGACTTAAGCTTTACGTTCGAATTTTTATTCGCACTGTTAATTCTATTGCTTCTACGTTTTGTCACTTCGACTGCAGCGCCAGTTATATCAAAGCATGGCGAGCAGTAATCTAAAGTGATGCAGTCATTAATCATTTCATTTGACTTTCCGGTGTCCATTTCTAGAGGTTTTTTATCAGTGTGTTTTTTTTTTTTATCAATACCATTATTATTAATTTTGTAGCAGGTTTTTTTATTAGATTTTTTAAATAATCTATGCGACTGTTGTTTCTTCTTCTTATGATTCGTTTTTTTATATTTGGTAAATGCGTTGGAGCTGTTGGCTGTATCATCGCTGACTTTCGCCGGAACGTCAGCCGTGATAGGAACTAATTTATCTGTAAGTAAATCTTTGATTTCTTTAATTTTGGGGGAGTTTGAACAATTGTAACTTTTAATTAATTTCAGACATTTGTTATAGTTAGTCTTAATATTACATGAGCTTCTCATGGAATGTATATCGAGACTATTTGTTTGCTCTTCTGCAATAGGCCCTGTTTTACCGCAATCAAAGTGCTCAGCGTTTTGTGCAGAGCCTAGGTTCATGTTATAGTGCGGGCTTGTGGTTACATTCATATTTACGTTATCTTGCAACTCGTTACTTTTATTTATTTTTCCTAAATTAGTTATATTAGACATATTTAAGGATTGTCCAAAAGACATATTTTGACTTTGATTCAATGGATTTGGTGCTTCAGTAAGATTGCTACAGCTGGCTGTTTGTATTTCTGCATTAGGCGAACTTCCAATGAAGTCTCCATTGCTAATGTCTCCCATTAGACCTTCGATAACGTCTTCAAGAGGTTTTTTCTGTACGACATATTTTATAGTTTTATTTATTTTTTTTTTATGAAAAAGAAACGGATCCTTTTTTTTGGATCTTGTTAGAATACTCCAAGAACCTTTGTTAGATTTATTTTGTATTTTAATTTTCCCATAACTAGAATGATTTTGCTTTGTAATTTGGTCTATGTTAGCCGCTTTTATGCACGGACCAAATTTTACATTATAATTCGGATTGTGAGTAACCGAACTCACATCCATTTAGATAAAATATAAGAACCACTTACCTTAAACGATTTCAAGGCCTTTTTTCCGATGGTTATAAATTTAGGGAATCTTTAATAAAAAAAAAACTTTTGGGAGCTCAGGAAGGTGCTTCCTACTCAGACTATGGTAGGTGGTTGTTGCTTAGATTTTTTTACTATTTATTAAATATAATACAGAATCTTACAAAATCAGAATATTTATCACTGATTAAAAATATATGTGTCTACGAATGTTTACTAAAATTTACGATGTTGGTCTGAAATGGAGATATTAAAATAGTGCATATTAAGAGACTAACAAATAATGGAAAATTATATCCACCAATGATATTGAAGTCTACTGCCTTTTCAAGCAGAAAATTTAACATACCTATATATGTATATAGTTAAAATGTATATAATATATTATTACAGTAACTTTTAGATCATCATTTATTGAAAGAGATTATTAGCTTTAATCAAAATTATCTCCCATCTGATCTTTTTCAAATTACTATTTCATTATAGCTAATGATCCATTAGTGTTTATTTCATGATTAGGGAATCAAAGTCTGAAAGATTGCTAACAACTCAAAAGTAAAAATTAGAAATTTTATCACAATTTAAATGCATGTATTAAAAACAAATATTGAATTTGATTATCTTTAAATAAGCAAGTATCCAATAATTTTTTAATATTACACATATTTGGGCTACAGAAAGGAATTTGCTGTTAATTGAAAGGAGACACTTTGATTCTTCTTGGAGGCCTTAAAGGAACTGAGAAGGGAAAATTCTTAGCAGGGCAAATTCTTAATATCCACTACATACTAGCTGTTATTATTATGTGATTATTCATATAGTATATGATCAAGGATAGAATTCTCACCAAAATGCATAATTCAGTGTGGTGAGTTTATTGACTTTTTGTCTCCAAGTTTATGATCAAGAAACACAATGGTATTTCTTTTCAGTTGCCTGATAACTCTTAACTAAAATATTAGTTGAGTTTTTTTGAAGGTCTTCTAATACATATTTACAATCATAACACACAAAAATAAATCATGGCCCTTATTTCCAGAAGTCTGGTTGGTGACCAAAGGTGGAGGGTGCTATGAATCTCCTGATTGTCATCTCAGACTACCATTTGATGATGAACTTTTCTTTAGATACTTGCAACTGCAGATCACTTTAAAGTGAAGAAAGATTGAAAGAATTGGAAGAACTGTCTTATATTAAATGAGCCATTACTGGACTGTGTGAAGTTAGAAGAAAAGGTGAAGAGACAATTGACTTAAAAAGTGGATATGTGTATTACAAAGGAACAAATATTGGGAGTACAAGTGGAGTAGTATTCATTATAAATAAAAAATGGAAGAACAACATTGTGGATATTGATGGACTATCATTAGAATTGCATGATTAGTTATTCAACATAATAGCAGATATCAAGTGCAGATAATTCAGATTTGTTCCCCAACAAGTTCTCAGTGTGATGATGAAGTAGAGGATTTTTATATGGATGTACAAAAAAGCTTTTGATCAGACCAAACAATTAAAAGATGGAAGAGCTATAGGTAAATTTAATTATGGTGATATAAATGAGAGAGGAGATAGAATTGTGGAGTTTCCAGAAAAAGAGAAATTTTATATTATGAATTATTTTTTTTGAGAAAAATGTTGAATGGAAATAGACATGGAAATGTCCAAATGAAGGTACAGCAGAATTGGATTATATTTTGATTAGCAGAAAATACATATTTAAAAGTTGTAATGCTCTTAAATTCAACACAGGAAGCGATTAATAAGATGCAAAATACATGTCAATGCAAAACTAAAAAGAAAAAAAAATTATTAAAAAAACAATATTCATAGTTAATATTTCTCATCTTCAGAAACATTCCAATGAATTTAAATTAGAATTTGCAAATTATTTTCAAATATTAACAAATTTTGAACATAAATGTAAATTTGAATGAATTCAATAGGAAGATAACTGATACATTTTTAGAAACTACAACAAAGATAGCTGGTATATAAAAAACAGCAATTGACCAGTAAAAAATTTTCGAGACAAGATAATTTATGAAGAAAAGAAAAAAATATGAAAATATATAAAAATGATACATTAAGAAGGATTGAATATCTCGAATTTTATAAAATAGTATGAAAAAGAATTGATAATGATATAAGAAAATATAATTGTGAACTAGTAAGAAAAACTATAAAAGAGAATAAAAGTCTTAAGGGTGTAAAACAGCATTTTCGTATTGGTAAGGAACTTATTTCTGCAATAAGAAAAAAGATGGAACTATTACTAAAAAGAGATGTATAGAAAAGATCTATCAAGAATTATATAGTAATAAAGAACAAGAAAAAGTACCTCCTACAACTACTATATCTGCTGAATTGACAAGGATTTTAAATGAAGAAATGAACATGCAATTAAACTTATGAAGAAAGGAAAAGCTCCATTTAATGATGAATTATGACTGATATCTTAAAAGAAGCCAGGGAAGAAATAGAAATTTTTTTGGCAGAGCTATATACCAAATTTCTAAATGATAAAAATATACCAGATGATTTGAGGAATGCAATATTAATATTTTAAAAAAGGTGATAAAGATGATATTAGAAATTATAGACCTATCAGTCTTTTATCAGTTTTAAACAAATTTTTTACCAAAATATTTACAACTCATTTACAATAGACTTTGGATTTTAACCAACCAAAAGAATAATCTGGAATTAAAAGTGACTCTAGTACAGTGGATCATATCCAAGTATTGAGAGAAGTTACAAAAAGAAGCAATAAATATGAGTTGTCATTATGCCTTGGATTTGTAGATTATGAAAAGGTGTTTGATTCCATAAGCATTTCTTCAGTGATTAAAGCATTGGATGATCAAGGTATAGACCCAGGATATTGACATATTCTGAAGAATATTTATAAAAATTCAACAACAACAATTAGGTTACATAATGATACAAGAAAAATATTAACATGGAGATAGGTGTATGACAGTGTGACTCCATATCTCTAAACTTTTTACAGCAGTTTTGCAAGAAGTATTTTGTGGATTAAAATGGGAACCTAAGGGAGATTATTTGTCATTTAGATTTTGCAGATGATGCTTCAGAGCTTCAGGAAATGTTGCAAGAATTAACAGATAAAAGTAAAAAAGTAGGATCAAAAGTAAATGTTAAAGAGACTAAAGTAATGTTCAATGCATTTTCTCAAAAGATGAAAATAAAGATTGATAATGATGGGTTAGAAGAAGTTAACAACTACAAATAACTTGGTCAAATTATTACTGCAGATAGAATCATAATGGATGAAATTAATCATAGGATTAAACTTAGTTGGAGTACTTTTAATAGAAATAAAATTAAAAGAAATCTGCCTATGGGTTATGAAAGGAAGATTTTTAATAACTATGATTTACCTGTTCTTACTTATGGATCTGAGACTTGGACACTTAAAAAAGATCAATACAGACTTCAGATCATTCAATGAAGTATGGAGAGATGCATGTTAGAAATAACAAGAAGAAATCGAAATCAAAATACATGGGTGAGAAGACAACAGATGCTATTGACATTATTGAAAGAATTAAAAGGCTGAAGTATATTGCCAGAAGAGATGATAACAGATGGACAGGTTGAAATCTTAAACTCAATTTCAAGAGGTTGTAGAATATATAGAAAAAAGACCACATGTGATATGCATGGATGAAATAAGAAAGTGTGCTGGGGTAATTGGATAAGACAGACTAGATATCAGAGAAGATAGATTGAACTTGAAGTGACCTTCATTCTGCAGTGGATTGATAATGATTGAAAATGATGAATGATGATACATATTTGAATTGTTTGCAAATGTGAACTTAAATTGAAAATATTCTTCTGGACTTTGGTTTTTTAATAGGACTGTTGGGAATGCATTTTAATGATGGAATGTTTTATTAAAGTTTATAATAAAGCTCTAAAGATAGGATACTTGAATAAATTGTATTAAAAGGATAGTAAATGATGTTAAACTATTAAGTTTTGTTGCTTGGTATGTAGTAATCTATTGCTTAGTTGTTCCATCTGCCTTCAGTCAAAAATATACAAGTTGAGATTTTATTCAATGTGAGATACAAAATTCCCAAATGGCATATAGCATATGCCTTCTGCTATTTAAAACAATAATGGAGTGCAAGACTCAAAAAATATAAGTTCTTGGTTTGATTCCCAGTTAAACAAATCAAAAAATCTCATTTTGATCAGTGGATGAAATTACTATGCTTAACTCATGATTGGTGCTTCAATGTCACATGATTTTATGAGCAACTAATCACATGATTATTTATATTTATATTAGTGTATCATTTTGTTGTAAATTTAAGACGATGGCTTTTGGCTTCTTGCAAAAATCATTCAGGGAATTAATTATCAGTAATCATATAACCCACTACATAGTTTCCACAAAACATTGGTGTTTTAGACAAATATCCTTATTTTTAGGAAAGGGTCTTTTTTGTATTCATATTAAAGTTTCTAGAAAATAAGAGTTGATACTGATCAAGGGTCAATTTACTTTTACTACTTAATTACAGGCTTTGACATAGTATCGGATATTTGACTGATTGACAAATGATTTTAGATTCACAATAAATAGGTAGAAATAGGTCATGTGGTTGGATTAAAATTAGGCAATCTAAATCTTACTGGTTGCTCTAAAACATTTTCTATTGTTTTTAGTATTGATTTTAATAATTATTTGACTGATGCAAACGATGAAATTATAAAAAAGCAACAACCAATGGCATTACATGTTAATCTACAAACAGTAGTAATTCTCAACATATTTATAAAATTAAGTTCACTACTGTATTCATTTGTCTTTTCACTAAATTCATGTTATGTTTATATTAGTTACTATTAGTCAAAGTGTATATGTCTCCCAATAGCATTTTAAAGAAACACGTGCATAAAACAAAGACCAATGCTCTACTCATTATCTCAGACATAGATTTTTAAGCCCGGATTGGAAGTGACATTTTATTTTTAAGTATATACATGGATGATGATGATGATAATGATGATAACAACAACAATAGTAGTAGTAGTAGGAGCAGTAGCAGTAGCAATAGTATTTTTGCCCCATATCCTTCTATTTATAGAAACAAAATGCCCTGTACATTCCATATTTAACCCAGAGCAATATCTTAGTAAATTTGGATACTGTAAATTTTCAACATCTGATATTGCTGCTGCCGGAATAAAGGTTCTTACTCATCATAGTTCTCCTTTTCAAACTTTTAAAATTTTACACTTAGATCAGCATATGAGTATAATTATACTATATCATTCTGCTTTCACTATTAATTTAATAACATTGTATTTGTATAATGAACCAGTATTAATTCAGCAATTAATAAATAAAATAAACTTAATATTAGCTACAAATTCTTATCCTATAATAATCATGGGTGATTTCAACATGTCCTATATGAGCTTTACATTAAAATACCTTCATTTGATTGATAAAAATCTTATGAGTGGTGAAAGTTTTTTGCCAATTAACTCTCCATTTCATTCTATACTAAAAAGCACTCTTCACACTGTTCTCTAGTAGACCTTTTTTATTCACCAGATCTACATTTCATAATAAGCCCCTCCCTGTTCCCTTTAATATTCTCTGATCATTTAGCATTTAGTGTGGGACTCATGATACACATGCAACATTAACCAATTCTTTGTCTAAATAATACTACTCGGCTTCTATTAAAATACACTGCACCAGAAGCAGTTTTTTCTGAAATCTACATTTATTTAAAAAAGTTAGAAATACTATCTCTAAACCCAGTAGTGGCTTGGATATCTTTTATTAATATAGTATCTTCAACTATTAGACATATTACTTCAAAAATCGTTCCCCCACTAGTCTTGTTAAAAAATTGGATATGTTACTCTTGAAACTAAAAAAATACATCATGTGATACTTCTTCAGTCAATTCAATAATGTTCTTAAAGCAGGAGTACAAGCAAACTGAACTCATACTGGCTGATTATCTCTCTATTAAAAATAATTTTTTTTTAGCTAACCCCCATAACTGGTCTAAAGGATATATTCAATGGACCTTAGGATATACTCCCAAAAATTAATTCCATCTATTATTTATGAGTCAAAGATGATTTCTGGGGAAGACATGATTCCTCAAATAAATTACAACTTTAAAGTTAGACTCCAGAAATTTCTTTGTCTAAAGCTCTCTTCTTTATACTTTGGCATTACAAAGTGTGAGAGATTGCTCTAAAGATGAACTCGATTCCAAATAATACACATCCAGGAATATATGCTATCTAAATTTTTATTAGCTCATCATAGTCATTTTACTGTCCCAATAGTTCATAATATTAATTATCTCTCAAAACATATACATAACATTGTCCAACTTTATACAGTATTGCTTGTTCTCTTTCTTAAAAAGAATACCCTTCCTTCTCCTCTAGATAATCTACAACCAATTTCAATGTCTCCTCTTATCATCAAACTAATAGAGTCTCTCTTAAAAGATAAAACTCAACCTCTTATTCTCCCTGTAATGCCTAAATTTCAATTTTCTAAGAAGCAGTGTTCTACTTCCAAAGCATTTATGTTACTTAAAATGTTGATTGGTGATGTAAGACAGGCTAGAAAAATCTCCATCTATTGTAGTACAACTAGGCATAGAGGCTGCATTTGATTCAGTGCCTGTGGAGAAGCTACTAGAGGTCCCTGGTCAACATAATATTCTAATACCAATAATGTACATACTTGTCAACCTATTTATTAATAGAAAGATTCATATTATACTTAATGGAAAAATGTCCCCTGACTTGATATTAAAGTGCAAATATTTCATATTGCAGAAGCATATTGTAACAAGACTTAAACATCATCAATTAATGTCAAATTTCAGTTTATTAATTGTATATAATACTTTTATAAATATTATTTACTGTACAAATACATCTATTAAAAACAAATACAGCATTTTTATCATGATATTCTTTATAGATATAATACCAGTTTGGTATATATTACAACCAATTTGTAATATGTATGTAAGCAGTAATAATAGACAGAAACAAGTAGTCAAGCATTGGTGGTCAAAAGGTCAGTGACAGCTGCTTTACATGCAGTTGCCCCGGGTTCATTTCCCAGCTGATGCTATGACACATGGGGAAAAAACAAGTATATACTTTCCCCTCATATATCATGGATCTATATGTGGAGGCATATGGTAGCAATTATCCATTTGTATTTTGATTAATAATCAATTATTCGCAACAACATTCTTTGAAAAAACATCAATTTTTTAATACCTGCTATTTTAATAGTGATCATTAAGTAATACTGGTGACATCATAGTATAGTGACTTCATTAAAAACATCACTGGAAACTAATATGGTGACATTCTTGCTAAAACATAATAAACAAGACAAAGTTTATTCATTATGTACAACAATTGAGTTTAAATCATACAATTATAATATGATTACTATACTACCTAATTTTTATCCATTATCCTTGACAGTCTGTACTTTAATTTATGACACATCTAAGGTATTAAGATTTTTTATCATAAATTCACAGTAATAAATAATAAAAACATACTTTGATCATATACAGTGGGAGTCGACAAACTACAGCTCATGAGCCAAAGGTGGCTTTTTGATCACAATCTCATGGTTCTTTTTATCATGATAAACATATTTTTATATCCTCTTGTAATTTGTAAATAAATATTTTGATGACTTTAGGAGAGAAAAAATATACATTACAATGTTTTCTTTCTTGAATTCAACCTTATTATAAAATAGTCACTATTGTATATGATGAATATTTAAATATTAGAAATTTGTGAAAAAAATCAAACTGTCAAAATAATTTTTTGTTTTTATTTATTTATTTTTAAGAGAATTTTTATTTTCTTTAGGATGTATTCTGATTCTATTGCTGTGTTACTAAAATAAATGTTCAAATATATCCACAACCATTCACTATTTTTCATGAACATAGTTTTCACCTTGTTCCTCATGGCTCCCTTAATAACGGGCTGAGGTACCTTTTTTCTTGTAGCTCTTTAATGGGGGAGCAAAATGTCACTTTATGCTAAAAAATTTGATGACCCCTGATATACAACAACAAAGTGTATTAATAACAGAATTTTAAAATCTATACATTTGCTAAAATACATTCAATAAAGCAATTTTTGCTAAAATTTTCCTAAATCTGTTTAAAGCAAAAATGCAATAATTATAAATGTAAATCATTTTCACTAAAAAACGCACACACACACAAAATTTTTGTTTTACATGTTATGCAGTTAATAAGAAACTTTATATGATTAAAAATACTAAATGTTAGTTGAAATATCAACTACTTGCTTAATTTTTATCTAATACTATCAATTTTTTCCTTTCATATACAAACAGTGGTGGTTTTATCATGAATGTAAAACAAAAATATTATCAAAAAGATACTTTATGCAATTGGTAATAAAGTTTATATGGTTTCAGTCCTATGCATATATTGAAAATATAGCTTACTTTTTTAATTTTTACTCCCGACTTTGATAATTTATTCATGTCATGTACATGACAATGGCAGTTTTCATTGTGAGTATAAAAAAATAAACAAAAAAAAATACTATACAAATAATATTCAGTACAATAAAAAAATATATTAACAATAAATTTTAAAATGTTATACTTTACCTCAAAAAATCTTTTATTTAACTGATTTCTAAATAGCACTTTTGTATCTATAGAAATTGTGATTTCCTCAATCAAAAATGCATTATTCTATACTAAAACAATATTGTCAAAATAAAAAAATGATTATAATTTTATCATAAATATTTTACCTGCTCATAAAAAAAGAATTATTTTGTTTTAAATTTTTAAAATATAGTTGAGCATGCTTTCAGCCTATTCAGTCAAACTCAGCAGCTGAAATTTATGGTGAATTTAAAATACTAATACAACAGGCTTTGCAAATTTATAAAATTACTTGTTTTTTTTGGACAAAACAATACAAGAGTTTTTATTAATCACATGGGAGTCATTCAAAATGAACCATGCCTATTTGATTTTCCTCTTTCGATCATTGAATTGAACACATACTACATTAACATTTTGCAGGTCAAAGCTATTACCAGAATTTATTTGATGATCAAGAAACATTGACTTAATATTAGGATCATTTTTTGTGTGCTGTAGAGATATTTATTCTGTGCCAATCTCATGACAATATTAGCACATGATTCCCCATTTTATAAACTGTTTTAGACCTCTCATAACCCAAATAAGCTTATAAACAACATGAAAGATAGGTTACCTCTAGACCAGACCCTTCATATCATTTATAGGATTGACTGCACAAATTCACATTATAATGCAATTTCTTATGGGGGATCATGCACTAATATTGCCATGAGATTGTCACAGCATAAATACTTCTACAAGTGCATAAAAATTATCCTAGTGCCTAGTGTTAAGTCAGTATTTCTTAAGCATGAAGCAAATTCTGGTCATACATTAAACCACAAAATGTTAAAGTAGTGTGTGCTTAACATGGTAATCGAAAGAGGAAAATTAAATAGGAGTGTTTCATCATGAATGACTCCCACATGATTAACAAAAAATATTATTGTTTGTCCAAAAAATGGATTATGTAAATTTATAAATTTGCATAATGCCTACTGTATTAGTCATTTTAAAACTCATCACAAATTTCAGCTACAGAGTTTGAGCACTATGAATTTGAATGATTAGGCTGAAAGTGTGTTTAGTGATATATTAAAAGTTTAAAATAAAATCATCTTTTCTTTATGAGTGAGCAAAATACTTATGAGAGAATTACAATTTCTAGAAAACATAACATATATATGTGCTTTGCACATAGATATTGAAACTGATAACAGTAAATAAAATAAATGATATTCTACAATATAGTAAGCTGAGCGCTTTCGGGAGGGTTCATACTCCCCTATTCATAGCTACTGGAATGTTGAGAAACAAAAAAGATTTTAAATATTTAAATTGTTAACACTACAGCAAATTAGTGAACATTACATTTCTTTATCCAATTTATATTTAATTATGATTGCAATTCTGTAAAATAAATAAAACGATGAAACACTACTTTAAAGAAGAAAAAAAAAGCATTACAAACATAAAAAAATTGATAAAATGTACCAAAAATAAATTTTAAAATATACATTGTGTTAACTTGTCTTTTTTTATATGCTTCATTTTAATTTAATGAATGTTGATTCTTAATTTATATGTGATTCAAAAAGGTGAAACATAAATTGAGAAATTATTATTATTCTTTTTTTTTTTTAAAAAATTATAGTAATTAAAATATTTTTTATCATACAATTTATTTTATTCACAGTTTACCTACTTTTTAATAATAATAATAATAATAATAATAATAATAATAATAATAATAATAATAATAATAATAATAATGATGATGATGATGATGATGATGATGATAATAATAATAATAAACACAAACTCATCTATTCTTTGACTGTCAATGCTTTGACAACATATGGATAGCAATCCCTAGACTATTTATTTATTTAAAACATTCAGTAAGGGTATATATGCACAAATTCGGGCAAGCACTTTTATTTTATATGCACTATTGTGCACTAGATTCATGTACAATAATAACCCTAGAAGACACCCAAACACCTTTTCAATCAAATTGGAAAGTATTGGAAAAAGGGACAGAAAAATCACATCAGAAAAAATTTTTCAAGACACTTCATCTTTAATGAATAAAAATCTTAGATCCTAGCCTAAAGTAATGACAATTGTCTCATTTTTGTCACCTCAGTGACCTCAGTGATATGATGAAAAAGAGACTTGAATGAACTTATATAATTTTTGCAGTTTGATATTTCTGTTTTGTATATATGTACTCTAATTTAAGATGTAACTGATTGTCCATTTAATTTCTCATGTATATATATAAAAAAAAATTTTTAGTAATTTTTTTAATGCTCATTCATATTCTTTATGTAATTTCTGATGTATATATATAATTTTTTTTAGTAATTTTTTTTAATGCTCATTCATATTTTTTATGTACTCTAATTTAAGATGTAACTGACTGTCCATTTAATTTCTCATGTATAGATATCTTTTTTTTAGTAATTTTTTTAATGCTCATTCATATTCTTTGTATATCTCTCATGTACATGTTATTATATCATTGTTCCTATACTAAATGTATAAAATTTCTGTATCATACTATATGTAATAAGCTATGTAACCATTGATTGCTTAATAAAGTTCTTTGAAAAGTAGTAGTAGTAGTAGTAGTAGTAGTAGTAGTAGTAGTAGTAGTAGTAGTAGTAGTAGTAGTAGTAGTAGTAGTAGTAGTAATAATAATAATAATAATAATAAAAATGATGATGATGATGATGATATATTTTGTTTTTTAATAGAATAACAATTATACCCTATACACATGAACTGGAATGTTGCTTTAATACCTCAACAATGTTGTGTTGAGTATAAAGAATACTCCTCAAACCAAAGCACAAGATAGAGATTTTGAAAAGATAAGAGTGGCCATCTTTCTATCTAAATTCACTTATATAGGTCAATCTAAAGCATCTTGGAATGAGAGCGTGAAAATCTTCCATGAATCATTTTGCATCCATTAACTTTATTCGATCTATTAACATTCATAAAATCTTCTCATTTATTGTCTGTTAATAGGATAAAATAACTTTCTACATAATATACTATAGCAATATTAGCATGTAATTTTAATTGGAAGTGAATTACATTCTATAACAGGTGCTGTAATGTTGTTTCAATACCTTGACTATGTTTCATTAAATACAAAGAATACTATCAAACCAAAGCACAAGATAGAGTTATTGAAAAAATAAGTGACTATCTTATCTTTGTACCTAACTTCGGTCATATAGGCTGATCTAAAGCATTCTGGAATAAGAGCATAAAGATTTTCATTTAATCACTTTATATCTATTAACTTTATCCTATCTATTAACAATCATGAAAGCCTCCAATTTACTACCTGTTAAAATTATAAAATATTACAATCTATGGTAATTTTCTATTTAATTTACTGGTGCAATATTTACAAGGAAATAAAACTCAGATTTTCAAACTCCCCACAGTTATCCAACACATCTTATACAACTAATACTCATGTTCACATACATGTGAAAAAGATAAAATATCTCCAATATATGTATTTCATGCCAAACCAGCACTTATCAGTTGGTCCAGATCATCATCTCCAACACACATATACAATCACTACTCAGTTTATATTAAGATACCAAATCTCCAAACTTTAATGGACAGATTTCAACCTCCTTCATTCTGCAACTCTTCAGCCATCCATATCATTGAAAATCTAAGGATGAAATATTGCAAGCCCTTGACGATGCCAATATTATTGTCATACCCATGCTGACCTTAAGCCAATATGACCCCTCACACATATGATTTTAATATGTTCATATGATGATACTACATGTAAGGGATCAGATTGTTTTAAGGTCAACATGTGTATGACAATAATATTGGCATCATCAAGAGCTTTGAATATTTCATCCTCAGATTTTTAGTGATGTGGATGGCTGAAAAGTTGGCTAAGTGGAGAAGATTGAAGTTTATTCATTAAAGTTTGAAGATTTGCTACCTTAATATAAACTGAGCAGTGATTGTATATATGTGGGGGAGATGGTGGTCTGGACCAACTTATGAGTGCTGGTTCAGCATGAAATACATATATTGGAGATCATTTATCTTTTTCACATGTATGGGGTCGTGTGTATCAATTGTATAATATGGATTGGATAGCTGTAGGGAGCTTGAAAGTCTGAGTTCAAGTCCCTTATAATTCCATTATTTTTAGTATAGATAATAAGCATGTGTTTAAATAGTGCAATGTTTATTCAGTAATTGTCCACCTTTTACAATCTTAAACAGTATCTTTTTAATGAGATTTTTTTCACATTATTATTATTAATTGTTTCTTATATGAGATTTTTAATTTACAAAGCATTTAAAAAAAAACAAAACAATTGAGCTCACTGCCTGAGGTAAATCCGAATGTCAAAATGTAGCATTTAATTTCGAATTTGTTTAAAAGGATTTTAAATTTTTTTATAGTTAGGAATTCTTATGATTATAACAGAATTACATCACCTATTTTCATAATAAATATTAATGAAGGAAAATTTTATAATTAATACTTTTTATATAGAATATTAATATATATATATATTTAACAAATCCTATAATAATTGTATATCAAATTATAAAAAACTGCTAAAAAGAATAGCTTCAATCTTTTATGAGTTAAACCACTAAACATCACATGATCACCATTCTTTATACTTATACAAGCTGTTTATACACAGAGGCAAAGCTCTCCATACAGCAGCACTGCTCAGTGCAAACCAGAGTAATCAATGGATGCAGGAAGGTTTGTGCCTAAAATCCCTACCTTGTGCCCAATAGGATTATGATGACTGTGGTTATTAAAGAACCAAAGGCACCAAAAAGTGTGGATGATATGATTATACAACTATGGATGATATGAGTATACAACTATGGATGATATGAGTATACAACTATGGATGATATGAGTATACAACTATGGATGATATGAGTATACAACTATGGATGATATGAGTATAAAACTATGGATGATATGAGTATACAACTATGAATGATATGAGTATACAACTATGGATGATATGAGTATAAAACTATGGATGATATGAGTATACAACTATGGATGATATGAGTATACAACTATGGATGATATGAGTATACAACTATGGATGATATGAGTATACAACTATGGATGATATGAATATACAACTATGGATGATATGAGTATACAACTATGGATGATATGAGTATACAACTATAGATAATATGAGTATACAACTATGGATGATATGGGTATACAACTATGGATGATATGAGTATACAACTATGGATGATATGAGTATACAACTATGGATGATATGAGTATACAACTATGGATGATATGAGTATACAACTATGGATGATATGAGTATACAACTATGGATGATATGAGTATACAACTATAGATAATATGAGGATACAACTATGGATGATATGAGTATACAACTACGGATGATATGAGTATACAAGCTAATGAGCTTGAATTGAAAACATTATTGTGTTTTTCATTTTGGACTCAAAACTTTATAGTTAGCTAAAAAAGTAAAAAGTGACTGCTGGAGGGTTGCATTAGATCATAAGATCTAGGTGGAGTGCTCTCAGATCCAAGGCTCCTCACTGATAAAAGCCACAAGCTAGAAACTAGTCTGAGGATCTTGGATGAGTAGGCACTAGATAGGGATTTTATGCATGAACCATCCTGCATCCATTGATTACTCTGGCTTGCATTGAATGATGCTACTGTATGGATAGTTTTGCCTCTGTCTTTTATGAGTTGTGTGCAATGAACCCACAAACATATTTAACATAAAAGAAATTGACAGTAGTGTCTAAAACGACTCAGTGACTCAATCAATTATAGCCCTATACATAGTTCAGATTATTTTCTAAAGATATGAATGGATTTTACATTATTTGAGAGCAAATTTAGAAACAGCATTATGAATGTGATAGTGGCGACATTTATCTAATACCCTCACTGTAGATTTCAAAAAGTAAGTATTAAGTAAAGTAAACTATAGATAGAAATGCAAACTTGACATGTAGAACTAGAGTCAGAATGTTTGATTTTCTCTGGGTAGAAGACACTGATTTCATTGTAACTATAGAGTGACCTAAAGATAAAATTAATGTTTTTAACATGAATTCTTATTAAAGTAAAGGTTGAAACCTTCTCGCATGTGCTTTTAGAATGCAGCCAATCAAATGTAATGATGACTGTATGGAGAGCTCTCAAAAACAGAGATTTTTTAAATAAATAATTCATAGTGAGTTAAATGTGAAGATGTTTAAAGCTTCACACTCTTAAGTAAAAGTGTTTCAGACTGGCTTATATATATAGAAATTTAAGTAAAGAGAAAGGTGGAACTACCTTTTTCTTATAAAAATCTCTTGTCTTGTGTTGCAACTTGAGAGCTCCCTATACTGTCATCATTATATCTGATTGGATGTTGCATAAGCATTCTAAAAGTGCATGCAAGAAGGTTTCAGCCTTTTATTTTAATTACAAATTGCTGGCACTTAATAAATAATATTTATATGAATTCTTATGTAATGTTTTCTTTGGATGAATAAAATGTATAGAGTATTAAAAATACCTATTAATTGATTTTTCAGCAATAAAAATCTTAAATTCATTTCTTCACATCTGTTCTTTGTAAGCCTATGTGACATTTTTATTTAATTTCCTTCTTCAAATAATCATCATTAAGATTTTATCAATGCACTGTCTTAAATCTTGCTGACTCTCAATATCATGGGAGAAGATTTATTTTTTGAAAAATATGATTACTTTAGATGGCTAGATAATGTGATTTTGGTAACCAGACTCTTAATATAAGATAATTTCAGTATATGTCAATTAATAATTATGCATTGACCTTGTTGTCCACCCTGAACGTCAAATGAGTGACTGGAAGTAATTTTGTGTTCAATGACAGACAATTTGCTCCAAAAAAAAAAAGCACACAATTTGGTGTGATTTGCTTAGGAGTTATATCAAATATCAAATTGTCAAATTAACAAACAAGTAAGATTTCCCCAATTGTTGTTTTTGATAAATACATAAACCATATTAAAAAATTACAATTATAAGAATATAGAATAGATAATTCTCATATATAAAATTCCTAATTCGAAGGAAGTAATTGTACCATTAATAAATGGTAATTTTTTACAAAGCATTTTGTGCAAAGGAATAAGTATAGTATTTAATTCGTGAAGAAAATGTGATTACAGTACATAAATGTCTGTTTGAAATGTGTTAATTAATAAGGTGGGGAGGGGGGGTAGATGCTATAGTACCGTATTTATATTTAGTTTGATTAGTGCATAATTGAAGGCATGTAGTTTGGTAATGCATAGTTCACCGCCCCATAGTAATACCATGCATGGATTGAAATGACAGCCTTTCAGTAAGACAGGTAAAAACTCGTAAGTATATATTTTGCTGAAAATATTATTTTGAGAATAACATTATTTTTGTGAAATCCAATGAAAAATTCTAAAGTCAGAATTATCTACTAGAGCTGTATCCTATTCTTTGTTTACGTAAATGTTACCACTAATGTTATTAGATAATAGAATAACAGACACATAAGCTAAAAGATTATTTTTTTCTCCATATGTCATAACATCGGCCGGGAGGCGAACCCGCAACAACTGTCAGCAAACAACTGCTTGCTTGCAAGGCAGCTGCGCTGACCTCTCGGCTAACAACGCTTGACACTAAAAGATTACTTTTCGGCAAAAAAACAAAAAAAAAAAATCCAGAATAGCCACTTAAATAGAATTGTAAGTTCTTAATTCCCACTGAGGTGCTCAAACGTCGTACCATTTCCTGAACAGTTAAACCATATAATTATTTATTAATATTGTTTATATTAACGTCACAGTCATGTTAATATTTTGTTTTTTATCAGTTATTAGTTATTGATTTCCCAGATTTTCCGATCCTAAACATTCTATTTGTAGATAGTTCCAAATCAGAAACACATTATTCTGAAAGTAAAGTTTTATTTAGGAAATAAAATAAAATTTTATTTTTTAAAAAAGGATTTAAAACGGTAGTTAGTCAGGAAATGATAAAAAAAATAAAAGAAAGAAAAAGATTAATGCATTTTAAAGTGTTAGAAATCCATAAAGATACGAATTTGAAAAAGAAAAAAACGGAAAAGATAACTTGGAAAGATCAAGATAGCCAGGTAGAAATGGCGGAAAGTAAATAAAATGAGGATACAGTTTTAAAAAAATATTATAAAAGTAATGGATTAGGAATATAATCTAGAAATAGAGCTATATAAAATATATGTTCAGAAATTTCTAATGGGTATTTAAAAGTCTGCTAACTTTTTAAATAAGAGTAATTATAAACTTTAGAAGATAGAACGATCAAGAAATTTGGAAAAATATGGAAATCTGATCTGCTAAATTTGAATTATATCAAATACGAAAGCAGAAAAAAACTATTTATGTGTGTGCTCATGCGCGTATATATTGATTCGTTTATACTTTTGTAGGTCACATTTATTTATGAGTGCATGCACACGTGTGTGCATATAAGGATGTGGATATCTATTAGATCAATTATAAAATTTAATTCTAATATTTACTTTGGTAGAAGTAAATCTGATGTATTTAAATGTTAATTTCCTCTAATCTTATTAATGCAACACCATCTAAGAAAGAAAATAGGAAAGAGGAAAAAAACCTCTAGACGTCCTAATATCTTCTAATGAGAAGAAGATTTTGCTGTCCCGTTACAGTTTACGATCAACAAAGGCATTTCCGTGTCTAAAGTTTTGATATAGATTTAAAAACTGTGAACAACTTATGTTCTTTAATTAAAGACGAAGAACCAATGTGAGAAAACTATTAAGAAAACAATCTTTCTATTAGAGTGTGGCAACAGCTGTTACTAATTATAGCAAATAATTAATTCTTTTAAAGAAATGCTTGGGAAAGAAAGAGGAAGCTGGATATTCAAGTCTTGTAATTATCTAAATAGTTTAAGTAATTGTTGACCGCCTCTTTGTTTCTGACACAATTTCTTTTATTTTATGACAGTATTGCAGAAGAAAAGATTTATGATTTCAATAAAGAAGATAAACCAATCTACCATTAAAGAGAAACTAAAAAAAGAAGCTGATATGACAAAAACACTTAATTATAAATATGGGTCATTAAATAATAGTACTCTAATTAATCACCGTACATATATATTTGCTGTCCCATAAGTCTTGTCTTCTGGAGGAAATAAAAATAATCTTAATTTCTTTATTTTTGATATAGTTAAGTTAGACTGACACTCCTGAACTGGATTGGGTGGTTTGTTCTGGATACTAAGGCATTCGATAAATGTTCTGCATTTCCATACTGTAATTAACTAGCCTTGCATTATTAGCAATTTATATGTAAGTAAAAATTACTTTCCTAACTATTATACAAAGTATTCAATCAGTGCTGTTTAAGCTTTAAAACTGCACCATTTAAAATTACTTAGAAGACACACATGATGCAGATATATTCATTTATGCCCTAGAATTCAAACACGATCAAATGAAGTTTTTTTAAAAGAGGTTTGGAATTTTTCTCAGATAGCTGGTATATTGCAAATCTAGCTCACCATCCAACAATGGTCAGAAAATGGGTATCTAGCTATTCTTAGCTAAATAGTAAAACAAGATGAAAAAACACTCAAATCCTCATTATCTGGCAAATGACACTCCTAGTGAGTAGTGTCTTCTCTTTCACTGTTTTTTTTTTATGAGGGACTGCTTTAGAATTCTCTGCCTTGCAGTAGGTTAGTTATTACAAAAGGCTGTTTTGGTCTTGCATTGGTGGTCGAGAGGTCAGCGCGACTGCCTTCCACTTGCAGGCAGTTGCCCGGGTTGCGGGTTTGCGTCCCGGCCGATGCTATGACACTTAAAAAAAAAAGGCTGTTTTACTAGTTTTTTAAAATGAGTTACTAAAAAAACAACAAATAATGTTAGGAACAACAAGAAGACATTGCGAAAGTGTTACTGGCATCATTGAAAGAATTAATAGACTGAAGTGGAGTTGGGCTGGACATATTTCTAGAAGAGATGATAATATATGGACAGTTAAAATCTTAAACTGGATTCCAAGACACTGTAAAAGACCCAGAAAGAGACCACATGTAAGATGGATGGATGAAATACAGGAAGGGTGCTGAAGGGATGTGGAGAAGAGAGGATAGAGATCAGAGAAGATGGATTGAACTTGGAAATACGTTCATCCTGCAGTGGATTGATAATGATTAAAAATGATGATAAAGAAATGTACATACTAAAAAAAAGATTTTTACAAACAAAAAACATCCAGACAAATAACTAATAAAATTTAATAAAAAAAATTATTGTTCGATTACTTAATTAATATTGGAATGTTACCTAAATAATTTTTTTTTAATATTTGCACCTTGAAAAACTGCTTTTGGTTTCTGTAACCTTTATGCTTTGGGCCACCATTGATATATCCACTGAGAAGGAAAAGAAATATCTGGAATTCTGTAAAGCAGTATGATAAAGGATTAGTCACGATATATAAAAATTAAACTGTAACTTGGCAATAGAAGCTATAGAAGAGAATAAAAATCTCAAAAGTATAAACAACATCTTGATCTTGAAAGAAAAGTTGTTTCAGTAATAAGAAGAGAAGATGGAAGTATTATTTTTAAAAAAGAATGACATCATGAAATGTATTGGAGAATTCTATAAAGAATTATACAGTAATAAAAAAAACATAAAAAAACAACATCTACAATTACAATATGTAAATTTCCAAGCATATGACTTTATTGCTAAGGAGTATTCTGCAATCTTCCGATCCCAAAATCAGACACTCTACCAAATATAACAAACCTTGTAGGATAATGTTTTAAATAAAGAAGTGATACATGCAGTTGAATTTATGATAAGAAGAAGAAAATTCCAAGAAAAAATGGAATTATTATTGATATTTTTATTAAAAAATGCAGGTGGAGAAATAGAATATTAAACCACTAAACATCACATGATCACCATTCTTTATGTTTATACAAGCTGTTTACATAGAGGCTAAACTCTCCAGACAGTAGCACTATTCAGTGCAATGAGAGATATCAATGGATACAAGATTTATGGATGAGGAGGCACTAGATGGGGATTTTATGCATACATCTTCTTGCATCCATTGATTACTCTGGTTGCATGGAGAGTTTAGCCTATGTGTAAATAGAAAAAATATTAGCAAAATTACATACCATCTAAATGATAAAAGTATGCTGAATGACTGGAAAAATATAAGAGTTATTGATATTTAAGAAAGGTGATAAAAAGGTAGAAAAAATTACATCTAACAGTTCTATGTAAGATCTTTATCAAGATAATTGCAAATCATCTAAAGCAAAATTTGAACTTAGATAAAATAAAAGAACAAACGGGATTTTAAAAAGGCTGCAATATAGAGGATCAACTAAATACTGAGTTTAGTTATAGAAAAGACCAATAAATATGAATTTCCATTATTATGTTTTGAATTTGTAGATAATAAGAATATTTTTATAATAACTAAAGCTTTGATCCATCAAAATAAGAATATTGTCCCAGTAAATAATATTTATCATACATGGTGATATTAAAAAGATTAACATTAATAAAGAATGTATGTCAAGATGATTCCATATCTGGAAAACTTTTACAGTAATTTTATAAAAAAAATATTTTGTGGATTAAATTGGAAGCCAAGAGAATGAAAATACATAGTCTTTATTTAAGTCATTCAGATTTTGAAGATGATGTTGTCATTTTTGAAAATGAAGCTTCAGAGCTTCAGGAAATGTTACAAGTGTTATCAGATGAAAATAAAGTAGAACTAAAGATAAATGCTGAAAAGACTAAAGTAATATTCAGTGCATTTTTTTTTCACAAGAAAAAAAAAAGAATATCAATGAATTAAAAATTAGCAACTGCAAATGTCTTGGTCAGAGATGGAAACATAATGGTTGAAATTAATCTCAGAAACAAACTTGGATGTAATAAACAATGAGGATTGTCAATTCCTCAACAAGCTTTGTGATAAATGCTTAGCTAGAGAAAGCATTTAAAATATCTCTGTCAGGATCCCCCCCAAATGTCTGACCATGGTTTCATGCTTTGGCACTCCTCAGAGAGGTACTAGGATAGGTTCAGACAAAGCTTCTTGAGGAATTGGCAATCCTCATTGTTTATAACTTACAAACTTAAGAGAATAGGGTCATGTGATCTATGACTCGTATTTGGATGTAATGATTTTGGAATAACTTAATAATAAAAAGAAATATTTATATATTAAAAGTACAATATTAATATCATTTATGTTCTTTATTAGGTTTTACAATGGTTTTTACAATCCACTAGACAGTTTTGATTGTCCTAGCAATCTTCTTCAGATTTGAAAATATAAGTAGAAGTTCTGAAGAAGTTTGCTGGGCAACCGAAACCATCTAGTGGGTTGTAAAAAGCATTATAAAAAGTAATAAAGAACATATATGATTTTAATATTATATGGATTTGGTAATGCAATAAGAAAGATAAAGTTATATTAAAAGTAATAATATTAATATGTGTATTTTACTAATTTTTGTCTTATGGATCAAAGAACAGTTCAAAGATTTAAAGCACCAATAAAGAATAAAAAGAATTAAGTTTGGAATAACAGAAAATGGCTGAATTTAAAATATATGGATGAGAGAACAAATAGGTGTCACTGATATCACTGAAAAAATTAAGAGATTAAAATAAATTTCAAATGTGATTGGCATTTAGAATCACTGGAATTTTTCTTTTGGAGAGGATTTTGTCAAATATTTTTACAAATATTTTCTGAAAAAATTAAAAATGTGTAAAAAAGATTCTAAAACATTCATTTTCTTTTTAAAATTCAAAACAAAAATGAAATTGTCAACATTGGCAGAATGACATTAAAAGATTATAAAACATTAGTTTTCACTTTAAAAATCAAAAAGGAAGCTATCGGAACTCTCAAAATTTTGATAGGCACTCTCTTGTATAGAAAACAACTTTAACAGGCAACCCTGATATTAATTTGGTTGTTTATATAAAGGTCTATCAAAAACATGAATTTGTTGACCACGTAGGGTAGGAAATGCAAAAACTATGGCTATATAGTCACCATAACACCTGCGGATAGAATTTTACTACTATCCACCATATTGGGTTCAAATACGAATCCCTTTCTTAAATATATCTTAATAAATAAAAATGTATGTATCCTATATTAGGATGTAAGTCAAAAAATATTTTAAAAAATCTACCTAGTGGCCATTATTTCATTTAAAAAGATAATCAACAATTTCTTTGGACAAAGTATATTTATGAGAGTCAATTAATAAATGACCTCAAGCACAAATCTTACTAAGACCATAAGAATTATACTTTTCCCTTTAAGAAATCTTACAACTATTGCTAATTAGGTGCCCGGCCCTTTTAGCTAGCTCAAGTCCCAGGGCTGGGAGGTAACAATACTCATCAGGCTGAACAAAGGTAACTGGCTAAATTTGCATAGTTGAAACAACTTTCTCTGCTTTGTATACTTCTCAACTTAAGTCATGTATATTTAAACTTATGTATTAGTAATGGTATTGGAAAAAATATTTATCATTTACACAAACATTCATTCTGCCTTATCAGGCACTGAGAAGAAAGACCATGATGTTTCTTGATCTTAAACTCAGAGGTAAAAAGCCAATAAACTCACCACACTGGCTAATGCGTGTTGGTGAGCAGCCCATCCATGTTCATATACTATATGAATAATCACATAGTAATAACAGCTGCAATGACAAGAAAGTATGGAGTGGACATTAGGAATTTGCCCTGCTCGGTTCCTTTAAGGCCTCCAAAAGGAATCAAAGGGTCTTCTTTCAGTTAATAGCAAACTCCTTTTTGATGATGACTTTTTATTTAGGTACTTAAACTGCAGATCACTTTCAAGTGAAGGAAGATTGCAAGAATTAGAAGAAGAACTGTCTTATATTAAATGGGACATTATTGGACTTTGTGAAGTTAGAAGAAAAGGAGAAGAAACAATTGATTTAAAAAGTGGACATATACTCTATTATAAAGGCACACATATTGGAAATACAAGTGGAGTAGGATTCATTATAAATAAAAAGTAGAAGAACAATATTGTGGAGATTGATGGTGTATCGGACAGAGTTGCAAGATTAGTTATACAACTTAATAGCAGATACCAAATGCAGATAATTCAGGTTTATGCCCCAACAAGTTCTCATAGTAATGAAGTAGTAGAAGATTTTTATATGGATGTACAAAAGGCTTTTGATCAGAGTAAACAACATTTTAAAATTGTTATGGGAGACTTTAATGCTAGAATTGGTAGACAAATGAAAGATGAAATTGCTGTAGGTAATTTTGGTTATGGTAATAGAAATGAGAGAGGACATAGACTTGTGGAGTTTGCAGAAAAAGAAAAACTTTATATTATGAATTCATTTTTTGAGAAAAATGTTAAAAGGAAATGGACATGGAAGCATACAAATGAAGGTACAGCAGAATTGGATTATATTTTGACTAACAGAAAATACATATTTCAAGATTGTAATGTTCTTAATAAATTTAACACAGGAAGTGATCATCGATTAGTAAGGTGTAAGTTATATGTTAATGTAAAACTAGAGAGACAAAAATTATTAAGAAAAACAATATTTACAGTTGATATTCCTAATCTTCAGAAACATTCTAATGAATTTAAATTAGAACTTACAAATAGGTTTCAAGTGTTAGGAGATTTTGAACATGATTCAGATTTGAATGAAATTAATATGAAAATAACTGATACACTTTTAAAAACTGCAACAAACATAGATGGTAGAAAAAAGCAGCAATTGACTAATAAAATTTCTACTGAGACTAGAGAATTTATGAAGAAAAGAAGGAATATGAAGATATACAAAAATGATGTATTAAAAAGAATTGAATATCTCGAATTTTGTAAAATGGTATGGAAAAGAGTTGGAAAATGATATAAGAAAGTATAACTGTGAAATAGCAAGGAAAGCTGTAGAAGAAAATAAAAGTCTCAAAAATGTTAAACAACATTTTGGTATTGGTAGGAAATTTATATCTGCAATAAAAAAAAAAGATGGAATTATTACTAAAAAGAGAGATGACATCATGAAATTGGTAAAAGATTTTTATCAAGAATTATATAGTAATAAAGAACAAGTACCTCCTATATCTATTACATCTTCCGAATTGCCCAGAATTTTAAATGAAGAAGTGAGACATGCAATTAAGTGTATGAAGAAAGGAAAGGCTCCAGGAAATGATGGAATTATAATTGATATATTAAAAGAAGCAGGTGAAGAAATAGAAACAATTTTAGCAAAGTTATATACCAAATGTCTAAATGATAAAGGTGTATCGAAAGATTGGAAGAATGCAGTAATAATATTAATATTTAAAAAAGGTGATAAAGAAGATATTAGAAATTACAGACCTATCAGCCTTTTATCAGTTTTATATAAAAATTTTCACCAAGATAATTACAACTTGTCTACAGAGAACTTTGGATTTTCACCAACCAAGAGAACAAGCTGGATTTAAAAGTGATTTTAGTACAATAGATCATATCCAGGTATTGAGAGAAGTCATAGAAAGGTCAAACGAATATGAGTTGTCATTATGTTTTGGATTTGTAGATTATGAAAAGGCATTCGATTCTATACACATTTCTTCAGTGATTAAAGCATTGGATCATCAAGGTATAGATCCAGGATATTGTCATATTTTAAAGAATATTTATAAAAATGCAACAGCAACAATTAGATTACATAATGATACTGGAAAAATCAACATTGAGAAAGGTATAAGACAAGGTGACTCTATATCTCCAAAACTCTTTACAGCAGTGCTGCAAGAAGTATTTTGTGGATTAAAATGGGAAACTAAAGGAGTGAAAGTAAATGGAGAGTATTTAAGTCATTTAGATTTCACAGATGATGTAGTTGTTTTTGCAAATAATGCTTCAGAGCTGCAGGAAATGTTGCAGGAGTTAGCAGATGAAAGTAGAAAAGTAGGACTAAAGATAAATGTTAAAAAGACTAAAGTAATGTTTAATCGATTTGCTCAAAATATGAAAATAAAGATTGATTATGAAGAATTAGAAGAAGTTAACAGTTACAAATACCTTGGTCAGATTATTAATACAGATGGAAACATAATGGAGGAAATTAATCATAGAATTAAACTTGGTTGGAGTGCTTTTGGTAGAAATAACTTAATACTAAAAGGAAATATGCCTATGTGTTTGAAAAGGATGGTTTTTAACAAATGTGTTTTTACCAGTTCTTACTTATGGATCTGAGACTTGAACACTTAATGGAAGAGCAATACAGAGACTTCAGACCACTCAAAGGAGTATGGAGAGATGTATGTTGGGAGTAACAAGAAGAGATCGAAAACGCAATGTATGGGTAAGACAACAAACAGGTGTTACTGACCTTATTGAAAAAATTAAAAGATTGAAATGGAGTTGGGCTGGACATATTGCTAGAAGAGATGATAATAGATGGACAATTGAAAATTTAAACTGGATTCCAAGAGATTGTAAACGACCCAGAAAGAGACCACATGTGAGATGGATAAATGAAATAAGAAAATGTGCAGGGGTGTTGTGGAGAAGAGAAGCTAAAGATCGGAGAAGATGGATTAAACTTGGAGAGACCTTCATCCTGCAGTGGATTGATAATGGTTGATGATGATGATGATGATTAGTAATGGTTTCTTTTCTATATCCCTTAAATTAGATCATGTGTCATTTAAAATTAGCTACTGTTTAACTCCACCTTTATTCCCTCTATACGCAATCTATTTCTTTATCAAATCTATGGTTTAGAATTTAAAATTACATGTCATATCATTGCCTATTCTAAAAAGCATACTTCATTCATTCTGATATTCTTCCAGGAAGGAAACTAGGCCAATATAAGTGAGACAATTTGTTTTAATGTAAGTATACAATTTAATTACTATGGCTAATTGAATATGGAGAAAGAAAAACATATATATAATTTATATATCAGTGATAACATAAAGACAAAAACAGAATTAATTAAATATATAAGAACATATAATTAAACACGTGTTGAGAAATGCATTTATATGTTGTAAATTAAAATATATAATTTTACACAATGACTGAACCTTTAGAGAGTAACGATAGGCAATTTTCAGTTCTTTTAAGATAATAAAACTAGTTATAGTTACCTTGAAGTACCTGGGACCTTTATTATGGATAAGTTTATTTCCACGTAAGCTTGATTTTGATGATCCAACCGAAATTTATGTATTCTTTTACTGTCGAAGAATAAAACAAAATTTTTCTGCTAATAGCAAAAGTTTTGCACAAGCACCCATTTTGTGGTATTACTTGGATCTAAGAAATAATGATACCTTACTGGGGGTATTCTTAGTGTACACAATTCGATATTTTCTTCCTTTCTGGATTGTTTTAGTGGTGTATCAATGAGGCCCTATGGTTCTTGGAGGGGCAAGCACTTAACAGCAACAGCTACATATTCGGAGTTTAGGATGGTAGTCTTACACATATTGTTCTACCCCTGCATTACGATTGTAGCGATGGTCTGAGTTGCTATGACTAAATCCATTTTCTTTTCCCAATGGTTGATTGAAGGATTTTTGTTAATGTTTCATTTTATAATATGAGCATAGCCGTATAAGTCAACTTAGCAACGAAAAAATATTAATATTTCAGTTCGAAAAACCACTCTTGCTTGTTCCGATTTTTCTTTCTAACTAATTAATTTTTCCAATTCCTTTTGTTCCCCAAAATAGTTTATCAGTATGCTGATCTCTGTTTCTTAGGCAAACTTTTAACATTTTGTTTTTGCCGTACATTTACTTAAGATTCCTTGGAAATTTTGAGTGGCTAATTGATCAAACAAAAGACACAAAATTGCCTCCAGGTATACATATCAAAGTTCTTTCGTTACTCTCATTAATATGCCATATACAATAAAACAACAGAAAAGTATACATTTGAAATAAATTAATAATACAAGAAAAAATTTATATATTTGTGTATAACTGCATTCCCACAATTTATTAACATATTTTTATGAACATATTTTGAAACAAATAACTATAAACATCTTTTTTTTTTAAATAAAAAAAAACAACTTTCAAACTTTCTCTCTCTTCGACATATATATCTAATTCTTTATATTTTATACTCACACACTGAATCCAATTTATTGAACTCATACTGACCTACGCAGTTAGGGAATATTGTGTAACTCCCTTGTAACAGGGTTTGAACCTGGCTACTGTTACACAACAAACAGCCAATCAGTATCTTTGAAGAGAGGCTCTTATCTCATTGCTATATTGATTTGTTAGTTGCAAAACTATTCTAAAGGTTAAAGTTTTCTTGATAAAGTAAAGGTAAAATTAACGAAATAACATTAAAATATTGTAAAACATTCATTTTCATTTTAAAAATCAAAGCGAAAACATCAGAACTGTCAAAATTTTGACACACACTCTGTTGTGAAGAGAAAAACAACCAGCCAATCAGTGCCTCAGAAGGCAGGCTATTATCTCATTGTAATATTAATTTGTTAGTTGTAAATATATTCTAAAGGTTATTAGGTATATTTTCTCAATAAAATACCAGTAAAATCGGCAACATAATGTTGAGAGGAATTAACGTTATTTACGAAATTAATCCAAAAAATATTAATTAAAAAAGATTTAACATGCTATACTACACATACTATATGCATGCATAGCATAAAACAAAGATATGCAGAAATAAGATGTTAAAAATTTCCACTTCAAATTTAAGATGCATCCCTCTTTTAGAGGTCCAAAATTTGGAAAAATGTGTGCCTGATATTCAAAGTAATACAATACTAAATATTAATTACTTTTGAACTGATATCCATCATCTAATATAAAGAACTGAATATCTTTTATAAAAATGTTCAACTTTATTTAAACTTTTCAATTACGTTCAATTATTAGCAATAGCACACAGGTAAGAATTTAACACCCCTTTTTGAGTAGTATTATTCTCCTCTCTTCTTAAGGTGTTGCTGGCTTGATCAGTGATAGCACTATCATGGGAATCAAACCTGGACTTTTAGGTTCTAAAATTTTAAGGCAACACAGCCTTACTTTAGAATTCAATATTTAGGAATCTAAAGGTCCAGGTTCGATTCCCATGCAAGTACTGTCTCTGGTCAGGCCAGAAACATCTGAAGAAGAGATGAAAATACTACTACTCAAAGTGCTGTGTTAAATACTACAGAAATAGTTCATCAAATAATTAATACTAAAATGCCATTACCAGAAACATTCTGACAATTGCTAAATATTGTTTATATGTACAATATTTATAAAAGTATCAAACGTCTTTTTTTGTTGATGCCAAGTATTGACCATTTAAATGAGATAAAAGTTATTTTTAACTACAAAGGCTCACTTTATTAAATCTACATTATATACTACATATCACATAACAGTAACTTACATTACAAAAAAATCAAATCAAATGTCACATGACCTAATTTAATAAGCTTGTATTTACAAATGTTATATATAGAGCTCATAAAATAAGCTCTTAACAAGCTTTGAGAATATCCCCAACCCAGACCTGTTTCTGCTATGGGCATTGTCAATGAGATTCATAGCACCTCACTGATGATGCCAGTATTAGAAACTGGTCTGAGGTTGGGGATATTCTCACAGCTTATTAAGAGCTTATTTTGTGAGCTCTATATATAACAGTAACTTACATGTATGACTGTAACAGCTATTAAAGATTCATATAAAATATGTTGATATTAATGCAGTGATATTTGTCTTCGTACTGTTTTATAATATATCTCTAGAATTGAAATGCTAAAATAAATTATGTTAGAAGTTTTTCAAGCAATGGCAAAATACCATTAATGAAGATCAAAGTAAGACCCTAATACTATTTACTCCAAATTATCTTTTGGAAGAAACTTAAAGTTATTTTCAAAAATGTAAAATATTTGTATGAATTTTTAAAATAATAACCAAATAAACTAGCTCATACCTAGAACAAAGCTTTGTGATTTTAGAGTCATTTTAAAACTGCTGTCTAAAGAAGTCTATTGAAATTAATCTGCATACATGGCATATGTCATCATCAGACACGTCCATAAATAAATAGCTTCCAAGCCATTATTTTACCTGCCTTTTTACATGTTTTCAATATTGTTAATTCTATCCATTCTAATATGTTATGATCCATGACAGCCTTTATCATTTCATTTTTTCCAGAATATCTGCTCATCTCAGCATAACTCCAAAATTTGTTGTTTTCTTCCCTTTACCATCTCCGATCATTGCCTTCACACTTCTACTTTCAGATATCCCAGATATCCTTTGATAACATTTCATTTCCAAAGCATAAGACTTTGTATTTATTATTTTTATAATACCATGGCTTGCATCCATACATTTCAATGTACCATATCAAAGTGTTTCAACAGTGTCCACTTTGTTTATAGACTTATGCCTCTATTTTCCATATGAGCAATAATTATATAAATGCCTTTAATGTCAACAATAATCATACATTTATCTCTGTATCGTGTTCTCCATCTTGATTTAGTTTGAAGCCCAGATCCATAAAATCTGAAGCCTTTTATGAGTGAGCACCTTCCATTGTTTTCTCTACTAATCTTCCAATTAATTGCATTAGTATTGCTTTGCTTTTATTTAGACTTATGGTTTTCATCAAAACCATATCATCAGCAATCACATCTTTTTTTTCTGTATGGAATCCTCTCTAAAAATTATCCAAAGCATGTCTTATTTCCACTGCTATTAAAGACTTTTATCTTGTTTTTGAGAATGTTAGTATTATTTATATATAGTTATCTGTAAAGCGCATGTGCATTAGCCTGATCACTAATTTACATTACAATTTATCAACATGGCACTGTATAAATAAATACTTCTAAGATTAATTGTGATAACTCCCAATCTGTCTTACCTCTTTACCCACTTTAAAACAATATGAGTGTGATCATATTACTCTTAGTCTGGTTTGTGTCTCTGATATAGAGAAGATAACCGCTTTACCAAATGTGGAGAATATCCCACATTCAACATTGCTATTCAAAGCTTGTCATAATATATGGAATCAAAAGCTTTCTAATGGTCTACAGACTAGAGATGGAATGGATATTGAGATTGTATAGCCTTATTGAAAATAATTGGTTATTTGATTTTTGTTCCTTGATGTCTGCTCCTGTGCTAATTCCCATTCTACCATTACCTATATTTTGTCAAATACCATCCTCAACATTATCTTACTATCATAGGAAAGCAAAACTATTGTCATGTAATTAACACACTGACTGAAATCTCCTTTTTTAGTATTGTCACAAATATAGAATTTAATCCTCATGCCAATTTCTATTCTTTCACACAGCCAAGTTCCATGCATAATGGATTCTCCTTTTCCCCTGAGTATCTCTTCTGGCTTTTCATCACGTTTTTTTGATTTCCTACCATTAGTTTTTGATATATCTTTTATTTTTTTAATAACAATGGTTTATAGTCTGCAACTTGTATATCAAATACTATTGCCTCATCTTTGTATATGTTTTTGCAAAACTTTCCACTGACCACCTTTTCTGGATCTGTCACCAGTCCACCAGCCTTGTTTTTTATCATAACTATTCTTGGTATAAACTAGATGAAACATTCTTTTAGTATTGCTACAAGAAAGTTGTTCACATGCTTAATTCCCCCCCCCTACCCTTTTACATGATCACAATTTTTGAATCTTTTCATCAATCACTTTCACTGGTCTGGGGATATTGAATAAATAGGCACTGGATAGGGATTTTATGCACAAGCCTTCTGGAATCCATTGATTACTCTGGTTGGCACTGAGTGGCACTACTGTATGGAGAGTTTTGCCTGTTTTAATAACAGTAACGTGCTAGCATAAGAAACATGATCATGTGATGTTTAGTGGTTTTCACTGGTTCTGTTATCCATCTTTGTTTTTAACCTTCCATGACCTCCTTTCTGTCCAATTAGCTATCTTACCTTCCCCGACCACTTTGGATAATAGTTATGCATTTATTTTGGTATATACAGACTGCAATATTACATAAAACTGCTGTATATCTTCATCTATTGTCATAAGTGCACAACATCATATGATCTCTAAATCCATTGGTGACACTCTAATGTGAATCATGAAAATTCTTTCAAAACTTCCCGTCCAGTGATATTTAATTATGTGTGTTCAAAAACAACAATTGCTAAAAATTTAAATTTCATAAATCATTACAAAAAGTAAACAAGCAAATTATATCTTGGTTGGTGCAAATCTAAAAAACATGATGTATAGTTTTTAGCTCTCAATATAAATATTGCTCCAAATATACTAGTTGATTGATAAGGTTCATTAATTAATGAACTAAAAATCTCTGCATCACTGAGAAAGTTAACAAAAAATTAGAAAAATTGTTTGGATCTGATCACATGATCACCATTTCTTATGCTTGCTCATAACTGTTATTAAAACAGGCAAAACTCTCTATACATATTGTCACTGAATGCAAGCCAGAGTAATCAGAAGGCTTGTGCAGATCTAGGTGCAGTGCTCTCAGATCCAAAGTTTCTCACTGATGAAGGCTACAAACCAGAAACTAGTCTGGGGATATTAGATAAATAGGCACTAGATGGGGATTTTATGCATAAGCCTTCTTGCATCCATTGATTACTCTGGCTTGCACTGAGTGGCAATATGTATAGAGAGTTTGCCTGTTTTTTTTGTTTGGATCTGTTGACTTCATTCTGCTAATAGCCCCTTTCCTTTCTTCATGCACTAAATATATTAATGCTTGATATATCCTATTATTTTACAGTATTAGCTCCCCTTTACATGCATACAATAGCCCTATGATACAGCTCTCAGCCTTTCCACTTATTTTGCTTACAGTCTGATTTTCAATCCAGCTAGAAATTGGATTTTTTTAGTAAGTCTAGAATTTGTTCTTATATCATTTATATCAATTCCAGTTAAGCAATCAAATATCAATTGTAAAATGAATATAGAGGATAAAATGAGAAAAAAACATAGTATTAAAAGATTTACCAACCTGCATTTGACTTGCTTTCTAATCTGTGAAGAAATATTTAACCTTATTGGGTCCTGATTTAGTTTGCGCTCACGGCCATTTTGAAATCTAAAAACCATCCTGGCACATCCAACTGATAAATGACAAATATTGAATAAAAGTACTTTAAATTCACATTTTAGAAATTATAAGCTAGTAAAAATAATATGCTTTATTTTATTAGGATTCTTTTTAAATTTTACCTTCATAAAATATTTGAAATATGACAGTGCAAAGCGCTGAAATATACGGGGAGGGGGAAAAGATGGATTGGCCAATAGGAAGTATTGTCCAAAATATGCAGAAGTCTGATCAAACCAAGCTTATAATTTCCAAATACGAAAAGATTATACTATATGTCCATATGAAATAAAGCATATTATTTTTACTAGCTTCTAATTTCTAAAATATGAATTTAAAGTACACTTTTATTCAATATTTATGTCATTTATCGGTTGGATGTGTTAGCGGGAGTTTTGGCTGGTCTTTAAATTTCAAAATGGCCGTGAGCGCAAACTAAATTGGTACCACTGATTGTTATGTAGAATAAATACTACAGTAAAAGTCATTCTAGAAATGTGCATTTTTTTATGGTATAATAAAGAACTTTATTACACAGGCATATGTTCATTTGATATATACTAGATAATTTTTTATTTTATTTCAAATATCTGTTTCTTATCAAAACATTTTTTTTTTTTAAAAAAAAAAATCAAGATGCTTTATCAAATATATTAAAAAAGAATTTGACAATAATAAAATTTCTTATAATCCTTTTAATTTAAAATTTTCATTGTTTTTTCTATTCTCTAATCTTGTAAAAGAAAATCAAGTTAAGGATCTTAAACATTTGAATTCTGGTAATTGAGAACATGAAAGAAAATATTAAGTAAACAAAAATCTCTCTTTTTTTAAAATAGTTCCATCTTTCAAGATTGGTTTTTAAAAAAAGGATCGGCTTAGGAAGCAAACAGTGCCTCTCGACATCGTTGATAGAGTGATGAAGGTTTTATGGTCAACAGTCTATAAGAGTATTTGCAATTACTATTTCATAACAAACGTGGGGGAGAGACAATTGCTTCATTTTTTTTCCTCTTTCAAAGTGAAGATTTCTAATAAGTACTTGTAAATTTTCAAAAAAGACGCAATTATTCCAGTTTTTTTAAAATCATTTTTAAAAAAAAGATTTTTGATTAATCAATATTTCATAATATTATTTATTTTACTTTGCGTATTATAAAATACGTATTATTTTTTTTATTCCGAATGTGTTGTTTGTTGAAGAGAAGTGAGAACTTTTTATGAATTTTTTTTCCCTTTAAATATCATCTTGTTTAAAAATTGTAAATAAAATAATAATAATAATTTAAAATCCATTGTTGAGATCGTGCGACGCTTGGGTTTGAAACTGGCGGACTCAGACAAATTGATTTAACATGTTTTTTGCCTGATAGCTATAGTATAATCGATCAGTAAACAAAATGCCGTTCTATCGCTGCGCTAAAGGTCAATAAAGCAACATTTTCACAAATTAATGAATAAAAATATATAAATTGTCAAGCGATGTTGGCCGAGAGGTCAACGCAGCCGCCTTGCAAGCAGATGGTTGCAGACGGTTGTTGCGAGTTCGCCTCCCGTCCGATGCTATGGCATATGGGAAATATATATATATAAATTGATTCTCATGCTTTTTTTATATATAGTATCAGTAGTTGTTAATAGATAATAAAGGATTGTTTTTATAATATTTTATTACCAAAATGACGAAACTCTTTATCATCATATTGGCAACCCATCTCTTTTTTTATATAAAGAATGTATTTATTAACCAATTTATTATAACACATACAAGGTAAAATACTATATGCATAAACACAATTATGCTAAGAAAATACTTGATAAAATATTATTGCATTAAATTTGCTACGTTTTTTTTTTTATTATTCTTACTCCAGCTTCTATAACCCAATAAACAACTGATTAAAAAGCGTTTAAGTAATCCGCTACACCAAGATGTCAAACTCATTTCAAGCACGATCATTTTTCTTGCAAGTAAAATTTACGTTCGGGCGCACGATAGATATTGTTTATATTATTACTAATTCTACCTTTCAAATTTTAGGTTTTTTTTTAACAATTAGTAACAAAAAACATATTAGTTTTGTTTCACTATCGAGAAACTATAATTAAGTTAAAGAAATATATAAAATTCATAATACATTGTACAGGTTTAAACATGCATTCATATATGTAATATATGCGGGATTCGAACTCAGACTTTCACACGACTCACTACTTTCAGTGCCATCTCATATTGGTGACCCACATGATCACACATAAAATTTCATAAATAATCAAATTGAAATTTACAGAAATCATAATAAATAAAATATAATTTGTTGATTGGCTCATAAAAATGCATAATGGAAGTCATAATAATTATTAACTGAAATACAGGCTTATTATATACCTGTATCAATATATTTAATATATAGGGTATATGAGAACAGACTTTCATACAACCACCACTATCTCATAATACTAATACTCTTGAACACATATATGTTAAAAAGATAAATAATCACCATTATCCGTATTCCATGCTAAACCAGCAATCATCAATTGGTCCAGATTATCATCTCTACACATATATGCAATAAGTGATCAGATATATAATAAGATAGCCAATCTTCACACTTTAGTGGACAGGCCTGAATCCACTCCACACTCCAACTATTCAACCGTCCATCCAATTGAAAATCTAATGATGGAATGCTCAAAGGCCACCCTGAGGCTGAGATTCTTGTCACACCCATGTTGACCTAAAGTCGATCTGACCCCATCCCTCGTATATGTATTAAATGGATTCTGTCCTGTACATGAGGGGTCAGATCGACTTTAGGTCATTATGGGTGTGACAAGAATCTTGGCCTCATGATGGCCTTTGAGCATTCCATCATCAGATTTTCAATTGAATGGACAGTTGAAGAGTGCAGTGGATTGAGGCCCGTCCATTAAAGTGTGAAGATTGGCTATCTTAATATATATCTGAGCACTTATTGCATATATGTGTAGAGATGATAATCTGGACCAACTGATGATTGCTGGTTTAGCATGAAATACGTATATTGGTGATTATTTATCTTTTCAACATATATGTGTTCAAAAATAATTATTACTAAATTTTAAGCACTACTTATGTCTTTTACTTTTTTTGCAAGAAACCTATCACGTGTGCCTCCAGGTAACTTCTCAAAATTTGAAGATAATGAATATACAACCATTAATATATCGAAAAATTTAGTTTTGATGTGTGAGACTTTTTTTAAAATTTAATGCATGAAAACAATTATTCACATAAATATTACATGGTAAAATACTGTGAGAATTTTTGTCACAAATAAGAAATATATTTTACAACTTATCTGTATTTTTTTTAATTTTATTGGTCAAAGCGTTGACCAGGAAGCGAACCCGGGCCCAGCTGTTTTGTAGGCAGCTACGCTAACCGCTAGAACCATCAACACTTGACAACTTATCTGTATTTTTTTTTTCATGTGTCATAGCATCGGCCGGGAAATGAACCCGCTAACCCGGGACAACGGCTTATAAGGCAGATGACTTTTAAAATTGTGTATTTCTACAGATCAATGTGTTTCGTTTATAAGAAAACAGAAATTTGTTTATTTTCGAAATAAAATTTTTTTATAAAAAGATATTTCAAATATTTTTTGTTCTACCTTGAAATCTTTGAACAACTATGAAATTCATTTTTTTTTTAAATTTTATTGCGATTTTGTGATTAATACAATTTTGATTTTGCATTTTGAACTGTTCAGCGTAGAAAAATAAAAGTTAGGATATCAGTTTTCGGTGATAATACAACAAGTAATTTCTGTATAAAATATGTGAATTTGAAGGCCTCCTTATTACATAGAATTTCATTGGTTATCTTGTTACAAAGTCTTTTATTTGCTTATAGTGGAAATAATATTGTTCCTTGAAGTCAAAGATCAAACTATATCAATTTTGAAAAGTTCAGTGTGGACGAAGACTTGGTATTTTCAGTTGATATTACCAACGACCTTAACATCTGAATATTAAGTTATAAGAAAAAGGTCATACATGTACATTATTAATTTATCTTTTTTTATAACTTAATATTTAGATGTTAAGATGGTTAGTAATATCAACTGAAAAGACTAAGTCTTACATCCATATTAAATTTTCCAAAACTGGTATCACTTGATCTTTAACTTCATGAAACAATATTATTTCTACTATAAGCAAATAAAAGACTTTGTAGCAAGATAATCGATGAAATTTTATGTAATAAGGATATCCTTCAAACTCAGACTATAAATTCTTTAAAAAACCAATTAGCACTGATTAAGATCTCTGAATTGAATGTTTATAGTTTTAGTAACAGACTCAAGCACTTTGGAACACAGAATTTGTTGAAGAATAGTACAATGGAATGACTTCAGTCCTTTAAATTTGCTGTCAGTTTTGGCATGAGCTCTTGTTCTTGATCTAAAGATGATTTATCACTATCCATCATCTCCAGCAATCACATCAAAAATATATGCAGTGATGATATTTCTGTAGGTGGAGATCATGTTTTTTTCATATTTTCACTGCAACCACAAAAGGCCACAATTGGATGTGCATTTATAAATCTGTATTATCCATTTCTATTAAAAAACAAGACTCCTGCAGATACTTCTCACAATTAATCAGTCTCTAAGATTATCTGCCATATCACTTTTTCTGATGCTATTTTTCAATAAACACATATCACAGAACAATTGAATTTTCTCGGGACAAATTTAGCAGTTTTTATCATACATTCTTTGACTAATGAGATTTCTATAAATGGTTTTGAGTATTTTGCTAATAAAGAGTTAATTTTGTATCAGATATTATAGATTCATTGCTTTTCTTAAATTTTGTTAACACATGATATTAGACTGAGAGACTGCAAACCTCTCAAGTGCTTATAACTATCAACAGCCAATCAGATCGTAAACACTGAGACAGAGAATTTAACACGAAAAGGGTGGTTCCACCCTCTACTTTACTTGTCATTCTATATATCCAAGCCAGTCTAAAGTACTTAGATCTGAAAGCATGAATCTTAAATATCTTCACACTCAACTCACTGAGTCCAAATTACAAACATACAATGTGAAATCTTTCGATTTACTATGCAGTAGTTTTTTGATGTTATAACTTGCAGCAACATATGTAAATAATATTTATTTTATAAAGTGCAAACAGTATTGAAATTAAACTGAGAGACTGCAAACCTGTCAAGCGCTTATAACTATCAACAGCCAATCAGATCGTAAACACTGAGACAGAGAATTTAACAAGAAAAGGGTGGTTCCACCCTCTTCTTTACTTGTCTTTCTATATATAACATCGAAAAACTACTGCGTAGTAAATCGAAAGATTTCACGCTGTATGTTTGTAATTTGGACTCAATGAGTTGAGTGTGAAGATATTTAAGATTCACACTTTCAGATCTAAGTACTTTAAACTGGCTTGGATATATAGAAAGACAAGTAAAGAAGAGGGTGGAACTGCCCTTTTCCTGTTAAATTCTCTGTCTGTGTTTACGATCTGATTGGCTGTTGATAGTTATAAGCGCTTGAGAGGTTTGCAGTCTCTCAGTTTAATTTCAATACTGTTTGCACTTTATAAAATAAATATTATTTAATACATGATACTGATTTTGAAATGAATTCTTCAAATATTTAATTTTTTCTTTTAATTTAGCTTAGGATACCATTATATTAGTTATCCATAGTTATTGTTTTATTGCTTTTGACATGCAGAAATAATTCAATTCCAAATTTCTCTTGATATTTCCTTCCCTTTTCATTAATCTTTGACCACTTCTGAATAAAAATAATATTGACTGTAAATTAAATTTTACTTTCATTTTTGCTAAACAAGAAAATAATTGGAATCACCATATCTACTGAAAACTGAGAAAATGTTTATTTTCTATGCAACCACAGTATTTTTTAAATGTTTTATACTACAATGCCACCATGTGATATTTTGGTGAGTTTATATCATTCCTATTCATAGGATGCTGTTGACTGTGGTTTTTTTAAAAAAAAAACAGTAACACCAAAATATATAGTTATTGAACTGGGTTCAGATGTATACAACTACACTAGTGAATAAGCTTGGATTCAAAACATTATTGTGTTTTCATCTTGGACTCATAGCTTTATAGTTAACTAAATAGGTAAAAGGTGGCTGCTAGAGAGTTGCATTAAAAATCTAGATGCAGTAAATATCAGACCTAAAATTTCTTACTGATGAAAACCACAAGCTAGAAACTAGTCTGGAGATATTAAATGAGTAAGAGATTTTATGCACAATTATTCTTGCATCCATTAATTACTAAGGCATGCACTGGGTGGAGCTACTGTTTGGCGAGTTTGCTGCTGTAATGATATATATTGCAGTCTTCCAATTTAATATTTTTGTACTATAAAAAAAATAATAACGTAACTCATTATATAATAAAGGCCTTTTCTACTATTCTTTAATAAACATATAAAACACAGAAGTGTATATTAACTCAAAAATTGATTAGCCTTTAATATTTTTTTTCTTAATTTTTCCTCTTTTCTCAGTTATACTTAGTAAATATGTATTTATAAATTGGCAGTGAGTGGGTATGTGCATTGAAATGTGAGTTGGCAGCCTAAAAAAGTTCTAAGAGAATAGTATCTTCATAGGGAATTTAAAAATTCAAATATTATTTTGAATATGAACCATAGTAATGGACATAACAGCAGATAAATTCATAACAATTATACACCCCCCTTTAGTAATAAAAATAGAGAAATTTGATTACTTACTTGAACATCAAAACAATTAGAAACATTGTAGTTTCTTAACAAGATTATTACCATATTACATTTTTATAAGAGAAAAAAGTTAGTGCTAATTCGGTTGGTGTTCCAGACATGCTGAACCAATGTCACACCCAGATAAATTGTAGCCCATTTATGGTGAGGGCCAAAGCAGTTTAAACTTGTCCACGGAGTGAGTCTGGGATCTCGCTAAACTGAGTTCTGGCTAATGGGTCATGGATGGGGTCTGGGAGGAGCTGCTTGTGGATTTGCCTGGTGGGTTGAGAGTCGATTGTCCCACATGGACTTTGCCTCAAATGGACATAGCATCCCCTTGATTGACTGACATTTGATCTGTGATAATTCATGTCCTTTTTTTGATGCTTTTTCTTGATGTTTGTACTCAGAATGTATTTTTTTCTTAGATACCTGTAATATCTAAACTATTGTATAAGGTGGTTGAATTTCTTTAATTCACCACCCAGTTGTAAAATATCATGGTATCATTGTAGCCTCTATGGCCCACTGCTGCAGGTGACAGAATGTGGTTCCTGCACAGGTGGATCATACTTTAGTGACTTAATAAAGTTGCTTTGAAACAAAAAGTTAGTGCTAAAAAGAATATCACATGGAGCTTATTTAAATGCAATGAAAATCAGATATTTCACTATTTATTTTATTTAAAAATAATACTACAGTATGCTTTTTTTTATTTCTTATTTATTCATTGAATGAGTTTAATACTATCCATAAAATATATGTAAATGTGTCCTCTCAATTTATTATTAATAAATATGTAAATAAGCATTTATTTTTATATAGCACTGTGTTTACAATTAAATGCTTATTTACATATGATTAAGTTTCAGTTAGAGTGATGTTTAGTAAATTCTAGACAATTTCACCGACGTCATTCATTCAGACATTCAAACATCATAAATAGAAATTTAAAGTGAGTGGTCTTTCCTCACGCTTTCCTTGCCAGTACTTCAGATTTGCTCATATATAAGCATTTGAGTTGTAGGAATAAGTGGATTCATTTTATTCTTGCATAAATACTATATCTTGTATTAAAAAGGAAAGTATTCATTTATTATTAACACTCGCAAAGCGCGTACACAATTAGCTTGAAAGGCTGATATTTGAATGTAATATTAATAAATATATTATTTAAAAATTTTGTTTATATTATAATTTTAGTTTATATATATATACTAGACATATAAAAAAGTACCTGCATTATACGTTTGTGTATGCTGAAAATTATTGCTGACTTGCAGTTCAATAATTTTAGCAACAAAATGTGAGATATTATTATACGCTACGTATCACAACGCGAGGGAGTGGGGACTTGGAAGAAAATAAAGCCTATGTCACAACTTTATTGTATTTTATACACACAATAAATATATAAAAAAGCAAAATCAATTTAATTTGCAATAAACAGCCTTTAATAATAAAAAAATAAATACATTAAAAAAAAATACATTAAAAATAATGACATTAATTTATTTCTTTTTTAAGAAGAAAAATAAATTGCCGTTACTTTCTGACTTATTTACTTATGCCATTTTCATTAGCCTTTTATTAACTGAAATACAGGCTTATTATTTACCTGTATCAATATATGTAATATATAGGATATATGAGCAGACTTTCACACTACGCACCACTCTCCACTCTATCTCATGAAGACAGATATGTCGAAAAGATAAATAATCACCAATATCCGTATTTCATGCTAAACCAGCAATCATCAGTTAGTCCAGATTATCATCTCTACACATATATGCAATATTTGCTCAGATATATATTAAGATAGCCAATCTTCCTACTTTAATGGACAGGCTTCAACAAAAGTTGGAGTGTGGAGTGGCTTGAAGCCTGTCCATTAAAGTATGAAGATTGGCTATCTTAATATATATCTGAGCACTTATTGCATACATGTGTGATGATAATCTGGACCAACTTATGATTGCTGGTTTAGCAAGAAATACGTGTATTGGTGATTATTTATCTTTTCAACATATGTCTTCAAGTGTATCAGTGTTATGAGATAGAGTGGAGAGTGGTGGATAGTATGAAAGTCTGTGCTCACATACCCTATATATTACCCTTTTAAATAATCTCAATCTTAAAAAATGATTTACAGTCATTTACTTTAAAGTTCATCTTGTATACTTAATGAATAGTATTTCTGTAGTGCAATTTTCACTACACACTCTTATACAAGATAGGGACTAGTTTCTATTCATTTTTAACATTTTTGTTTCATCTTTAACATTTTTGTGGAAAGATATAATCATAAATATATGACCAAAGACATGTGAAAAAGATGTGATTCTCAAGATGCACAATTCATGCATAACCAGTTTATCCAGATCACAATCTCTTCCACATATCTTTATCATTAATCAGTATATATAGATAGCTACAGTTTAATTGATTAGCGACAAACTTACTGCCCTCTCAACTTTGTCAAAAAACCACTTAATGGAAATATATTAATAACTATTATTATAGTTGAGTAATGAAAATTATATACTACAGAAATATTATTCATTAAATGGATAATCTCTAATCTCATGAATGACTAATAAAAATTACTAATATACTTTCATTTTGTATATGTTCTTTTTTTAAACTTTCATAACATCATAACCCTAGTTTAGATTTCAATCAATTTCATTTTAGATTTTTTTTAAATTTTATGATAACATTCTTTTTATCTGAAGCAGCAGCTAAATCTAGGTTTTATAAACATAAACTAAAATAAAAACTACAAGCGTATGGTTCTTTAATTTATTACTATATCTGCTAAATATATTTCAAACCCCTCTCCCCACATAAATTTACTTTTCAATTTCTATTTAGTAAATATAGGGGATTTAAACTCAGACTTTCAAGCATCTTTAAACTACCCACACTATCTCATATCACTGCTACACATGATCACACACATGTAGAAAATATCAATAATCACCAACATACGTATTTTGTACTGAACCAGCACCCATCAGTTGGTCCAGATTATCATCTCTCACACATACATATAATCAGGGCTCAGTTTATATTAAGATAGCCATACTTTAATAGACAGGATTCAATCTACTTCAACCTCCAACTCTTCAGCCATCCATACCATTGAAAATCTGATGATGAAAAACCCAAATCCCAAGCTGATGCTAATATTGTTGTCATGCCCATGTTGACCTCAAGTCACTCTGACCCCTCATGTACAGGACCATATTCATTTAAATACATAGAAGAGGGATGGGCAGGATGCAGGCTTATTGTGTGATATTTGAAATACAAGCAGCAAAATATTTGTATTTTATTGCAGATAAGTTTAATTCTTAAAGGGCTGGATATATTTCTAGCGGAGATGATAGTAGATGGACAGTTGAAATCTTAAACTGGATCTCAAGAGAAAGATTAAAAGTTTTGAGTCTTTTTTGCAATGGATGAATAAAAAATAAAGTGTGCTGGTATAAAGTGGGAATAAAAGCTGTGGATAAGAGTCTCAAATTAAATCGAAGATACCTTCATTCTGTAGTGGACTGATAATGGTTGAAGATGATCATGAGGATATCCTCTGCTTCATTACCTATCTTTCATTTCCAATGTATCTATCATTTATAAAAGGAACCTTAGATTTACATTTTCATGTAAAACCCTTAGATGTAAGAGCATATTTATAAAAAAATATTTAATTAAAAGGGATTTGAATCCAGACTTTAAAATTCCCTAATCCACTCTATTCATATAACTGATGTACATGACCACATACATGTGAAAAAGATAAATGATCTCTAATATACATATTTCATACTGAACCAAAATTCATCAGTTGGTTCAGACCATCATCACACACACACACACACACATATATATATATATATAATCAGTGCACAGTTTATATTTATGTGGCGTGTATCAGTTATATTGGATAGAGTGGATGACTGTAGAAATCTTGAAAGTCTGGGTTCAAATTCTCTTTAATTACATCTAGGTTAAATATATACACCACACTTGTATTTCAATATTAAAAATAATATTTATAAAAATAAAATTCAAATTGTTCATACTATATGAGTTTTCAGTAACTATCTATGAATATGAAATTTAAACACTGTTTAAAGAAATATAGGAAAAATAATGATGTTTTGAATTATGATGCTGGAAAAGGCTCGAAAATTTTACTGATAGCCAGAAAACTGAACAAGTGAAAATTTGGTCAAATTAATCGTGACTATTATTTCAAGTCCAGTGAACAAGTTGAAATTGACCATTTTAAAATTCATTAAAAGAAATATACAAAGTTTGGAAAGATTGGTAATTAAAAAGGAAAAATATAATAATAATAATTTATTTATTAATTTACCAGTTTGCAATAAACTCCATGAGATTATTATTATTATTTAAATATGTTTTATTGCTTAGGAGTTCATAGGAAGTTAGAGCACCAGATCCATGAACATCAGAATTGATCCTGGGGCCTTCCAATTTTAAGTTGGATTCTCTACCAATTGCATCAAACCATTCAGAGCAAAAAAGACTAATAGCTTTATTTCTCGAGGGTTCACAAGAATTTTAAGTGTCAGAACTGCTAGCACCACAACCAATTCTTGCATCTCCCAATCCCAAGTCAGATATTCTACCAAACTGCATCAAACTGCAAGGTTTTTTTTTTTTTATGATAGCTATTAACAAAGAATATTAAAAAAGACAATACTCACTATACGTATTGCCACACACAGCAAGCTAGAGTAATCAATGGATGCCAGAAGGCTTTTGCATAAAATCCGCATCTAGTGCCTACTCATCAAATATCCTCAGACTAGCTTCTGGCTTGTGGCCTTCATCAGTAAGGAGTCTTGGATCTGAGAGCACTCTACCTTGCTGTGTGTGGCAATATGTATAGTGAGTTTTGCCTGTTTTAACAACAGTTATACCCAAGCATAAGTGGTGATGATGTGATGTTTATTGGCTTAAAACCAATCCTGCCTAATAGGATAGTAGTGGCTATGGTTATTAAAGAACCAAAGACACCAAAATGTATGGGTGCTGAACTGAGTTCAGACCCATAGGACTATATAAGCTAATGGGCTTGGATTGAAAACATTAAGGTGTTTTCAGTTTAAGATTCATAGTTTTGTAGTCAAGTGGAGGTAAAAAGTGGCTACTGGAGGGTTGCATTAGATCCTAAGATGTATGTAGGTGCAGTGCTCTCAGATCCAAGGCTCCTCACTGATGAAGACCACCAGCCAGAAAACAGTCTGGGGATATTGGATGAGTAGGCACTAGATGGGGATTTTATGTACAAGCCTTCTGGCATCCATTGATTACTCTAGCTTGCTGTGTGTGGTAATACGTATAGTGAGTTTTGCCTGTTTTAACAACAGTTATACATAAGCATAAGAAGTGGTGGTCATGTGATGTTTATTGGTTTAAAACAAAGTATTGTATTGTAACCTGTAGAAATTTAGAAGATAGAATTACTAATAGCTTCATTAAAACCTTCAAATCTATCATTGTAGTCATAAATTTGGCAATCATTATGCTATTAATAATTTGTATTTGCTCACATTTACATAGATCAGTGGCCAATAAATTATATTTTTCCAGCTCAACCATAAAGCCAGCTGAATTTGATTTTTTTAGAAGTAACTGAAGTCTCACCAATAGATTTACCTGTTTTATAAATGGACTTATCATTATTAAAGCCTTACAATTACGTTATTTTGTTTTTTTAAAGTGTCATGTTCAATTATAAAATCATTTTGTACTTGTAATTAAAGATAATTACAAGTAAACTGTAAACTAGAAAGATATGTTAAATTTTAGGAATCTTTTTGTTGCATTTAAGACTGTGAATATAAAAATGCATCATAAGATTGTGAATATAAAAAACAAAATCAATGGCATCCTTCCAGTGATTGCCAAAGGTTACCGTAGTAATAATTTATATCACATGATTACCATTTCTTATGCTTGCTCATAACTGTTATTAAAACAGGCAAAACTCTCCATACAGTAGTGCCACTCAGTGCAAACCAGAATAATTAATGTATGCCAAAAGACTTGTGCATAAAATCCCTATCTAGAGCCTACTCATCCAATATCCCCAGACTAGTTTCTGGCTTGTGAACATTATCAGTGAGAGCCTTGGATCTGAGAGCAGGTGCAGTGCTTTTAGATCCAAGGGTCCTCACTGACAAAGACCACAAAGCCAGAAACTAGTCTGGGGATATTGGATGAGTAAACTCTAGATAGGGATTTTATGCACAAGCCTTCTGGCATCCATTAATTACTCTGGCTTGCACTGAGTGGCACTACTGTATGGAAAGTTTTGCCTGTTTATGTAATAATTTATTAACAATATTTCACATTTCTTTCAATTGAATATATTTAAGATATATTTGCATAGTTTTGGTTAAAAAATCATTTTGAAATTGGTTTGAAGGTATACTCAATACTCAACAAGACATCACTGAGCTATTATAACAATATTGCAGAAAATGTGTTTAGAGTGGAAATCCCTTCTGTTTAAATTACATATAATCTTTGCATTATAAAAAAAATTGAATATTACACAGAGCATAAATAATGGAAATAGCTATGTAATCACTTTAAACTTTTTCAAAAATATGTACGAGTTAACTGCCCGTGAGGTCACATGACATTTAAATGCCAGAAGCAATAAGGAAGTGAACTGTGATGAAACTTTTAATCCTTGGGTCCACCAATCTATTACTACCCTAAATCATGCAGTAAATTAATTTTTTTTTAAGTCTCACAGTATTTAGGCATCTCTAAGGCACTATGCCCAGAGAAACCTGTTAGCCATCTTCCCTTTCCTTTCCATTCCCCACCCTGTTTTTCCCATATTCTTCTCTATCCTGCTCCATCCCATTTCCACAAAAAATCTTTATCAACTTTATGGCTTTCATACCTAAATCCCCCTTATCTTTTCCTAAACCCAGCATAAAAACCAAGAACCCACTTTCTGTATAATCACTTTGTTTATATTTATTTTCTCACAACTTCATTACTTGCACTCTTTCTGCTAGTAGGCATTTACATTCAACTAATAGATGCCTAATATTTTGTATACCTTCGTTACATAATTTGCAGACTAAATCACTCATATTTTTCCATTTATATGCATATTCCCTTGCTGCTAAAGATCCTGTTCGAGCCTTAAGAAAGAAACTACTCGCCTTGCTTTATCATAAATTAACTCACACCCAATATCATATATATATTATATATATATATATAAATCCATTTTACTCTCCATACTAGTACTTCATCTCTCCAACTCCCTATTTTTTATTAATGCATCTATTCTATCCCATTCCTAGCCATTATAGCATTCAACAATTCTTCTAACACAATCATCTCACCTTTTGTATAAGTATACAGACATAAAGTCTTTATCCAAATTTTCTGCATACCATAATACCTTTCTCACCCATCTTGTTGCCTGCCCTTTACTCACATCTCAATTAAAAACTATTTTGGCTATTCTCTTATTATCCAAAAATTTCAATCTACTGAACATTTTCATTTTGCTTTTTGCATCTCTCATATAAAAATGTGACCATCCCACCTCTCCTTGAATTGCTTCCCTTGCCATCCACACATCTGCATCTAATGCCGGTCTTCCTACTTCTTTGTACTTTTTCTAAGTAATCTTACATCTCTTTACTCACACATAACACATCTTTACAATAAGTTAATCCTGCTACTGCCACTCACAAACAATTCTAGCTACATCATATTTATTATATGAAAAGACAGTTAATATTTCTTTATTAGTCCCCTTCTTTTCTTTGCTTCATTTATCTTTTTTTTTTCTCTTGTTCATCCAAGCAATTCTCTGATTACTTAAGACGATTCACAAATAGTTATACCTATTTACCATATTTAACTTTATATCCTCCAATAAAAATTAATTCTCTTTCCTCAACATTTATCACATTACTTTTGATTTTCTTTCACCAAATTTAATCCCCATCTCTTTACTTACCCTTTCACATGACTTCAGCATAACTTCCATATCTTCCCTACTTTCTATGCACAAGAAGATATCAGCAAATAAAAGACCTGAATATGTATATACTCCCTTGCACCTATTAATGGTATCTCTACCCCTATCTCTACCCCTCTTCCTAGTCTTTTTTATTGCTCTCTCCATTTCTTTCAAATATAACAAAAACAAAATAGGTGACATAGGGCATTCTTGCCTTAGTCCCACCCCATTTTTAACTTTAACTGATTCTATATTTCCTAATTGATAATTTTCATACAATCTCTTAATAAGAGCCACTAAAACTCCATTCATTGCCAAATTTATTAAACTTACCCATAATGTGTTTCTATTTACTCTATCATATGCATTTGCTATATTTCTAAAAACCATATATAACTCTATCTATATTCCTACTCATATCTATAAGTTGTGTGACTACAAATGACCTATCTCCTATATGCCTGTTTGATTGAAACCTCTTTGCATTTCTTCCACCATATTATTTTCTTCCAATCACTTTGCAACCTTCCAACCACCATATATGCAAATACTTTAGGTAACACTGATGTTATCACTATTGCTCTATAATTGTTTAACTTTCTACGATCCTTACTCTTTCTTTTAAATAGTAGCCTTATTCTTGTATTATTTCAGCTAACTAAAAATTCTCTCTTCTGTGCCATCTATAAAACTCTTCATCCAGTAGTGACACCCAATGCATGTCATAGCAATCAATGTATGTTAGAAGATTTGTGCATAAAATCCTTATCTAGTGCCTACTCATCCAATATCCCCAGACTGATTTCTAACTTGAATGTGAGATCAGTGCACTTAATAAGGATTTTATGCATAAGCCTTCTAGCATTAATTGGTTACTATGGCCTGCACTGGGTGGCACTGTTGTACAGAATGTTTACTTGTAAGAGCAGAAGAAATGGGTATCATGTGATGTTAATGAAATGTCTTGATAAAATATTAAGACGTTAACGCATCAAAAGAAAAAAGCACTTCTCCAATTAAATTTAATTTGCTTTTACAAGATGCCATTATAATCCATCTTACATTATGTTATTTTTTAGGTAGTTGCATAAGCTAAAATAATCAATAATTTTAAGATGGTAATACCATATGTATCCACAGACTAGTGAACCTTCTGTTCATACTATATATCCATCCACAAACTACTTTTCATTCTTAAAAATATTAAATCAATCAGTTAATAGAAGTAAAAATTAATTTCTATGTAAATATAGTAACATCGTGGTCCTACAAAGTTATACTTGATAGTTGGAAATTAGTTTGAGAACTTAATTTTGCATTACAGTTTATCTTCTGCTCTCAAAAAATTATGTTTTCATTAATAAATATCACAAAATAAGTCCATAAAGTAGTCACAAATACATTTTATTATTTCAAACATAATATGAATGTAAAGGCATAACCATCACAAAGGGAAAGTGTAAATTAGTTAGACAATAAACAGCCTGACTTTAATGGGTCGGACTTTCTGGAATGTTTAAAGAATAGGTATCAAGTATTATATATGTTTTTAGTGATGATTTGTGTATCCATGTATATAAAATGTACTTATTGTATTTCTATCAATTCTTATTATCTCTTAAGTGTGTGCTGAATTTAATTTTATAAAAAAGTATTATGAAGTTCTTTTAGAGCAAAATAAAGTGATCAATATCTTCATAGTCTAACATATCTGAAACTTTTCAAATCATTACAATGGTTGGGAAGAAGTTAAACATTTTCACTTGTTAACAAAAACAATAGATAATGAGATGATATCTTTGGAAAATCTAGCTTTGAATAATAACAGTTCTCTTTCTAATATAGCCATGGATATTGGAAAATGAAGTATTCATTACAATATATATTTTACGCAAATGGTTTTTCACCTGAATCTCAATTATTAAAAAGAGGATATCAGAGATTTGAAACCATATGAAACTTAATTTAAGATTCAAAAAGTAAAATTTTAACTAAAATATTTTCTGAATCAAAAATGTAATTGCAAAAAACTTAATAATGAATATTTCTTGTAGTGTAATTTTCACTACTCCACTCCCATGCAAGGTAATGAAAATTTCACTACAGAAATATTATTCATTATTGGACAATCTCTACTGTAATGAATGACTAATAAAAATTATTAACCTAGTTTCATTAAGTGATTTGTGTCAAAGTTGTGAGGGCAGCACATGACACTTATCAATTAAAATGTAATTATATATATATATATATATATATATATCATTTAGTTTCTTTATTACTTTTTTACAATGCTTCACATCATTACAACCCACTATTGATGGTTTCAATTGCACCAGCAATCTTCTTCAGAACTATAACAAACACAATATAAATAAATGAATGCAAATATACATGAACATATAATTTTTCATTTTATATATATTCTATCTTATAATCATTATTCATATACCAACATCTATCTTTATATATCTCTCTATATAATTATTACCTTTTTATGCATAATACATTTTAACCTTCTTAACATCTTATAATTTTTATCAGTCAATACTTCCTACTATCATGTATATTATTTCATTTATTAATTTTTTAAAAAAATATTTAACTCTAATATTATATACTTATATTATTATAATTATTATTATTTATTATATTAACATTCAATATGTATAATTTTCTTTAACTTATAATTTCAAAGATCAGCCTTTCAAGCTAATTGTGCATGCATCTTTTGCGAGTGTTAAATAATAAATGAATACTTATATCTTGTATTGTGGAGTGAAGTATTCATTTATTATTTAACACTCGCAGAAGACGCATGCACAATTAGCCTGAAAGGCTGATCTTTGAATGTATACAATTGTATGCATAGCATCATATAAAAATAAATGCTTATTTAACTTATAATATTATTTCTTCTTATCTTTTATAACCAATTGTTTTAACTTACTTTTTATTATTTTTAAATATATTTTATACCTACCTTCTACTTATATTTTCAAATCTTAACTGCTAACTATTCAAACTTTTAAATTTTACAGTTATACTTAGTGGCTCCCTCTTTCTATTTTTTATGTAAGTAAATATATTCTTATTTTTAATCCTTACTCTTGGTCCATACAAGTGCATTTGAGTTTGAAAATAAGATGGTCATTTCTATTTTCTTAAAGTCTCTATCTTGTGACTGAAGAGAGTACTACTATTGTAAAATGTTATATTTAAATTATAAAATGATTCCTTTTGTTTAGATTAAAAATTGAATATGTCTTCATTGGATTAAGAATCAATCCCCAGTCTTTGAGAAATATTTTCAATTTTTTCATATACCTATTGGCTTTTCCTGTTCAGGAAAGGGTCTCTTTTGATAAGTCTATCAATATTATCAGCATAGACACATTTCCTGCCTTCTGTAAAATCACTTATGAATATAAAATAAAATAGATGAGGGCATAGTAAGTGACAATAAGCATATTCAGTGATTATTAGTTAATTTTTTCAAAAAAATTATTTACAAAATATAACAAAAATTCATTTGATGTTACTTTTATCTAAACTTTTCTTCAAATTTCATCCACTCATTATTTAAAAACCTAACTTATAAAAAAATTTCATGACAAAAGGTCAATTAATCCATCTGTCTAGAACAGTGGTCTTCAACCACCGGGCCGCGGACTGGCACCGAGCCGCAAAAGTTTTCTGCCAGTCCGTGCTAGATTGTCAAGAAAGTTTGTAATAACAAAATAATAAGATTTTAAACTTTTAATTAATATAAACAATTTTTATTTATTTTTTCATTGCAATTGCTTAAATAAAATTAATTATAAATCAAAATTTTATTTAAATTATTAGATAATGCTATAATTACTAAATAATAATCAAATGAATTTATCTGAAAATGCAATCTTTAAAAGACAAAGTGTCAATCTCATGAGAATTGCACCACTCCTTACCTTACATGTCATATTCTATACTTAGTAGGCATTTCTGTATTGCGTCAGCTCATTTGTTGTTCACATATAGCAAAATTTTTTATTGCATTTGTATTATCTTTTTATTTTGCGTGTGACATTTCTTTTTGAAATTGTAAATTTCACAAAATGGAGACAAAAAAAGTCAAACAGCAAAACCTTTTGGCCTTCTTAAGAAGAGACAAGGATAATATTCCAGTAAAAAGAGATGCTGATACTGAAAGTATGCCAAGTACTAGTGTTTCAACTCTTGAAGAAATGAGGAAAAAGAGATATGCCGATACTTCAGAATGTGCAGGAAAAAACAAAAAAGGTCATTTTATTAGAAATTACAATAAGGAGTATTTAAAACTTGGTTTCATAGTTGCCTCTGACAGTGAACTATCACCATGGCCTTTGTGTGTAGTATGTTCCGAAATTTTGTCAAATGAAGCTATGAAACCTTCCAAACTTGCATGTCATTTGCATTCAAAGCATGGAGAACTTACATGTAAGCCATTAGACTTTTTTGAAAAATTACATGATCAAATGAAAATTCAGAAAAATCAAATGAGTACGATGATGACTAGTGACAAATCACTGCTTCAAGCATCTTATTTAGTTGCTCTTCAAATAGCTAAAACAAAAAAAAACATTTACGATTGGAGATGAATTAATAAAGCCTTGCATCTTGGATGTTGTACAAGAAAATTTGGGTCCCCAAGCTGCTAAAAAACTAAACCATGTATCACTTTCAGATACTACTATTAGGAGGAGAACTGCTGATATGGCCACAGATATTGAAGAACAAGTTATAGAGGGCATTAAAAAATCGAAATGTTTAGCGATTCAGCTTGACGAATCAACTGATGTGAGTAACCACACTATTCTACTCTGCTTTATGAGATATAATGAAGATAAAGACTTAAGGGAAGAACTTCTTTGTTGCCTTGATTTACCTGCATGGACTACTGGTTCAGAGATATTTAATGTTCTTGATGAGTATTTTCAAGCACAGGGTTTGGACTGGAGTAAATGTGTAGGAGTATGTACGGATGGTGCTGCTAGCATGACTGGATGTTGCTCAGGAGTAGTTATAAAAATAAAGAAAGTTGCACACCCAGACATTTTGTTCACTCACTGCATGATCCACCGAGAACAACTAGCTGCAAAGCCTTCTACTGACTAAATATTGTAATGAATGATGCTGTTAAAATTATTAATGAAATTCATAGTCGAGCAAAGAATTCCAGATTATTCACAATATTGTGTGAGATCATGGAATCACACCACCAACATCTTCATCTACATGCAGAAGTGAGGTGGTTATCAAGAGGAAGAGTTCTAGCACGTCTTTTCAAACTTAGAGAAGAAGTAAAACAGTTTTTACTAGAGCAGAAATCAGACCTAGTAGAACCTTTTTTGAATGATGAATGGTTGGCTAAACTTGCATACTTAGCAGATATATTTGACTTTTCTTAACTGATTTAATATTTCTCTCCAAGGACCTTGCACAAATATTTTTATATTGAGAAATAAAATGGATGCATTTAGAAAAAAGCTGTCATTTTGGGATAGTCGCGTATAACAAAAAGATATAGATATGTTTCCACTTTTAGGAAAATTTTTGACTGCTGCTGATATCAACCAGAAAGTCATATTCAACATAATTAGTCAGCATTTAAGAGCATTAGCTGAAAACTTTAATAATTATTTTTCTGAAAATGAGGATCCTCGTAAAGGTAATCTCTGGAGTAATAACCCTTTTTTGGAAGATGTAAACTCTTGTGCACTTGAATCTCATGAAAAAGAAAATCTGATTGAATTGTCATCTGATGTTACTCTGGTGTCCAGACATAAAATGCAATCATTATCTCAATTTTGGCTATCACTTGAAAAAGAATATCCAACTTTTAGTTACAAAGCTATCAAATTATTAGTGATTTTTTTCAACCTCATATTTATGTGAGAAAACATTTTCAGCCATGTCTATAATAAAAAATAAACAAAGAAATAGAATGGATGTTAAAGCAGCACTTCGTCTTTCCGAAACAACGCTACAGCCTCGCATATCAAATTTAGTAACAAAGAAACAACAGCAGACGTCACATTAGGTAGGTAAAAAATTTAAGAATTTAGATTTTTTTGTAAATAAAATATTACCTACAATAGTTTTTATTTCTATGTTATATAAAGCTGTAGAATTTTTTAAATGCAGTTTAATATGAGAAAAATTTTGCCCTAATTACTATATTTTTAAGCCTTAAAAGCTGATTGTTTCTTTTTTTAATTGGAATTCAAACAAATTATATATATATATAGTGATAAGAACACAACCATCAACCTGAATGGAAGGAGTCACTCAATATGTAGTTGAACCAATATATAACGAAACTCATCGACCACATAAATTGTAATCACTCATATGCTGGCTATCCATTTGATTTACAGATATATTTGACTGTTCATTTCAACACTTTCTTTATAATTTCTAGTAATTATTATAATCATCATCAGATCTTAAGGAATCATAATTTTAATCTTTAACTATTATACCGGTTCATCCCTACCCTGATAAGGTGAGCATGCGCACCTATCGAACATGAAACAAATATGGTGGCACACCAGGATAGGAAGTAATTTCAAATCTTTTTTATGATCAGTTTGATATAGTCATCAGTACGTTTATAAAGTACTGACTCTTACATACCTTTGAAAGATTTCTTTAAATTAAATCCTTCGTGCCACTCCCTGAAAGAAAAAGATTAATTCCCCCTCCTGAAAGGATATGTAAGGCCAATAATAATATGAAATGAAATGAATCAAATGAAATCTAATAGAAATAAATACCCAATGACCAAAGATTTAAATCCCGATAAGGGAATATCCCATATGCCAGCTCAGCATTCTCTTTATCTCAATAAAGAAATGGGAAACTAAAACTCATGCAATTATCTAAGTGTCTTATTATGTTAAAGAAAAGAATATTAAATAAATGTTTATTGAATCCCTTCACCAATTCCCAAGATAAATATAATAGTAACAAACCCTAATGCATAATAATAAAAAAATGTATATGAGAGTATTATAGTTATTTTGCTTAAAAAATATAATATTAAAGCATAAAAAAAGAAAATCAATTAGTGAGAAAGTGGTCTGAGGTTCATAAACTCACACACAAATACATTTCATAAACCCTGAATGGTAAATAAAATATTATCTTAATGAGTGAAATACATTAATAAAAGACTTATTACACTGATTTTACTAGAATAAATAAATAAATAAAACAATAATGACATTAAGAAGGGTACCACATAAAGTCTCTCATACATCTAGGGGTTCTGAGTAGGTCAAGTATCTGTTCATCCAGGATGGCAGGGACTTCTCTTTAACACTGCATCATTCGGCTGGATCTAGGAGACATTTCTGGTATTGTTCAACAGCTCTCATGATTGTTCAATGACTGGATTTAGGAGACCTTTCTGGTGCTGTTCCACGGCTCTCACGATCATTTGATGGCTGGATTCAAGAGACCTTGCTGATGGCAGGAGTGGAGCTGGGCAGGCATGCTGACTGGGGTTCCTATCCCATGATCATTTCACTGATGCAAGTACATTTGTACTTGAGGTTTAATTATAAATTTCTTCCTTGGTTAGCGATTATCAACTAACAGTAATGTTTTCTTTTTGTTTTCTACAGCACTGGTAACGATTCCTTTACTTTTGGTTTTCAAATACAAACACCTTCCCACAAACACAGTTCTCTACCGCACTAATATGAATTGTCTAATTGGAAAACATCTTGAAGTTTATATCAGCATGATTTAAGAAAAATAATTAGAACTGGGAATTCTCTAAGTTCAAACAAGCAAGTTCAGAGAAATCCAAAAAGTTAGCATGAGTGAGTCAGTGATTGACTTAGTGACTGATTGACTGCTTGTGCCCGATTGAATGCCTGTGCCCAATTGAATTCCACTAAGCTGTTGAACAGCATATAGACCTCCTCATTAAAAATACCAATCTAGTTACCCTTCTGAAACACATTTAATTAATTAAATTTGACTTTTGTTAGTGGATTCATACAATGCATGAAGCATTCCTATGACATCCACTAATTAATCTCAAGAATTTATTTATTTTTAGTTCAATTGATTATCTACTCCGATTCAACATACACACACACAAAAAAAAGTTTGATTATATAAGTTATTTTCCCATAATCAGATTCCATTTAAAACAAATTTTAATTAAATTAGATATCTTTCCCCACCCGCATTAACATAAATTTTAACGAACTCTTTTGTTGAGTTGAAATATTTGATAATTAAAACAAAAAAGGAAGAAACAAAATTACTTATCCATTAAAATGTATTTGCCTTTAGGCTTTTCTTAAATCTGAAACAATGGGTTTGTAGAGAAAGATATCTAGTATAACTTTTGATTTAAAATTACCTATATGTTAGATTTTTTTAAATATTACCATTTCCCTTTCTTTTCACAAGCATTTAACAAATAAACAAAAAATTATACATACAAATTACGCATACACATCTTTGCCTTTATAAAAAAAAAAAAGAACATAAAATAATAAAAAAAATAAATTGTAAGCATATAGCTAATACTTCACATTATAAGCATTAACTATTGGCTTTTCTTGTGTGTGCGAGTATATGATATATCACAGACATCTCTCACTTATTTCATAATTTGACTTGATTAAAATTTATATAGATGGCATACACCCATGTTTAATGGCTTTATTATGTATTTTAGGCCATTTTATTATGTAATACCATCTTATGCATGGCTATACGAAGTGTGCCTGTCATACTATAAAATGCCGTTGACTACCTGAAAATATTTTAATTCTACAGATTATTGATGATAATTTCATTTCAGCGAGAACATAAATCTATTATCTTTTTTTTTTTTTTTAATAAAATGACATCTTTATAATGATTGTTTTATTTCTATGTGACTCTACCAAAACAACTTTTCAGCTCAATTTTCTCAGTGGCTTTACAGGTGGTCCTCAAGTGATTTCAAGCGTAAACAACTAATGCAATCTGGTGTTATTTTAATCTTATTTTTATCTAATTAAAAAAAAAAAACAGAACGAAAACAAAAACTAATCAATCATACATAAATTAATTTGTTTTTCTAGTTATCACTGATGTTTATGAATCAAATTTTTTATTATTTCTCGAAAAAAATTCAAAATTTATATTAAAAAAATGTTTTTTATTATACAAACTCCATATATATATATATATGTAAAACTTTATCTTATATATTTAACATTAAATACAGATATTTCCCAACATTCAGGTGAATAACATTTTATTTTTGCATGTTTTAACAATGAAACAATAACCATAGCAATGCAGGCACATTAATGAAAATGATTGTTATTGTACTGTTTTCTGTACTCGAGAGTGTTCAGCATGGGAAGGTAAGCAACACCATTACAATACACAGTAACTAATGTATTGTTTTGGTCAGTTATAACAATTATGCTCATAAGGCTAAGCAGTTTAAATCTTTAAGAAAATTTATCTGTAGACTTCTACCAGTCCGCAAAATCTTATCCTTATTTTTGCCAGTCTGCAGGTGTGAAAAGGTTGAAGACCACTGGTCTAGATGACCTCTTGCTCTAGCGTCAAAATACCAATAATTATTCAATTTCTTAGATTATTTAACTTTTGTTTTCTTATACCTTTTTCTATCATTGTTTATGCTCTCTCAATGTCATATTTGTCAAGTATTCATTATTACACCTTTTTTAAAAATCATCTGATATTTTTTCCTTTTTGTCTTTTTATCTTATTATTTATACTGTCTATCTAACAATATCATCAATAATTCCCCAAGTACATACTTTTTAAAATTCATTTACTACCTATTGTTTTTTAATCAATGTTCTTGCTTTCTGCCAATATTTTTAAGTATGTGCTCTGTTTGAAAAAATTGATTTTTTAAAAGTTTTTAAAATTCTTAAATGTGGAAAAAATTGACAGTTCAATGATTATCGTAGTACATACAAAAAAACTGCTACAGGTTTTTCTCCCCTATTTTATTTAATATATTTATAAGTGATCTTGGAGAGAGAAGGAAACTCATCTATGTGGATAATATTGACATACTTATCAAAAGAGACTCTTTCTGGAAACCAAAAAGTCTCTTAATAGATATATGGAAAAATTGAAGATGTTTTTCAAAGACTATGGTTTTATTCCTAATTCAATGAAGATAATATATTCAATTTTCAATCTAAACAAAAAGGAATCATCTTCTAATTTAAATATATTTTGCAGTAGTTGTTTGAAATATAATCCTATCAATGCTATTTTAGAAATGAACTTGGATTATAGTTTATCTTATTTTCTCATTTATCTAAAGTTAGAACAAAATTAATTTCTAGAAGTAACAATGATCTTGTAAAGTTGTTTGAGACTTTGGGTTGTGATGCAAATATTTTATGGATGATTTCCTTGACATTAGAAATTTCCACTGATGAATATTTGCCCCTATTTAGAGAAAGTTCTTTCCCTAAACTTCTAGGTACTCAATCAAATAATACTATGAAAAATATTACGAATACACTTAAGTCCACTCTTTGCAATCACTTCCGATTCTTTCACATATTTCTCCACCAGATATAAGAAAAGGAATTGCCTCACAGAAAATCTATAAAAAAATTGTTAATTACCAATAGCTCAAGATTTAGACACTGTCTAAGACTCATTTTCAAATTAAAATCCCAATTTCAGATGTTCAGTCATGAACCTACGATCAAAGAATTGGTCTGAAAAGTGGAATTCTTATGATAGTCCAAATAATTTTCTTTTTCCAGTTTCAACAATAAAACCATTTGGATTTGGTCTTCCTAGATGAAACTAAAGTGTCATCAATAAATTCAGAATAATGCATGATCATTATGCATATCTGATTAATAAATGGGATTTGGCAGTCATTCTTCATGTAGATATTGGCAAACGCAAATCATAAAATGCCTAGGTAATGATTGGTAGATTTATGGGCCCAATAGCAGAAGTGAAGGACTTAATAAAGCCACTAGTGAATTTGTCTTCTGTCTGGAATCTCTATAGGTTTCTTCATGATATCTTATTAATTATTAAGCTGACTAAATCGATATAACAAATAATAATATCCAATTCTAATACAAACAGATGTGTTTTTTAAAAGCAAGTTTTCGTTTTTTAAATAAATGTGTTTTACAGTTTTTACATATGGATCTGAGACTTGGACACTTCACAGAAGAGCAATACAGAGGCTTCAGACCACCCAATAAAGTATATTAGAGATGCATGTTAGGAGTAACAAGAAAAGATCAAAAATGAAATACATGGGTAAGAGAACAAAGAGATGTTACTGACATCATTGAAAGAATTAAGAGACTGAAATGGGAATGGGATTGGGCTAGATATACTGCTAGAAAAAATGATAATAGGTGGACAATTAAAATCTTAAACCGAATTCCAAGAAATTGTAAAAGACCTAAAAAGAGATCACATGTGAGATGGATGAATGAAATAAGGAAGTGGTGTGGAGAAGACAAGTTAGAGATTGGAGAAGATGAATTGAACTTTTACGGATCTTCATCCCCTAAGTGAATCGATAAGATTGAAAATGATGATGATGAATATCCAAATTTTATTTTTTAATTTTTACGCATTAATAAATAAAAAATGTTTATTTTATAAAGGTCCACCATTTTTTATTTTATTTTGTAGATACCAGTAATAGGTCTAAAAAAAACATTAAGTTTCATCAAGCATTGGGGTCAAGAGGTCAGCACAGCTGCCTTACAAGCAGTTCACCCTGGTTAGCGGTTTCGCTTCCCGGCCGATGCCATGACACATGGAAAAAAAACAAAAAAAAACATTATATTTCTTAAAATTTTTAAACGTTTTATTCCAAGGCCCTTTGATTAGTAATAATGAGGATTTATTTAAAATTTAGAAATTACATAATGTAAATAATATATAAGGGATTCGAACTCAGACTTTCACACGACCCTCAACTCTCCCTGCCATCTCTGTATATTGGTGATTATTTATCTTTTCAACTTGTGTGTGATCAGGTGGGTCAGCAATATGAGATGGCAGGGAAAGTTGAGGGTCGTGTGAAAGTCTGAGTTCGAATCGCTTATATATTACATTATATATGTGCAGGTGTGTGTAAGCCTGTACAGTGTATTAATTTTCAAAATGTAAATAAATAGACTTCTATTGATTGTCATATAATAATATTCCTGAACTGTAATAAAATATCATTTATGGAGACAAATATGAATTAGAAATTAAACTTTGTAAACTGCGTTGTTAGTTGATTATTGAACTGTCAAAATTCAATCTAGGCACCCAGTAACACGATTTCTTAGGTCTACCGCTTTTACAATAACTATCCAATTTTTAAACTTCATTCTTCGACAACATTTCAACATGGTTTGGTGCAGTGATGGAGATTGACTCTGGAAATGAAGCTCTACAAACCGCAGACGCGCTCTGTCACTTTTGGACGCTCAAACTTTTTACGACATTCTTTAAAGCTAAACGATTATTTATTTAATCGTTTCTCGGTATTGCAACCCTTCGCGGTTTGGCGCAGTTGGTAATGCATCTGACTTGGGAACGGTAGATACCAGAATCAATTCTGGCGCTCAAAATGTTTATGAACTCCCGACAATAAAGCCACGAGCATTTTTTTTTCTGCACTGTACATATAATTAGAAGAATCCTTTTCTATACGACATAAAAATAGTAGAAACGTTAATTATTTAAGCTAGATATTATCATTCTTGCAAGCTTAACGATAATAGATCGTGTACATTTTCAATATATATATTAAAGCAAACACAGAAAAAGTTTTTGTATTATAAACATTTTCAAATTAATCTTAACCGAAATATTACCTAACTAATCATTTGAGTAAACCTATTTTCCATCATTTTTCAATGATGAACAGAGAAGTGTTTAACAAAGAGCTCTTCAAAATTATCAGCTCCTACTAATCTTTTCATATCCAGACATATTTAAGCTAAAGAGAATTAAAAAGAAAATGAGCTGCGAGGCAGATAGAAGATCAAGTTCTGATTGTAAAACAAAAGTAAACTTTATAGATTTTATTTATCTCTTGGACAAATAATAACTCCAAGGTATTCTTTAAAACAATACCTTATCTTAGGACAGCATGCTTGTTATTTACACAGATTTGATCCTATTAAACTAAGCAAAGAAAAGCACTTTCAAAACTGTGAAATATCTCACAAAGGCAAAGCAGATCCCGAGGTTTGAAAATTGACCTGTTATCTACATGATTGATTTTTTCCTCCTTCCTTCTGCCAACCTTAATTTTCCAACTTTTGACTGCAGTATCTAATTAGAAATGATTACAGTAAATTGTTTGCCTCTAACTATTAAAGTTTTAAGATTAACAATTCTACATTTTTAAAACATTCCTATAACTGGGATTATGAGTATGCTAGAGAGGCAACTGGATTAATGATAACAAAGAACTGCTGATAGGTGGGTAATACGTTTATTTTACAAGTCTTGCTTTATGGATAAGTAATTTCACATGCCCTGAACAGTTTTCCATTAATAACAACACCTACATGGCAAACATCAACTTCACAATTAAGTATTTAAAAAAATATACGAGTCTGGTCATTAGAAGTGAATTGGGATTTACTATTTTAATATTTAAAACGATCCTTAAACTAATTATATATATATATGAGTATGTGTAGATCAATTTGAAACATAAGTGTTTAAGTATATATGCGTTTCGAGAATCAAAATTTGAATCTGAATAGAACATGAAATTTTTTCCAAGTAGTAGGATTTTTTTCAGGAAGTTTGCCTACAATCAACACAGGTAAGTATTTTTGTTGAATGGTAAATGAATATATAACTATATATATATTAGCTTTTATTAGCTAGAAAGTAAAATAACGGTAAACATTACTTTCTGCGGGCCGAAACATAGCGCTCTGGCGGAATAATTTCGAACTACAATGTATATTTCCTAGCAATACATATAATAAATTTCACAAAAATGGTGTCACTATTGCAAAGAGTCCTAAATGAAAATTCCTCAAGATAGGAAACGAAAATAAGGTACTGCTGGCACCAAATTTCCATTTTAACTTGTGTTTCACACACATCCATAGGTTATCTACATTTTGTGTATGGATATCAGTGTCGTCTGGATTCAAGAAGTTCACCAGATACACAACAATAATATTTTTTTTTTATTTAATTTTACTTTATTTTTTTGTTTGTTCCCATTCCCCCTAAAATAAATAATCCCGAAAAAAAAGAGGCATGTTTGATGGATATATGGGGGGGAAATAACCTTATTACCATCTAACACCATCCCCACCTTCAGCATATCTCACCAGTGAACATTATTCATCACAATGTTGACATAGGGCATTGTTCTTTAGCATCAGCCTCTGCGCTAACCACCTCACTTCCAATTCTGAAATTCCTGCATCAACTACCATGAACGCCAAGATTCTGCATGAATAACTGAAATATTTATTATTTCATTTACTGGCATGGTAAGTGTTACATGATTTATGCCTACCATAGCCTTATTGTAGTTAGTCATGAAGTAATGTGATTCTCACACGAGTTCTCTCAATGGATTTTAAACGTCAAATAGTGAATATACAATTACTTTTGTCAAAATACCAACTTTGTAATTATAGATATTGTCAAAGGACCAAGTTTACAATTACAGATATTGTTAAAGGATCAACTTTATAACAACAGGAAAAAAAAAAATAACAAAATTTGAAAAAAGTTCAAAATTATTCCACCTGAGTGCAACGTATATTTCGATCTGCTAAAAGTAATGTTTACCAAAAAATGTATCTTTTGGAATTTGACTAACCTGGTTAATTATTCTACATTGGAAAAAGTGTTGCTAAGATTTATGGCATACAATGCACTCTGTAAAGCTGTTTTAACATTATGTATAGAAGCAATTAAACTAAACATAAACCGACAATTTATATTTAATTTAAACCACGAATATGACACTCTGTTCTAAAAGCATTACCAAATAATTTTTACATTGTAAAGTGTACAACATGTATATTAATAATATAATAAACTATAATAATGATAATATAATTTCTAAATAACTGTAATAAACCATAGAAATACTTTCAATTAATTTCTTAACCTTCCTCAACTAAAAACTATTTAAATTCCAATACAGCAAAAGTAAACATTATCACATGATGATGTTTACTTGTGTTGTATTTGAATTTAAATGGTGTTTAGTTGAAGAAGGTAAAAAAAATCAACTGAAAGTATTTCTATGGTTTATTAGAATTATTTACAAAATATATAACGCCATCCTAATTCATTATTTTTATTATAAAATTTATTCCATGATGGACATTTTATTTTATTTACATATATTAATAATTTATATATATTAATAATAATATCATAAATATATTTTAGGTAACATTTTAATAGATACTCTAAGATGATTTTTGAGCAATAAGGAGCTATCAAATCACTGCGGACACAAGCTACTGATATATGCAGCTGATAAATTTCAATGAATCAAATGAAAGTAGAAACATTTCTAGTTGTAGCAGTTGTCTCTCATGCCCATTGTCAATTACTACTATTTCTTCAAAAAATATGGTTGTTAAAGCACTCGTCAGTAGAATGATAAAAGTCTATATGAGGAAATGATGAAAATTATGAACTAAATCAACTAAAGTGCATCAGTTGAATCACAAACAATGAAACTCTTCCAACAGTGAAAAATGCTGATAGTGAATCTAAAATAGTGATGGAGGAAGATATAGCTTTTGTTTGCTCATAATGGAAATTTTTTTTTCTTGTTGCTCACAATAATCTTCCTATTGAAGGAGAAGCTTATTGTCATTAGGAAGAAATCATCACAAATTTACTAATAGATATAAACTTAATCTTAAATGATACCAACTTAGATTTTTATTAAAATTCCCAATGAAAACATAAAATCATGCCTATAATATTAAGCTTACTGAATTTATTTAAAAAAACCACAAGAAGATTTTTTCTTTTTATATACATGTGAATAATAGGCTTCAATATTTAAAATTTTTTATTAGGATAAAAAATGTTGTTAAATATTTCTTTTTCAAAAACATCTTATGTACTAAAATAAAGAGCATGCTAATAGCTCTAACAAGCTTTATCAATAAATGCTGCAAGAGAACGCATTAAAATCTCTATCTAGAAATTATCCCCAGACCAGTTTCCAGCTATTAGCTTTCCTCAGTACTAGTTAAATTGATAATTTGGATCTAGCGTCTAAAATATCCTAGCATCTTATTGAAGAAATCCAAGATAGAAATCAGTCTGGGGCTGGGGATAATTTCTAGTTAGAGATTTTGAATGCTTTCTCTCGTGGCATTTATCGATAAAGCTTGTTAGAGCTATTAGCATGCTCTTTATTTTAGTTTATAGTTACAAGCTTATCAAATTAAGTCATGTGATGTATGACTTTATTTTTTTTACTATTATAATTGTGCTTTTAAGTATTAAGTGATGTTATATAGCTAAGGCTATTAATATATGGTATGGCTGAAGATTCCTTGGCCCCATATAGATATTTAAGTTAGATAACTGGATTTAAAGACATATAGATGTGTGAAAATGTCAGATTTTCTACTTAAAAGTTAATTATCAGAGAAGTGCTAGCTTTGAGTTGGTAATTTGGATCTAGTATCTGAAATATCCTAGTTCCTCACTGAGGAAAGCCAATAGCTAGAAACTGGTTTGGTGTTAAGGATAATTTCTAGACAGTGATTTTAAATGCTTTCTCCTGTGGCATTTATAAATAAAGCTTGTTAGCGCTATTAGCACACTCTTTATTTTAATTTATAATTACAAGCTTCTCAAATTAAGCCATGTGATGTATGACTTTATTTTATTTACTATTAGCTTATATTTTGTATATATGAAGCGTGTTTGCCTTATCTGGATAGTTACTTATTTTAAATTATTTTTGTCAATCTATCACTAAATGATTATTGTTAATGTTGAAGGTGAATATATTATTATAAAAGATTTTTATATAAAAAATTTGAAAACAGATTTTCAAGATCCCTTCACTAACTGCTCTATCTCATACAACTGATACACATGACCACACATATGTGATAAAAATAAATAATCTCCATTATATGCATTTTATGCAGAACCAGCATTCATAAATTGGGCCAGATCTTCATCTTCCATATATATATATATATATTAAATCATCCCACATGGTTAAGAAATCCAGTACTGCCCTCTGTGAACTAATATATAAAACACATTAGAGTTCGTATTTCAAAATAGCCAGGTCAAAATGGTATATAAAATACATTAGAGTTCGTATTTCAAAATAGCCAGGTCAAAATGATACCATTTTGACCTGGCTATTTTGAAATACGAACTCTAATGTATTTTATATATTAGTTCACAGATGGCAGTACTGGATTTCTTAACCATGTGGGTTGATTTAATGCTTAAATATTTGTATATTTATTTCAGTATAGCGTTATGCACTGGGATTATATATATATATGATCAGTGCTTGATTTATATTTATATAGCAAATGGATGGTTGAAAAGTTGGAGAGTAGAGAAGATTTAAGCCTGTCCATTAAAGTTTGAAGATTTGCTATCTTAATATAAACTGAGGACTGATTATATATTTGTGTGTGGAAGATGGTGAACTGAACCAACTGATGAGTTCTGGATTAGTATGAAATATGTATATTGGAGATCATTTATCTTTTCCACATATGTGTGGTCATGGGTATTAGTTGTATGAGATAGAGAAGGTAGCTGAAGAGTATTTGAAAATTTGTGTTCAAGTTCCTTATATAATTACATCTAAAACTCCAAGTGTATAAATTATACTGGATACAATCAAATATTAAAAGGTTTTGTAAATTGATGACCTAATAATTAACGTTGCCTATTCGTCCCAACATAGGTGTTTTAAAAAAAAGGTTGCAATGATAAACATGTAATTTTTATGTTAACAAATTAAAATTATTTTAAATAAACTAATTTTGTTATTTAAATTATTTAGTTGTTGGTGCATCCCTAACTAAATGGTCTCATTTCAAATACTTACATAAACAATTCATTATAGATTCTGATAAATCATGTTCTGAGCTGAGTGAAATATTTGGTATATTGTTGATTAAAACAGGAATGGAATTGGTGGATGGAATTGTATCCATGAAAATTCTTTCTGAAAAAAAAAATGCGGCTTTAAATTAAGAGATAATACAGTTCAAATATCATCTATAAAAAATAGATGATTTGACATATGCTGTTCAGGAAATATAACCTGGATATATAGTATAAAAAGTTGCATAGTGTCATATGGTTTAATCATCATCATCCATCTCAATATTAATTTTACTTAATTAGGAAAATTTAAGATTTGACTGAGCTTCATTAAACACAAGACTCATCATGTGATCTAAAGATGATCTAATTATATATTGAATGTATTTATATGTATGTGTGGACACATGGATCATTAACAGAGACACTATCTTTTCCCAGTAATATATATATATATATATATAACTTAAATAATTTCATGGTGTAGTAGTTAATGCATCTGACTGGCAGGCCAGAATTTAAATAATAAATCTGCATGAACAATGAATAACATTTATAGTACTAAGTAAGTTTAGAATAGTTTGTGAGATAGCTAATCTACTTAGCCATCCAATTATTGAGTTGAAAAATGCAAGAAATGTAATGACCAAAGATGTGATGTATATTGTAATTGTTTGGGTTACATGAAACACAATAACATAGTGTGTGCACAAATATATGTAAAGTTGAAGGGAAAAGTACAAATAAACATAGACAAAAATTTTGTAGATATTTTTCTACCTTCCTGGAATAATAATAACTGTAAAGGGTTAAATAATTTTGGATTTAAGATAAAATTTTGTTATAAATAAACATTTAAAAAGATCTGATAAATATTTTTACTTAATTCTGGTTTTGAAATTAAAAACAAGCATGTTAAACTAATAATTGTAAAAATTTCTATTATCTATTTTGAAACCTTTTAATTAATGCATATATGGATTTTTGAACAAAATTATATTATCTATTTAGGAGATCTTTGTTTTAAGATATACTGATAATGATAAATTTTCTAAGTTGCTTTTGAAAGGATTAGCAATGTTTTTGAAAAGATAAGAAAAAAACAGTTTTTAATTAAATGTATTTATGTCACCTCAGATATATAAAAACTGTTTTAATTTGGTGTTTTTGTCACCTCAGTTGACAATATAAAAAGAGTTGATAGAAAATTAAAATAGTTTTGGCTTATAGTTTGGCTAGCAATTTTGTTTGAGAAGCAGTTGGCAGAAGTAGTTAATTGGTTTCCAGAGCTATACAGATGACTGCCATGGATCAGAGGTAGCTGAAGTCAAGACAGAAAGAGACAGCTGCTGCTAGTTCACTGTTCAGGAGTTTAGATGCACCTAGAAAAAAGACCCACTTCTGTATCTCTATAGCCTTAATCTTTCAACTGCCTGACTCATAAAAAACAAGTATATTTAACATCACTCTAAATCGGCTACTTTTTATCCCACGTGTACATATTATACGTCATTCAAAAGAAAATCAAAAGTTCTGTAAGATGGTGCCCTCTTTAGAATTATTTTACAAGTAAAAAATCAATAAAAAACATATATGTCAAACAAAACCAAAGCACCGCCTCCTCACCACCTTTTTTTGAATCTTATTGGCTGTCCAACTTCTGTCAAAAAGGGAAATGGCTTCCAAAAAGTAAAAAGTTATGTTCATTTTGATTTTTATTACGAAAATTATAAACAAATGTTTACAACATTTTAAACAATATTTGAATTAAATTACAAATTATTATTGATAAAATAATACTAAAAATCAAATTATTTTAGAAAAATAGTGAAGATATTACCAAGAATTATTTATTTATTGCTACATATTTACCATAATGTTAAAGTGAAAAAAAAAATTGCTGATGCAATCTTTTTTGGTTGGTTGAATAGCGGTTACTTTTATTTCACTGCAATTGAATATTTTTTAAATTATAAATCAAATTTTATTTTTGAAAAGACTTTCGTTTACTTTCGTAATCTGACAATTTAGTAATATACTTTTTACAAATGAAACTAACGTATTTATATTATTAAAAGTGAATCTATTTTAACAATAGATTTTGTTAAAGTTGTGAGTTGGCCAATTAAAAGTTTTGATTTTTAACTCATTCGGCCAATTAAATAATAATCGTTGAAAAGGTAAATGTGGACAAGACAGTTTGCTGACCTGAGGTTTATGTGGAACCAAAAAAATGTCAACTATATCTGAATTATACTTTTCCCTGATGATGACTATAAACCAGTCTTACTAAGCTAAATCACCAAGAGAAATCTTAGCTTGTTAAAGAATTTATCTGTATGTAGAGAACACAGACCAATGCATCACATCCATTTATATAAAATGAGTTGTTTTAAAATAATTCATTTAAAAGACATTTTAAAAATCTTTTTAGATTAATTTGAAGATGTTATAATTAAAAGCAACCTGTGATAGTGATAGAGAGAATCATTTTAAATCATTTAAAATCTATATTTAAAAAATAATGCAAGTAATAACTTTGCTTGAATTGAATTAAAACTAAAAGTAATTATTGATTCATAGACATTTTATAAAAAGAAAAAAAAGAATGTTTATCTAATTGATTAATTGAGAATGACTTGTCAAAGAAAAGAAAACCTCTTATGAAAGTGTTTAATAACTGATACAACCTACTTTTTATGTTACACATGTATATGTGAATTTTATACACTCTTTATGTATTTTAATGAAAGAATTCAATATGGAAAGTATATTTTGAATAACTTTTATTATTGTGTCAAATTAAAATATGTAAATGTCAGTGTTTGCGTACACATGCACACACATATATGTAAAATTATAATCAAATTTTTTTATATGATGATTGAAATATATACATCAAATATTCTGCACATCTGTGTGCATATATATCAATGAGCATCAAATAGAAATTTTAATCACTTATGGTATTTTTATACAACTTAAAATTTTAATCATTTATTTTATAATTATGTTACTACTATTCAAATATGTCCAGAGATTATACTGCATATCTGTGTGTGGATATATATAGGTGTTTTATATGAACATATATGTAAATCACAAAGTAATAACTTAAAATTATAGAGGTGTTTTATATGAACATATATGTAAATCACAAAGTAATAACTTAAAATTATATATATTAATTAAAATCAGAAAGCTTATATGTGTTTAGCCTTATCTTAAAGACCTTAACTTCATTATTTTTTATTGCTATTATATTCAATTGTTAAAATTATTGCAGTGACTTAATTCTAAATGGTTTTTAGATTAGAATATTGTATTGCATTATCTCTTGATCACAATAACAGTAAAAGAGCTTGTTTTCTGAGCTAGATTTGAGCATAATGGTCTGATATATAAAATGGGATGTATTTTAGTGTTTATGGTTATCCAGTGATGATAATGATATTCACATCAATCATCATCCTGGTTGACACAAAAAATAATCTTTTACACCCATGCACTATACTTATTTTAGTTTAGTCTTTATTAAAAATTAAGTCCATAGTTGTCAGTACATTAAAGGTACTAAGTGTCCAGAGCATTGATGATGATCAGTACATTTTAATATTCCAGCATTATTGTTTTTATTATTATATATCCAGATGTATTGGCACTTGGGTTGGTACATCCAAATTTGTTTAAATAAATGCCCCAAGATAGCAATGACTCAATAGTTAGCCTGGTCTACAGTAGACCCAGTTCAAATCAAGTCACAAGATTGATTGTTGATTTATTTAATGATTTATTAATAATTATTACTTTTCGGTAGTGTTGGTGAACTTATAGTTAAACTGTTCTGATCTCACAGAGATTTCCTCTCATGCTCTTATATATTTTTGTGATAGTATATATATTCTCTCTAAAAACTTTCTTAGCCTCAGAAAATTAATTAGTAGTAATTGATAGTTTATTAGTAACATCAAAAGTTAAAGTTTATCTCTATTTAATGGATATTGTGCCCTCATTTCTATTCATTATTATAATAACAGTCCATATAAATAGTTAATTTAATATATACAACTTTCTGGAGAAGTTAAAAATATTATTTGCAGAATGTCAAGAAAGTTGCTATTCTTTCACATTCTCACAAATATAAAAATAGCTTTCTGGATTTAAATTCATATTAAAACTTGGGGTCAAAGGAAAAAGGAATCTTTTTTACTTCAAAGACCTCCAACAAAGGAGCTATTATAGGTTTATGAGAAAAAATTACTTAGCCTCAGAAATTGTTAATTAGTAGTAATTGATAATTTCTTAGTAACATCAGAAGGGAAAGTTTGTCTCTATTTAATTGATATTATCTCCTCATTTCTATTCATTATTATAATAACAATCCATATAAACATTTAATTTAATATATTAAAGCAGACACTTTGCTATGTTTCAAATATGTATTAGACCAAGAGGGGGGGTTCAGTTAAAAATTCTACTTATAAATTCAATTTTAAATTTTTATTTAGTTTTATATTAAATGTGGATTATAAAAGTGTAGTCACGTGTATATATGTGAACTACATGAATCAGTAAAATAATTTTATATTCCCTAAAACTAATATAATTATTTAAAAAAAAAAAAAAAACTAACCTTTATAAATAAATTTATTTTTTATGTAACATTATTTTTAAACTTTGTAGAACAATGCTTAATTTCCAAAAATATTTTAATAAGTTGTGATAACAAAAATTAAAAGATAAGCATTATTTAGATAAGACATGTAATGGAATTAATTGATACAGAATGTAAAAATGTCTTGCTTTAATTAGTTAAAAACCTAGCTTATTAATTAATGATAAATCTGGCTATTTATGTGGGAGAATAATAGACTGAATGTGTGTAAAAGCTCCTCAAAATCTATTGTTTCAGGCAGTCTACTCAGCTGTTCAGTCTTTTTCCTAGTCAAGATTATATTCCAGACACTGGGGATCTTCAATCTTTGATGAAGTGACCAATACTTCCCAAGGTGAACTCCATATTTTAAGCTGAATCTTCATCATCCAACATGTTGTAAAATCATAAATCATTTAGATAGCTGACCTCTTAAAGCCAACATACAAAGAAAACTCTCAAGTGACTGCCTAGAAACTTATAACTATATAATGGATATATGTAGCTACTTATTCAAAGAATTTGCATGAAGCAAGAGTGACACCCTTAAGGACTTTGTGGTAATATAAACTTTCATATACCTTAAAGTAATCTAGGTGTTGTTATAAGTGTTTTCCTTAAGTATATGCACATTAATTTTGTTAACCATAATATTAGATTTAAATATTTTATTTGTTTTTATGCATTTTATTGATTTCTTTATGGATGGTTTTTTTTGATAGATGTTGATTTATACAAATAATTAACCTTAAGTTAATTTTAAAAATTCATGCCATTGAATTTTAATGTTTAAATATCTATTCTATTTTTTTTGATTAAATCAGTTTCATAATTTATTGCTATTAGTGATGGCAGCAGTCTAAAGCAAACAAAAATCTTATTAAATAAAATAAATTGAGAAATTCATAGACCAATATTTTCCTAGAAAATTTAATTCAACCCAATGTTTAAAATCTCTTTTGTCATATGCATATACAAGGAATATTGAAGTGTAAAAGTCAGACTAGTGTAGGCTATCGTAGTCTACATATAATAAATCATATCTGGTTATGGGTGTTGGCTTGGGCCTGATCACATCACATCATGCCTTAGCATATCATATGGGTTTTCAGGGTTTAGTAATGATATGATCAGTAAAGTATAAATGTCAGACTTGTTCATGCTATTATAATCTATTGCAAATCATATTTGGTTTTCGTTATTGTGTGCAATAAGATGGCTCATTGTAAGTCCACTGTATCTCTTTTGCATGGCTTGTGTTCAATTACACCACATCATACCAAAGAGAACTTTATAGGACTGCATAAGTTAGTAATGATACTAAGAAAGTTAATTCAAATCTGCAATACCACTATTCCTTAGGAATCATTGTTTTATATAAATACTTTGATAGTATTTTGCTTTTTCTGGATAATTTTTCTAGAGAAATATAATGGTCTTAATCAACTTTTCACTTAGGTCTTATCTGATGGGACTCATCCATGAAGGGACATTACTTTTTTTAATTTAATTTTATTTTGGTGAGATTTATTTTAATTTTTTTTTTTATAAATTTAGTATCGAATAAACATTATTTTGATTATTTAAATTTGCCTGCAGTTTTTATTGCTATTGGTCTATCAATTGTTTAAGTTATTAGTCTCATACTGTAAGCTGAAATAGGTTACATAGCTAAAATATAATAATAATGAGTAAAATTATTGTTCCTAATGTTAGAAATTCTGAGGTATTTGAAATGAAAACTGATATGCAAACAGAAGTCTATACTAGCTTTTTTTTTCCATATGTGAAAGCATCGGCCAGGAAGCAAACCTGTGACAAACGTCTGCAAGCAACTGCTTGCTTGCAAGGCGGCTGCACTGATCTCTCAGCTTTGACTTCATTTTCCATTTTCATAGCAATAGTCTTTGCAAAAGTCTTCAAAATTTGATATAGATTTGAACTGATCAAAAGCAAATATGGTAGATTCTGTATTTATATCCATTGTAGAATTTTACTAATAAGGATTGACCAGATAGTACATTTCAGAGATAACCCATTATGATTACAAAAATGTACAGAATTTCTTTATTAAAAAAATATAGGTATTTCTCCTTTTACATATTTAACATTCAGACAAGAACTCTTGACATTTTCATGCATTTTCAAACTTTATGCATGTACTACCCTGTGCAGTTTGATGCAGTTGGTAGGGGATCTGACTTAGAATTGGGACATCCCAGAAACAATTCTGTCACTTGATCTTCTTCTGCATGTCCGAGCAATGAAACCATTGGCATTTTGTTTTTTTTTATGCATAATATTTTTGGATATATATACTTAAAACATAAGATTTTTGCTAAAGCTACTATAAAGACATTTCAAATTTATCTGCTAAAATGCATGAAGTTAATTTATAATTTGCAAGATTTGAATGTTTCTTGGGATAACTTATGCTCATTATTGAATATTCCACTTTTTAAAAAAACCTTTAATAATGCTTATTGTTTAATCATAAACAACTCTCTGGTAAATCAAAATTTAAAAAAGGTAATAATAATACTTTTAAAAAGCAAATGCTTAAAGATTAATTTGTATAAATTAATTAAAGTTATATCATATAGTATGCTGTAAATATTCCATTTATTTGGATGATATACTCAAGCTATGGACTTTCAGATATGAAGGCCAAATTAAATGAGTAATAAGCAGTGATTGACTAAGTGTAGAATAGGATGTTGGTTCATTGAAGGCTAGATACAGTTTCTCATATAAATAGTATTTTCTGTGCCATTATTTTTCTTCTTCTGCTATTTAGGATTGGTGTAGGACCTAATCATTGTGAATCTCTCATAGCATAAGTCATCTTCCTATATTAATCATGATAATGGAATTAGGTATTTCTGCAACTACATTATCATCATTTAACTCTTCATTTAGTTTGGATATCTCAAGTCCTTGAGAATTAAGAAAGAAATATGGGACAGGCTTAGTATCTGGCAATCCTTAATTGCCATCTTTGCTTGAGGCAGTATAATCATTAATTCACTGTTTGAAACTGGATTTGAGACAGGGGTTCCAGCTGGGAAAGGCAAAGAGTACATATCTAAGCAGTCCTATTTAATGATCCTCTGTTTACTGCAGAAGTGGGAGGGGCTACAAAATGTAGTCTAAAAATGAACTTCCTCACACAGTCTGATAGTTTGTTGTGCTTAGTGGATTACTTATTACGACAATGGAAATCATAATAATATGTAGAAGTGAAAAGGCAAAAGGTTCATAATAGTAAAGATAAGTAGTATAAATCTAATTTTTGCTAATGTGTGAACATTACTTGATAAAAATTTGTTAAGACCAGAATGAATTATGGCACTCATGGCTAGAGAGCTGTTAAGATTTAAGATAGATATAGTTTTTCTCAGTGAAACTCATCTTCCAAAGTAAAGAAGTTTAATAGAACAGGTGGATGGAAGGTAGATCAGTCAATGAAAGGTTGACAGGTTAATGAAATTAATACTTGTTTTGTACAATGGTAATAGTGCCCACATTGTTAGTGTCTGTTCACAAAAAATAATGGCATTGATGTAAATTCTAATGATCTGTTATTCTTACATAATTTCTCAACATACTTGTTTAAGCAGAAAAACTGCCATAGAAAAACGTAGATGTAACCACACTCAAAAGAATGGCATTTAAAAGACTGCATTACAATTAGGAGTCTGAATATACGTATTATATGAGTCCTTAAAAATATAGATTGTTTGACACATCTTAGATCAGCATACTTCAAGATTAAAATAATATTTGCATTTAAAAATAATCTTATTCATAAGAAAATTGACATTCTTTCATATATACAAAATTTCAATAGCTATTAAACACTAAAATTGCTAATTTAGACCTCCAGGATTAGCATATTATTGGAGCATGGAATTCTCTTAAGGAGTGTGATGGATTAAAATTGCAAAAAAGATACAAACATTTGTTGATAATGATAACTCTAGATTTTTTTATGATGCACTGAAAATAATGTATGGACCTGAGAAACAGTTTCACAATCTTACCTTATTTATCAATGGCACTCTTTCATATGATGACAATATTTTGAAAAATGGAAGGAATATTATAAATCATCCTTTATATAATGATCTATGAATTGATAGGATGACTTTTAATGATTCTTCTTTTCTACTCATTTATATTTAGATAAAGATATTCACCTTAGTGATATCAAGACATCTGTTTATAATAACAAAGGCAAAACTTTCCATACAGCTGTGCCACCCACTGCAAACCAGAATAATCAATGGATGCAAAAAGGTTTGTGAATACAATCCCCATCTAGTGCATACTCATCCTATTCTGGCTTGTACTGAGTAGCATTTCTATATGGAGAGTTTTGCCTCTGTTATAACAGCTTGTGTAAGCATAGGGAATGGTGATCATGTGTTGTTCAGTGACTTAATCTCTTTGTAATCTTAAAAATAGTAAGACTGTCTGCCATTCTCATGAAGTATGCAGTGAAGTCTTAAATCACAGTGGTAATCTGTTAAGAAATATATGAGCTCATAAAGTTGTACCCCCTGATCTTAAATATATTTCTATTATTTCAATATTTAAAAATTTGAAGCAGAAGATGATTGCCGTAATTATCCTGACATATTATTTATTAATGACAGCAAAGGAACTTTCATAGATTTTGTTGAATAGGTTGCTTCCTGTCATATATAAATACTTGCCAGAAACTTAATATGGTTTTACAGAATCAAGAACAGTATAGATATGATTATATTGCCAGGAAAATGTAAAAAAAAAAAAGTGTCAGAAATAAAGGAGTAATTTACATATAGACTTTATTGATTTGGCAAAGTTATATAATTCAATCAAATAGATTTATGGGCTTATAAATTAGTTGTCTATTGATCAAATTATATTTGTATTATAAAGCTTCTACAAGATAAAATGAAAGGGTTATGACTACTGGTGAAAAATCTAAGTTTTTGAAATAAAAACTGGTTTTAAACAAAGTCGTGTTCTTGCTCTGACATTGTTTTCAATTTTTATGACGATTACTTGTATTAAGAATCTTTATAGACAGATTAGTGAAAGAGCTCTGACTAATGTGCAATATAGGTTTGATCTCTAATCCTAACCATAACATCTCTTAAGATTCTTGATTTATAGTGCGTTGTTGATTGTGTCATATTTTTCACTTCAAAACATGATTCATACAAAATACTTAACATTTTGAATAATTTAAAGATTAATGTTCAATAGTTCTTTATTTTCCAGTCACGGGAGAAAAGCCACAACATCTTTTAGCTTGTATATATATTGCCATGTGGATGTAAGCCGATTTAAACACCTTGCTCATGTTATTAATTATTGGGGTACAACATAGACTTCGATGAGCTACTGCTTTTAAAAAGTTACATTATTTAATTACAGCAAAATATTTACTGCAACTACATTGGCTATGTAAAGGGCTATCATTTTACCTAATTTATTGTGTGGAAGTGAAAGTTGGGCACCCCACTGAAGTAATATAAAGACATTAACAAAAGTTTTATTTAAAAATACAATGGCAAGGGCATAAAAACACTTAATATGTTCTTTACTTTGTCAGATATGGTACAATAGAGACCACTATTGTAAAGTCACATGATCATTGAATTGCACATGTAAAACAACTAACCGATTCAAGACATCATATGGCTTATGGCAACTTTGAGCATACTTTTTGAGGGAGAGATACACATCTTCAATGTTATAAGAATTATCTCGAAGACATTCTAAAAAAAGCACAATATTGATTATTTATATTATTTCTGTAAACAAATGCAAGATTTACATCAAAGAAATAATGTGGACAGCAAAGTATAATTACTGATTATACATAATAAACTTCTAATTGTAATATTGAAATTAATTAGTCCTTGATGACTTATCATATATAATACAAATTTATTTCCAATTTTCCTAAATTTTAATTACTTTATATGAACCCTTAATTAAACTGAATATGTTCTCTCTGATAGATCAGAGAATAAAGAACATTGAAGAGCTGCAATTAGACATAGTGCTGAAGTGTTTTAGAAGAAAGTTTTCTGTTAAAAATCAACATTGCAAAATATTGAATAACAGACAAAAGGATCAGGATGTTAGTTGGATGTGTTTGTGATTATTAGATTTGTTTGTATATTCATTGCAAAACTTATTTCTAGATCGTTTTTTCTTTTCTTTCTCTTGGAATTGGAATGATCATACTCATTTATGATTTATTGATATAGGTTATGTATAAATATATTCATGAATATTCCACTTATTTCCTTTAAAGATGTCTTCCAGAAGAAAACATTTTTTTTAAAAATTGTGTACAAGATCTCACATAACCAAACCAACTGCAGTATTATTTACTTTGGAGATTCTCATGCCAGCCTAGCAACAAGACTTGCCTGACACCAATACCTGTATAAAATGGTGTAAGGCAATCCAGATTATGTCTAGAGCATGAAAACAAACTTGACAATACATTTGAATCTATGTCTAGAAAAAAACAATGCTGAGTGTAAAATAAAGGAAGCTTGGCATATCGCCAATAATCATAATGCTACAAACAAAAAGAAATCCTGTTCTCCCTTCTTTAAAAATTGGATCATGTAAGCATATTTGCATACAATTTACATGATATTTATATCACACCCTTCACCCACAATTTCACTCATTCATTGCCATGACTATGATCTCAATACAAAGATATTGAAAGCATGCTTAATGTATTAAATTGAAAGCTTTTGCTGCTAAGCTTTTCTTATTTTGCACCCCCAAGTGTTCAATAAATCTATTACAATCATTTTAAGAAAAGTAAAAAGAATATAATACAGAATTAAAAAACGTATTTCATAATAAACTCCAGTAATGCGATTTTGTGAAAGTCACATTTCTTTAAAATAAACTCAAAGCCATTTTAATATCTAAAGAGAAATAGACAGGGTATGAACACAGACTTTCACATGACCCACCAATCTCCACACTATCTCATAACACTGATACACTTGAACACACATATGTTGAAAAGATAAATAATCACCAATATACGTATTTCATGCTAAACCAGCAATCATCAGTTGGTCCAGATTACCATCTCTACACATATATGCTACAAGTGCTCAGATATATATTAAGATAGCAAATCCTCCTACTTTAATGGACAGGCTTCAATCCACTCCACACTACAACTCTTCAACCGTCCATCCAATTGAAAATCTGATGATGGAACGCTCAAAGGCCACCCTGAGGCCGAGATTATACACAGGTATATATAAGCCTGTGTCTTTCAGCTATTATCTAAAGAGATATAATACTAGCTGCTTTAATTGGAAAAATATAATAGAAGATGGAATGCTTTGGGGAGCTACAATTAGAGAAGGTGTTGACATTTTTTGGTTCGAAAAGTTTATTAGAGAATTTTAAAAAGTAGTACCACAAGATAACAAATGAACAGACTAATGGAATATTAGAGTTTATGAGTTGGGTGCATAGGCATTATAAAATATTATGCATATATGCAGAACACTTTTTCACATTTTATTAGTAATATGATCACCCCAAAACAACAGAATATAAGAAAAATGTTACACAGGGATATTTGGTATACAAGTTCAATATAAAATTAAGCATTATATACTTTTCAAATATACTTTCAACTATGCAAGGAGTGATAGCCCCATCTTCACTCCAATTGGCTATATAATTATTGAGGAAAATATCTGAGAATAAATCTTAATACAAATAATTTCCTGCTATAAAAAAAATCTAGTTTACTGAATGAATGCAAATAAATTGGTCTATTAATTTTAACCATTTTTATTGTTGTTAATGTCTACTGTGTTATCACACTGTGATGCAATACAATGCACATGACCTCCTTTTTCAAAGTCAGGAATCTCTCAGCCCCTATGCCCAGAGATATCTGTTAGTCATCTTCCCTTCCCATTCCTCACTCTGTTTTTCCATATTATTCTCTATCCTGCTCCATCCCATTTCCACAATATCTTTGTCAACTCTATGGGCTTTATATCTAAATTCCCCTTATCTGTATAATCAATTTGATTATGTTTATTCTTCCACAACTTCATTATTTGTACCCTTTCTGCTTGTGGGTATTTATATTCAATTAACAAATGTCTAATATTTTCTACGCCTTCCTTACACAACTTGCAGACTAAATCACTGACATTTTTCAATTTATGTCTATATACCCTTGTTGCTAATGATCTTGTTCAAGCCTTAAACAGTAAACTACTTTCCTTGCTATTATTAAAATTTAACTTGCACCCAATATTGTGTTTTCTTCTATATATATTCAACTCTTTTTACTCTCCATACTAGTTCTACATCTCTCCAACTCCCTATTCTTCATTACTGCATCTATTCTTCTATCACATTCCTTTACACTATAACACTCAACAATTCTCCTAACACAATCATCCCATTTTGTGTATAAGTATACTGACATAAATTTATTATCCAAATCTTCTGCATACCATACTACCTTTCTCACCCATTGTGTTGCTTGCCCTTTACTCATAACCCAATTAAATGCTACTTTAGCTAATCTCTTATTATTCATCAACTGCAATCTATCAAACATTTTCATTTTCTTTTTGAATTTCTTATATAAAAACTTGACCATCCCATTTCTCCTTGATTGCCTCCTTTGCCATCCACATATCTGCATCTAATGCATGTCTTTCTACTTTTCTTTATACTTTTTATAAGCATTCTAACACCCTTTACTAACACATAACACATCATTACCATGTGTTAACCCTGCTACTGCCACTGCTTCCCATACAATTCTAGCTACATCATATCTATTAAGTGAAAACACTGCTAATTTCTTTATCAATCCTTTTCTTTTGTTTGCTTCATTAATCAATTTTTTCTCGCATTCATCCAAGCAATTTCTCTGATTACTTAAGACAATTCCTAAATAATAATACCTATTCATCACACATAACTTTATATACCCCAATAAAAATTCTTTGTCTTCTCTTTTCCCAGCAATAATCATTATTTTTGATTTTTCATCTCTAAATTTAATCCCCATCTCTTTACCTATTATTGCACATGACCTCAGCATAACTTTTACATCTTCCCTTCTTTCTGTGTACAAAAAGATATCATTTGCAAATAAAAGACCTGATAATGTATATAATCCCTTGCCACCAATTAATGGTATTCCTACCCCTCTTCCTAGTCTTTCTATTGCTCTTTCTATTTCTCTCAAATATAACAAAAGCAAAACAGGTGAAATGGGAATTCTTGCCTTAGTATCATTCCATTAACTTTAACTGATTCTATACTCCTAAATGATATGTATAGTAATTATTTGATATATAATTTCTTAATAAGATCCACTAAAGCTCTATCCATTCCCAAATTTATTAAACTTACCCATAATTTATTTTTATTTACTCTATTATATGCCTTCTCTATATCTATAAAATACATACACATCTGTCTACCTGTGTTTCTATCAATAAGTTGTGTAACTACAAATAAAGTATCTCCTATACAACTATCTGATCGAAAACCCCATTGCATTTATCCCACTATATTATTTTCTTCCATCCATTTTGCAACCCTTCCAGCCACCATATATATGAAAACTTTATATAACACTGACATTACCACTATTGCTCTAAAATTTTTAACTTTCTATGATCCTTACCCTTTCCTTTAAATAGTAGCCTTACTCTTGTATTACTCCAACTATCCAGAAAATATCTCTTCTATGCCATCTTATTAAAACATGTTAGCTAGAATAAAGATGGTGGCACCACTGTGGCACCTTTCTTCTAGATGCAGATTTGTGGACACCAAAGAAGGCAATTTAAGGAGAAATGGGGTGGTCAAGTTTTTATATGAGAGATGCAAAATGAAAATGATAGATTGCAGTTTATAGATAATAAAAGAATAGCCATAATAGTATTTAATTGGGTTATGAGTAAAGAGCAGGCAACAAGATAGGGGAGAAAGGTAATGCGGTATGCAGAAGATTTGGATAAAAATTTATATCAGTATCCTTGTACAAAAGGTGAGATGGTTGTGTTAGGAGGATTGTTGAGGGTTATAGTGGTAAGGAATGGGATAGAAGAATAGATGTATTAATAAAGAATAGGGAGTATGAAGAGTAAAAAAGTTTAAATATATATAGAAGTAAATGGAACATTGGGTGCAAGTTAATTTATGATAATAGCAAGCAAAGTAGTTTACTGTTTAAGGCTCGAACGGGATCTTTAGCAATGACGGAATATACACGTAAATGGAAAAATATGATTGATCTAGTCTGCAAGTTGTGTAAGGAAGGCATAGAAAATGTTAGGCATCTGTTAATTCAATGTAAATGCTTAAAAGCAGAAAGGGTACAAATAATGAAGTTATAGAAGGTTAATATGAACAAAGTGATTATACAGAAAGTGGGTTATTGGTTTTGGGTTTTTATGCTGGGTTTGAAAAAAAGATAAGGGGGATTTAGATATGAAGGCCATGGAGTTGATAAAGATTAAGTTGTGGAAGTGGGATGGAACAGATTATGGGAAAACTTAGGGTGGGGAATGGAAAGAGAAGGAAAAGTGGCTAACAGTTTCTCTGGACATAGTTGCTGAGAAATTCCTGACTCCATATAAGGAGAAGTCACAGTGCATCCTATCACATTATAGACACTTTTTTCTTTCCATTCTTTTTAATATTTTCATAATATTTTTTTAAAAAATTCTTATTGATCTTAACATTTCATAATCTATAATATATATTCATACACATAATTTATTTTAATCTTGAATATAAATCCTTTTCTCCAAAATCTACTTATATTTAGAGCAAAGATTGAAACAAATATTGTGTTCACTTTCTAAAAAAAAAGGATAAACTATTGATTTAATAAAGTTCATACATAACATTAAAATCAATTAAAATTAAAAAACAATTTACTTCTTATAACAACTTTTAGATCTCCACTCCAACGATGTCAATTTTAATTAGTATAATATCCTAAAGCTATTTCTCTTTTACTTCTTACCTACAGGCTAGTATTATTAACAATGAAGTCATCAATTTGAAAATTTACAATTAAAAAAAAAAAATGTTTGCAAATGCAGGAAAGGTGACATATTTGCTTATAAAGATGAACTGGGGAGAGAAGAAGAAAAAAAACGAAGCAAAAAAACGAACTTTAAATAAACAAATTAATACATGCCTATAAGCATAATATGATAAGAACTGAGTACATATTGATAGAGCTATGATATGCAGACTAAAGATAAAAATGTTACAAAACAGCTGAAGGCAGACTTACATCAATTTCAATCTTTGATTATTTTTTTTATTATTATAAATGTTTTAATTAAATAGTGAAAACTAATAATAGAAAACAAATGTGCGCAAATAAGTAATTGTATAAGCGTGCAAATAAGTAATTGTATAAGCGCGTATGTGCGTGAACGCATAATTTAAAGTCAATGCTGTACACAGTTTATTGAGATGATAGAGTGATTGAAAGGTTCTTTGATTAATAAAATTCAGCCCGTCTCTTCTGGTGACAGATGGAGTCACATGACTTACCAAAAGATTAACCTTATTATTTAGAACCATCATTATTGTGATATAATATTGATGCCAATCTTTTGTTTTGTACGTCACTAAGAGTCTTGTGACATACAACACATTTTTTAAAAATAATTTTTCTTTAATCACATATAGTAATTAAAATTTTAAAGTTTATCAACGTATTTCATCATCTGGTTTACTGTTAAAAACATTTGTTCAATTAAATTTAAGTACATAAAAAATTATAATGATTAGATATTTTGGTATTATTAATAGTAGATGCTGATAAGTCAATATCCACTTCCGGTAATTACATGAATGCACTCTTAAAAATAACCTAATATTTGCTTTAAATTTTAAACTCTTCATTGACAAATTTGTTATAGTGATATTCATTCTACCAACCCACAGACCCCAAAGCATATAGATATTGAACTGGATTCAAAATCTATATGATGATACAAGCTAATTATTATGTTTTCAGTTTGGGTTCTTAGCTTTATAACTAACTAAAAAGATAAAAGTTGGCCGATGGAGGAATGCATTGGATCCAAAGTTGAGGTTTAGGTGCAGTGCTCTCATATGCAAAACACCTCATTGACGATAAACCACAAGCTAGAAACTAGTGTGGGGATATTGGATGAATAGCCCCAGATTGGAATTTTGTTGCACTAATCTGCTAGGGAAGGATGCATTAAATCCAAAGATCTACATGAAGTGTAATCAGATGCAAGGCAGCTCACTGATGAAAGCCACAAGCTAGAAACTAGTGTGGGGATATTGGATTATAGCCCCAGATTGGAATTTTGATGTACTAATCTTTTAGCATCCATTGATTAATGTGGATGGCACTAGATTGCAATATTGTATGGAGATAGCTGCTATTATATTACCAGAGTACTACGATTATCAGATGTCACTTGGTCATCATTGGTTACCATTCTCTTAACCCAATTTATTCTAGCACTTTAATTTTAGGGTGATATGATATACTTTAATGTGTCCTGATACATGGTAATACAATACAATTTTAAACAAAAGAACAATTATCCAATTCATTTATATCAATGAAAATATAAATAGATCTTTTAATAATTCATAGTTGGTCTTATAATTGTAAATAATTAATCTTTTGAATAAATTTTACTAAATCAAAAAGGAAAAACATGCATATTAAAATTCTTATAAAGCTAGAGTTAATACTTTGTTTTAGTATCCAAGTAGTAAGTAGAATGTTTAACATTGTTTAACATTTCCATATGCCCTACTATGATGGGTTTGAATCCAAACCAGATATAACTTGATTATTTTTCTTTCAAATAAATAGAAAGCCTGGGGGATTTTTTAAAATTGTGATAAATTCAACTAGCCATTAATGCTGGTCAGTAAATGGGTATCTAAAATGGTTAAACATTCTAAGTTAATCTTAGATGTATGAATGTTTATGTAGAGATTTTGAAAACAAAAAATACTATTGTAATATGATGCAGCCTTATGAGGTGATATTATAATTCTAAGGTGCTGAGCCCAAAGTTTTTTTTAATACTTTTATTTGAGTGATAATTGCTAAGTTTTATTGAAATTTATTTAATGCACTTTCACATATTCATATTTAAAACATAATAGAGTAAAAAGATATCTCATTTTTCTTATAACATATAGTTTATGAAATTTCAAAATTTATTTTAGAAAGTTCACTATCCCTATGATAAGACAACATGGGAGTATCTCCATTACAAAGAAAAAAAAGTAAATTATATTCTATTACTAAAATAAGTATTTTGTTTTAGTTTAAATATTAGCATGCTATTTTATGTGGTTTAACATAAGTTTGTGGTGTAAGAGTGGTAATTACAGTTAACTATCTTTTCTATTTAAATCAATTTGCAAGGTGCAGGGCAGGTCAGACTCGTTTGAGTTCAAAGATCACCCCCAGTTTGTTACATCCAGGGTTTCGACTTTTTAAAAAACCTATACACCATTCATTTATTACTATTGGATTATTTCCATCATCTAATATGTATATTGAATGTCTTTAGAAAAATTAATTTTATTTAAATTTTCCAAATACATTCAACTGTTAGTAATAGCACATCAAACAGATTTTAATATCACATCAAACAGGTTTTCTAAAGACATTCAATACACATATTAGATGATGGAAATAGTCCAATATAAAAATACAACAAGAACACCATTATCACAAACCTTCAGGAAAACACCACTCATTTATGTTTTAATTTGTCTTAACAATAAAAGAGAATAATTTTTATAGGAATAATTTTGTATATTAATAATAAAAAAATTGTAAATGGGTAAGAAATAGATCATAGAGTAAAAGGTTCAATGATACATTCTTTAGAGATCAGAATCTCTCTACTGGATAATTCTGTAGTATTTACACTTTTTCTATTATAGAAGGATATATACAATATCTTGAAATTACAAATGTTGAGCCGACTTAAAATTCTAATAGAGCAAGAGATAGAAAAAACTTTTAAAAATCTATCACAATACTAAGAAAAATCTTAATATTTTATAACATTTTAAAATAAAGGTTGAAAATTTTTTAAAATAATTAATTGTACTCACTACAGATGATATTTTTATTTTCAAAAATTTCATAAAGTTGATATGCAAAAAAGAGCAAATTCATAAAAATGGATTGCATATGTCCATTATACATATATTTGTGTATATATATTTTTATATGTATGTATTTATAAATTTTTTAGATTAATGATATTTTTTTCCTCGATAAAATACATATTGTTTTAAATTACTATATTATATAAGTTTTTATGACGAATATTTCTTTTTGTGTAGATAAACGGGTTTTTATTCTATATTCTTTTAAAAGCATTGTAAAAAACTAGTATTAATAAAAAGCGAGTATTAATATATATTCTTTATACTTACATATATATTTTTAGTGGGTGGAGGAACAAAAGCAAATTCATAGTCTGCGGCATGTAAATGATTTTAGATTAGCTTGATGTCATTGAAAAGGTTATGGTTTATTTATCAATAATCAAAAGGTTGGCTCAATCGGTTAGAGCATTATCTTAAAATTCAATACTCAAGAATCTAAAAGTCTAGGTTCGAATCCCATACTAGTACTGTCACTGGTCAGGCCAGCGACACCTAAAGAAAAGTGAAGAAGAATACCTCTCGAAACGCTGTGCATATACTAACCTGTTTGATGCGCTATTACTAACAGTTGAATGTATTTGGAATATTTAAATAAAGTTAATTTTTTCTAAAGACATTTAATATTCATAGAAAAATACAAAAAGAGAAGTACGTTTTGAATAATTTTGAAAATTAAAAGATACTTTTCCTTTACTATAATTTTGCAGACACTTGTAATAAATTTGCAATACACCAGAGTTCAAAGACCAGCTCTTAAACTACTGGAAAAAAATATTCTATTATTAGTATTTAAAAAAAGATGATAAAAATCATAGGCAATGGCTCTCTACCTGAAAAAAAATTCTTAATTTGTTTGAAAATTTTTCACCAAATTCAAATTGGATTTGAGCCTTAGATAATGAACATTAAGCATTATACTATAAGAATCATCCATAGTTAAATTTACCTTTCAAAATATTAGTGATGAAAGAGTGTTTCTTAGTGATTAATATATAGTAGCATTAATTAGGTATCATCTGGATATGCAGGTTAAGTTTACATCAAATGATTCTGGAATATAGGGTATATGAGCATAGACTTTCACACCACCCACCTCTCTCCAATCTATCTAATAACACTGATACACCTAAACACAACTGATGATTGCTGGTTTAGCATGAAATACGTATATTGGTGATTATTTATCTTTTAGCATATATGTGTTTAGGTGTATCAGTGTTATTAGATAGAGTGGAGAGAGGTGGGTGGTGTGAAAGTCTGTGCTCATATACCCTATATTACATATATATAGCCACAAGTATATAACAAGCCTGTGTTTCAGTTATTATGATTCTGGAATAAAATAAAAAAAATATGGTAAATGTAAGCAAGATAGTTACACTATCAAACTTATTTTTATAATGAATATTTTATAGTGCATGTGTGTGATGTATTATTTTTAGAAATAATTCATCAAATATTTTTAAATTTAATATTTTTTAATGGCTAATATAAATGTACATTAATTGGTAAATGGGATCACTATTATATATACAAAGTTAAATTCACACCCAAAGTGTATTAATATGCAGCAACCAATCAGACATGGTTCTGAATGCTGAATGAAAACAACAGAAAATCTGACCAGTCTCCTTTTGGTTAGTAGTAGCTTGGACAGATTTGTTTTCATTCAGCCTGCAGAACCATATCTGATTGGTTGCTGCATATCAATACACCTTGGGTTTGGATTTAACTTTACATATATAACAGTAATCCCATTTACTAGTATTAACTTACATAAATATTGTACTTATGAAATTTGAAATAAATTTCAATATGTAGTGTAATGTCAATTGTAAAAAAAAAAAAATTGAGGGGGGGTTGATTTTAATACTGAATATATTAACCTGGACTGCATTGGACTATGTTGCTATGACAACATATAATATTGGACAAAGAAATGTTTATTATTAATTATATGTTGTAAAACTTGTGAATTGATTTTATTCATTTTAAAAATGAATGTCTAAATAATAAAATTTATAGTATTGATGAAATTATTATTCTTTATTATGTATTTTCGTTACTGCATTCATAATGGTATGTTACAAATAATACATCTAAATATATAATGACTTGAATATGTTTGTTATTAGTATAATATTATTAGTATAATATTGTATTGGAAAATATGTATAAAAAGTATATTTCCATTCTAGTATGAAAGAATGTAATCATAGTTGCTTAGTTTTTGTTGGAGTGAAAGAATCTTGTGTTTTAAAAATCGTAAATGTTTGTTATATATAATAATTGTGAAATTATTTTATTTTGTCATTATTTTATGTAATACGATTTTTATTTATGAGATGCTGGTTTAAGTTGACCAGAGTTAATATAGAGCATTGCTATAGTTTCTCTTATGTCAATTGAAAAAGTTTATAAATAGAGCTAAGCAGATTAAATGATAAACCATTAAGCATCACATGATCACTATCTTATAGTAGCACATAATTGTTTATAAACAAAGCAAAACTCTCCATACAGTATTGCCACCCTGTGCCAACCAGAGTAATAAATGAATGCCAGAAGGCTTGTGCATAAAATCCCTAAGCCAGAAACTAGTCTGGGGATATTGGATGAGTAGGCAGTAGATAGGGATTTTATGCACAAGCCTTCTGGCATTCATGGATTATTCTGGTTGGCACAGGGTGGCAATACTGTATGGAGAGTTTTGCATATTAAATGATCTCTCTCGTATATTGGCTTCGATAAAAGTGGACTTAAATTCCTTCGTGATTTTTTAAATTAATTTTTAAAAGAATATGATTATTAGATAGATAGAATGATGAGGTAAAAGCAACAGTGTTCATCTATTCAATGGACAAATTTGCCATTAAATTTGCAAGAGGTGACAATTTAATTGAAAGAACAAAAACTAATTCATGGCATTTAAAAATCATCTGAATATTTTTTTGCTTTTAAAAAAGAATATTACCTACTTTTCCATGATGAACTCTAAATTCTAACAACAGAAAAGTATACACAAAGATTATGTTCATCAGCTGATATAATTCTATGAACTTGATGGATTATTTATATGCAAGATATCATGGATAAAATTAGCATCCATTCACTTGTAATAACTTATGAATTAATTACTTGCTAAATGAAAAAAATTTCATAGATCAAATATGTGATAAATGAAAGAATAATTTGGATATTTGGAAAATATCAGAATAAAATATGCATCAAAGCATTGCTATTTTTAAAAAAATGTATAACTAATTATATCTTGTATTTATAAAACTTATATCAAAATGCCCATTGCAAAATAAAAAGAGAAAATATGGCAAAACCTTTGCTAAAATATCCTTATAGAGAACACACACATGCACCCATATATATATGAAATAAAAGTTTTTTTATTATGAATAATAAAAATATGGAATTTTTTCCTTACATTAAAAGTTGCCTCTTAGAACTTACATTATGTAAGAAATATATAGGGGGTTTGAACTCAGACTTTTTTTTACATGACCCTCAACTATCCATGCTATCTCAAACTGCTGATAAACTTGATCATACACATGTTGAAAAGATAAATAATTACCAATATATGTATTTTGTGCTAAACTAGCACTCATCAGTTGGTCCAGATTATCATCTCCACACACATATACAATCAATGCTAAGCTTTAAATTAAGATAGCCAATGTTCATACTTTAATGGACAGGCTTCAAACCACTCCACCCCACAACTCTTAAACCATCCATTTTATTGAAAATCTGATGATGGAACACTCAAAGCCCACCTTTGTGCCAACCTTTTCATTCTACCCATGTTGACCATAAGTCAATCTGACCCCTCACGTACAGGACACATAAGAAAGAGAAAACTTCCCATTGCATGTATATTTTTTAGAAAACCAAAAATTCTGCTTTAGTCAGTATAACACAACCATATATATATATATATTGTAACGATATATAAATATGCCGTTACATTAAATTGAAATAAAAACTTTTAAGTTCGCAAATAAAAATAAATGTATTAAAAAAAACTAAACGCTAAAATTAAAATGTTTGTTAAACGTATATATTCGCACAGATGCAAAACTTTAAAAATATTTTTTTAAAAAACAAATAAATAAGTATTTGAACGTACTTTTTTTATAAAAAAAAATAAAAGATTTAAAGATAAAATATTTTTGTAGATGGAAATGATTGTTCATTAATTATCCAAAAGCTGTGTAATTAAAAAGTCAGATGAAAAATAGATAAGAGAATAAAAAGATTTTAGCTTGACCAATGGAAGCACCAAGCCTCTCGGACCTTAACGGAAATTTGGATTAGTAATGTCTTTGTTCGTTCAATCTGGAGATTTACTATAAAAGGAAAAAAATAGTTTTTCCTGACAGTTCCAACTTGATTTTGTGAGAAGAACGATAAGACGCACTTGTCATTCTCTCTCATTTATTTTAAAAATGAAAAGACTGTGATTCCAGAATGAACCAGCTAAGGCTACCTCCAGAATATCAGAATGGTCTTCCATGAAAGCCTTTGGGGGAATTGCCAACAGGAACCTGGACTCTTCTACTGTAAGCAATTGAACTGAACAATTGTTAAATTCATAAAATTAATTAAGAACTTTAAAATTTTGATCAGTTAATCTAAATTTTTTGAAAAAAGAACTTTTCTCTGACTTATGTGTCAAATCAATTAATAATGTTTAATTTTATATGTTTTGCATTTGATAAAAATCATTTCCATTTTTTTTTATTGTATAAATTATTTAAATGCATGAAATTTAAGGTTGGGTATAGATGTTGCATAGATTTGTTAGCGGTTGATTATGTTGTGGTTTTCACATTCAATTAGAATATATAAGTCATCAATGTCACTGTGGCATCTTATGATGAATGCTATTGGTTTTTTGTATTCCCTATGCAATTGACGTTATCGATGATTTTGTATTTTGATCGGTTGTGTTTATTTTGAAATATTTTTAACTGTGGAATCTGTGCAGCCGATCTATACTCAACATTATAAAACAAATTGTATAAAATTCATCTGTGCTAATGTATCTAAAGGTTAAATTTAAGTCGGGCGTGAATGGCTATATAGATTTGTAAAGTTATATATATATAGTTTAACGGAGGGTAATCTTAGGTTATTTGTTTCGTAGTTAAATTGGGTCAATGGATTAGATGTATTGATGTAATTAGTAAATGTAGCAGGAGATCCACTATGGGCAGGATTGCATATATACGCCACCCACCTTCTGTTTGCCTATGGATGGAATTGTAAGTCGGCAAAAAGGACCGCAGTCCATTCCTATAGAGTTTTTTGTTTATTGTTCTACTCGCCAACAGATGTAGCATTCCTGTTGGTTGAGAGACAATGTCTTCTCTAACTTTACCTACTGTTCAGATGAACATTCCTGACAGTATAGTATTTTGTGTTGTTGTATTCATGCTGCATTGAATACATTGATATATCCGATGGATTGACGTTGGTTTGGCTGTGAACTTTTGGCCTAAGGTTAAATAAGGGATAGAACATTTTCTTTTCAAATACAATCTATGTAGTCTATTCATACTCGACCCTCTAAATAAAATATCAAACTCATTGCAATCTATTTAAATGTAAAATTAAAAGTTAATATAAAAATCTAAAATGTTAAATTTATTCCTCAAAATTTAAAATGATTCAAAATTTATATGTGCGTAACTAAATATTTGTTTGTTATTTACTGACAGTGGCTTTTATTTTTTATATATATATATTTAAGATGCACTTAATCAAGTTATTTATTATCTCCGCATCTCCATGAGCTAGTGACAGTGGACTAACGGTCTGAATATTTAAATAAAGTGGAATCTTAACAGTGCGTATCTGCCTACTTTATAAATTTTTCTAGGCTCAAATGCCTAGATGGCGCCCTTGTAGTGCAGGTTGTGGTTAGATTCGATCTTCACTTTCTTTTGGATTGTTATAATATATATATATTGTACCGTTTATTTATATATGGTACAAATATATTGGCATTTGGTAAAAGCTAAAAAAAAAGTAAATTTAGATTATTATTTTTTTGATTAGTATAATTTTTTTTTTTAAATGTACAATAAAAGTTAATTTTTTTTGTATCTAATTAAAAATAAAAGTAAAAATTGGAGAGAACAAAAGACACACAAATTACTAATCCAGATAAGCTAAAAGAAAAATATTTTAGCTAATTGAAGATGGCAGAATTATGCTAAAAAAATAAAGACTTTGTAACTGAAAAATGATAAAAAATGTACAAGATTATAAACTTAAATGCCATGATAATAATAACATGCACAGAAGTCTGAAAACTGGACCTCAAGTATAAAAAGGAAGAGACCAGCTAGATCAATGTCTTGTTTTGTCTGTTTTTCCTATGGCTGGCCCTGGATAAAAAAATATATACAGGACAACTCTATGCTGGGGCTTTGCTAACATCGTTCCTGAAGACGGACACCAGAAAAGCTTTCGTGACCAACCAGTAGGATAGACCCAGATCAACTTATAACCGATGGCCGAGCTCATTCTCCCACAAAAAAAACTATGCATAGTAATCTACAATCTTCTTGCTAAACTTACCAGTAAACTAAGATTAACTTTTCCTGATTGTGACTTAAAGTTTGCAAACAACTCTTTAAAAAAAAGCTTAAGATAATCCCGATAGAGACTTTAATTTTATTGTTCAAGAGACTCTTGTCTACTCAAGAACTTTAATTGTTAACTGTTATTTTTTATTAATGGATTCATGTCTGGATTAGTGTGTGTTCTCTCCAGTTTTAATTAATTAGTAATTTCTCTTTAAACATTTTTAATTTGTTAGAATAAAATATTTATTTCTAATACCAACTTTTCCTCATATGTTATTGATGATTATTATTAGATTTATTAATATTAGTTTAGTAAGATTTGATAATATTATTTACCTTTGCCAATATGTGTTCACTAAGCTCCAGGAATAATAATATCTAGAAAATAACCCTAGTTATGGTAAAATATGATACCGATTCTTTTAAAAGCATTTTTCTTTTTAATTTTCGAGATGTGATGTGATGGATTTCAGCAGATTCTTATATGAATCCTGGTACCCTTATAAAAGAAATAAAAGCTGATTCCATCGATAGCGTAAATTGTAACAATTACTAGATAGAATTGATCAGGAAATATAGTTATGTTTTTTTAGAAATAGGAATGAAACTTTATTATTTTTCCATAGCTTGATCAACTCAAGCATTTTATGTGTAACAGAGACCTAGTCAGATAGGCAAAATGCTTCAATATATATATACAATTAATAAGAAGAGGAATTAAACTTACTGAGAACAAAAATAAAATAAGGTAGCCATTGAATGTATCTTCTGCACTTTCAAATGACTTGAAGTGAAATAATAGTTTCAATGATTGTTAAAATGTGTTTGGATTGTTTTTATTTTATGATTTTTATCAATCTGACTTCGCAGATAATAATGATATAGCTGAAGTAATGCATAAATAATTGTTATTATTTTAATATCAGCACACTTTTGAAATCACTTCATTCCATTTCAAATCATTTTAATGGTCAGTATAGGACTCTCACCTGTTAAATTTTACTAAGTTGTTTTTATTTTTAAATATTCAACATTCCTGTAAATTTGTTCTCTGCTATTATATACATGACACAATTTAAGCATTTAAGATATATAACAAAGTGCAAAATTATGAATTATTATTACAATAATTTATATTAGTGATAGGAATAATAAAGAAAATGGAAGTGAATAATATAAAATCTTCACATTCTTATTCCAAGATACTTAAGATTGGCCTATATAATTGAATTTAGGTACAAAAGATGGTGTCTGCTCTTATCTTTTCAAAGACTCTATCTTGTGCCTTGGATTGAGTTTCCTACCATGTAACAAAAACAATTGGTTGAATATAACAATGCATCACCTGTGCAAAAAGTTGATTGCCTTCTGTTTAGAATTACACTTTAAAACTATGCTAGTAAAGCTTGTGGTTAAACACCTGTAGAGGTCCCTACTATCACATTTTACACGCATATTTTCGAGATTACAGCCTCAGTAAATATTACTTAGTTTATTACAATTATTCTAATTAACCAATAAAAGTTACAAATGAGGTGATATAGGTACACAAATCATGCATTATAGTATAGTGACTTCCTTTTCAAGTGTTTTAAACCAAAAACTTAATTTTATAATTAAAAGTTCAATATTAATACCATACTATAAAAAGTATGAAGGTAAATTCCACATTTAGGACCCATATAAGTATAACCCTTACTCCACCAAAGATGAATGGGATACCATAATACTGTTGCAATTTTTTTTTTGTTTTTATGGATAAGTGTAAGAACTCATCAATCAATCTCTAATAACTTGGGACTTAAATGTTTAAAATTAAAATAATGAACTTATAGCATAAAAAAACATGGCTGGAATCCAAAAGAACTATGATACAAATTCAATTTTACTTTTTTTTTTAAAATCATTCAATTAAAAATAATATTTTGACACAATAATTGAAAAATTTGAATAAAAATAAAATATGCATTCCAATAAAATGCTAATCCATTTTTTCATATTTTTTCTTCACAATTTATCCGGTTTTTTAGTCTCAAAATTAGCACTACATCCCTCCTCAAAGTGTCGATGAATTACATTGATTATTGACAGATCAAAATTCCATAGAACATTTACCCACACATATTGTTTTTTAAAAAAATTAAATGAATTCTTTGTTTTTCCATTGGTCTAAAATTAAAATGTTTTGTTCAAGGACCACATTTTATAATGAGGTTATTATGAACTAATTCATTGCAAGCAGTTCTGGTCATACATACACATACTGTTGTTTTATCAATAATTCATTGATCATTTCTTATTCCTTATAATGTTTTATTGTCCTTGGATTACCAATCTAAAAAGCAAGCGATCCCTTTGAAGAAGTGATTATTGCTGACATATATGAAGCACTAAAGAAATGAAAGGTTTTTTTATGCACACTGCACTAATGATAGATCTTACAAATATTATACACATATATAAAATACTCCATATATATTTTGGCACACTTTGAAATTAATAATAAAATATTTTGAGTTATAATATTAGAATTGAGTGTAAAGCTAACATCAAAACTATATATATATATGAATTATCTGTTTGCTGTGATATTACTAACAGTTAGTGCATTAACTAACCTGTTTGCTGTGATATTACTAACAGTTGAATGCATTTGGAATATTTAAATAAAATTAAACTTTTCTAAAGACATTCAACACACATATTAGATGATGGAAATAGTCCAATATAAAAATACAGCTAGAACACCATCATCACAAACCTTCAGAAAAACATTACATAGTAATCATTAAATTGTCCTTATTTATAATATTAATGGTTCCTAATACAGTTTTTACATATCTATCATTTTTATTTGTATCCCCTTAAGTTCGGATAGATTGCAGTTTTTTGTACTTAGAATAATAAACTGTATGCATGATCATTATGAGCAGAATGACTGCTGTTAGTATATGTGTTTATTGGATTTCTAGGCTCAGAATATTAACACCAAATACATGTGGTTGTTCTCTTTATCACACAAACGTAGGACATTTTATTTGTTGAAACAATGATGTGTTTTTATATGAACATTATCATTTTGATTGTATTAAATTTAGATGCATGTATGTTATATTATAATAAAACACAAAATCTATTAAAGCTTTATTGGTTTTTTTAGATATATGATATAAAGATACTTTTAATTTCCCACAGAAATAGCTTTTCTAAATTAAAAATATCACCCAATTCTTTAACAATAAATTTTAAAAATTGCTGACTGGCATATATGGTACATTGATAAAGGTGAAGCTTTATATATTATACAATAGTAAAATACAAATCATCAGCTGTAAAAAGTCATTACAAAAATATAAATAATTGAATGGTTCCAGAGGTCACTGAATGTTCACCAAGTAGAAGTGTCCAATTCAGATTCACTTTAGAAACTTCTAGTTCTTAAGTCTCTACTAAATCACTTAGCTAAACTTCACAGGGCAAGCAGTTACAATTGGAATGACAACAGCAAATCCATTTAATAAGGAGAAATATTTTTAATCAGAAGGTAATTGGTCTTTTAGATGCACTGTTAAACAAATTATGAATGTTATGGTGAATATGCAAGATACTCCTAAACCCAAATTCAAGATAAAGACTTTTAAAAGATAGAAATGGCCATCTTATCTTTGTACCTAAATGCAATTATATAGGCCAATCTAAAAGATTTTGGAATGAGGATATGGAGATTTAGTCTTTGTAACTTTACACCCATTACATTACTAATTTATAGTTAAACCCAGTGAAATTTTCAAATTTGCAGCTGGTAAATATTAGATGATGTTATAATCAATTTAATAACAATATACCTTATAAAGTGCAGTTTTCATTAGTAATTCTTAATCAGAAGGTAATCAGTCTTTGCCATGTGCTGTTAAATCATGTTACTAACTCACCAATGTTATAGTGAGTACACAAGACTTTATAAACAAAGCAAAGCAAAACTCCATATAGTAGTGCCACATTGGATGAGTAGGCATTGGATAGGGATTTTATGCACAAGCCTTCTGGCATCCATTGATTACTCTGTTTAGCACAGGTGGCACTACTATATAGAGTTTTGCTTTGCTTATAAACAATTATGTGCTAGTATTGGAGATGTGATCATGTGATGCTTGCTGGTTTTACACAAGACTTTCAAACCAAACACAAGATAGAAACTTTTAAAAAAAAAGAATGGTCATCTTATCTTTGTACCTAAATACAATTATATAGGCCAATCTAAAGAATTTTGGAATGAGGGTATGAAGATTTAGTCGTTCCAAGTTTACATCCTTTACATTATTAATTTATAGTTAAACCCATATAAACAATATATATTAAAATGTGATATTTTTAATATTTTGAAAACAAGCTAAAAATGAATTTAAAAAACCCAATCAACACAAATTAGATATAAAACTTTGCAATTCGATATTACTATATTTTGTTTTACCAAGTGTAATATCCATGGGTTTATTCACACAGCAATTTTCAATAATATAATTAAATAAGAAATGACTTAACGTTATTTCCCATAACAATTCAGGGAGCAGATATTTGAGAAATGGTAATAAACACTTTTTCTCAAACAGAAGTAAATCTATTAAAAGTTGTAACTATGACTATTGATAATGTTACTAACATGGTTGACAAAGAATTATAAGATTCATCAATTTTTAAAAGTTATAACAGACACTATATATTTGGATTTCACTGCATTATATGCTTATAAGCATTATACAGAAAGAATAATTATCATTGTTAATTTTTGTATATGCCTTTAAAATACTTTTAGAAATGTTTTATTAAATATAGTAGACCCAATGTATAATTGTTATCTATAACAATGTTGCTGTAATGTAGAAAATGTTCAGTAAATGAAATTCACCTCTTTTTTAAAAAAAAATAAAATTAATTAGTACAAAAAGTTATTTGACATGTAATAAATTTTTAAATTAATGTTTTTATGAAATTATTTTGCATTTAAATGCATTGTCCAATAACTTGGCAGGTATGAATGAAATTATAACTATAGATGATATTATAAAAGGATTTAAAACTAAATTTGTCAAGCATTATTGATGGAGAGGTCAGCGCAGCTGCTTTGCAAGCAAGCAGTTGCTTGCAGACAGTTGTTGTGGGTTCACCTCCTGGCCGATGTTATGACATATGAAAAAAAATAAAAAAAATAAATTCAAAATTTTAATTGAAATATCAATTCCCAAAACTTTAAACATTTTCCTAATTTAAAACAATTATTTTTAACTTTTAAATCTTATGAAAAATCTGATATTGTTAAAATTACAACTGAATTTAGAAATGTTATAGGATTATTAATTAATGAATTTTGTGCCAGGTTTGCAAAACTTGAGGAAATTGCCAAGTTCTGTATTTAAATGGGAATAGAAGTAGTCAAGCAGTTGTCCCAGGTTTGCGGGTTCCTTTCCCAGCTGATGCTATGACACATGAGAGAAAAAAAATGGGAACAGAAGTTAGTTCACTTAATAATTGATTTAAAATTATATAAAAAAATCATTTAAATCATATAATAAATAAAAATTCTGTCAGTAAAATAAATATTAACATTTTGGGATGCTATTTTAAATACATTAGTTGTTTAAGCAAGAAGTACAAATCATTGTTTACTGATATTTATTAAATTAAATTTTACAAACTGACTGACCATGGTACAGCTTATATTTTTTAAAAGGGATTAAGTATGAACCAGTTGCTGTGAACTATATATTGTTTTGTGTTATAATTGTGTATGTAAGCGGTCACTTGTGTTTTCAAATGCCACATGACCTTCAGAGCAGTAATCATTACATTACTAATTAATATTATTAAAAATAATGCTGTTCTTAATTATAGTAATTGGCATTTTATTTTATTTTTAAACACATACAGACACACAAGCATAAAAGTGTTCACTATTTCTAATCTAGCTACTACTAAACATGTCTGTTTATTAAATAAAAATTGTATAGATAGTCAGATTGGCTATGAAAAACTCTCTGAACAAAAAATTCTAAGGTTCCTTAAAATAAAAAAAATAATTTCATTCACATTATTTTTATTCTAAATTATAGATAGGAGAGACGTTTTAGTCCCACAAGAAATAGTTATAGCCAGTATTCCAAATCCAAATTGAAAAAAAAAAAACAGAAATGAGTACACATTAATAATTAATTTTTTTGTTTACAAAAAAAAAGAAGAAAAAAACCATTAACCTCTTTGTTGCTGATTATTTTATTGGCCGAGTGAGGTAAAAGTCTAAATTTTTAATTGTCAATTCACAAAGTGAAATGTCAAAACACAAATTCAATCATCAACATATATTCATCTTTTAATATTATATTCACTTTAGTTTCGTTTGTAAAAAGTATATTAATGATTTGTCAGATTATGAAACTGAACAAAATTTTTTCAAAAACAAATTTCTCTTTATATTTATCAAAATATTTGTGAGCAGCAACTGTAAAATGAAAAATTTTCTCCAATGAAAACATTTTATGATGTCAGCGATTTTCTTTGCTAATTTTTATGCTGAAAAAAAAGTAAATAATTTTGTTAAAGTCTTAACTATTTTTCTAAAATAATTTTATTTTTAGCATATTCTATCAAAATAATTTGTAATTTGTCAAAAAATACGTTTAAAATGGTCTAAAACATTCGTTTATCATTTCCAAAATGAAACAAAAACAAATTATAACTTTTGAGTTATTGACATTTTATTTTCTTTATGTCAAAATGTAACAGCCAATAAGATTCAAGAAGAGCACACCTACTTTTTTTGTTAAAGTTTTGAGACTGTTTTATTGTTTTTTTACTTGTAAAATAATTCAAGAGAGGGCAGCATCTTACGGAACTTTTTCTAATTTTTCAAATGATGGTAAAATCTTAACCGTACCATTAAAAGTGACGGAATTTGAACGGTCGGAAGCAGCATCAAATCATCATGTTTTTAACCATGATTAGCAAACATTGCATTTTAACTAACAAAAATAATATATGCTTAACAATTAAACTATTTAACCAAAACTTGGTGGCCTAGCAGTTAGCATAGCTGCCTTCCAAGCAGCTGGCCTGGGTTCGCTTCCCGGCCAATGCTTTGATATATGAAAAAAAAACTATATGAGTTTGTATACACTTCCCAGGGTCAGTATCTTATAATAAATATTGAACACTGGATAGTGCACTAGTTTGTATTACATTAAAAAATGAATTATACAAGACCATAAAAATAAAAATTACAGTTTAATCTCAGCTATTAAATAAAAACCTAATTTTTGGCACCCCCTTCTCCAGTATAGATGAAATATACTTAAAGAATGATATAAAGTTAATTTGCACTCATTTATCCTTATTGTAAGATATAGACATTCTGATATAAATATTATAAATTTAGGGTCAATGAACCCCTGATATAGTGATTAGAAAATCATAGCAAACAACCATTAAAGACACATTTTCTTATCATTTGATCATTACTAATCAACTCTTAGGAGTCACTTAACCTTTTTTTAGTCAACATTTAACATATTTATTAAAACTAGCTAATAAATAAATGTGCTTTCAAGAAATGTTATTTTTTTAAAATAATAAATGTTTTACATTAATCAATTTTATTAGTCGTTTATTATACAAGAGATTATCCACTTAATGAATAATATTTCTGTAGTATAATGTTCACTACACCACTCTCACACAAGGTTGAGACTGGTTTGTATCTGCTTTTAACACCTTGTGGAAGAGTGTAATCATAAATATATAAACAAAAACAATACAGAAATATTATTCATTAAGTGGATAATCTCTAGTCTAATGAATGATTAATAAAAATTATTAATAGACACCTAATTTCCTTTTTACATGATAGATTAGTTCCTGGAAATTAAGGTAAAAAAATAAGGAATTTAGTTTTGAACCTAAAAAACAATTAAATAAACCATTAAAAAATTTTCGTTAAAATGTCATATTTTTTGTGTTATCAAATTTTTTTTCATGCACATTGAACATAAAAAAAAAAAAAGAGTTATAAGAACATAAATTTTATTTGTAAAATAAAAAACTTGAAAGTGCTAACACGATGAAACACTTATTGGTTTTTCTACACAAGCCATTTAAAAGTTTAAAGTTTAAAGCATATTGACCCTGCCACGTTATAAGTAAAAATTTAAAAAAAAATGAAATACAAATTACTAATATAATTTATCAGAATTTATTACTTTTATTTCATTTAACTTACTATCTTTTTTTTAATTTAGCAATTAATACACTCGAAAAGAGAAATTGTAGTCTTACAGAACTGTACATTTGTCAAAAATAGGAGTGACATCTTGCTTAAAACAGAAAAATATCCAAAATTTTATTCGCTGTCATTTTCTGACAATAAATGCATTCATTTGTGTATGATTGGAATACTACTGCTATCACTAAAACTTATCATCTATTGATTTTTGGCAAAATTAATAAATATAAATTTATACAAATTAATCAATTAAATATAAACAAAATTATTTTTTTCTAATATCAACACTAACAAGGAATTTTTGTTAAAAAAAAAAAACAAATGTCAAAATGCAAGCAAAGCATCAATATCAAAAAGATACTTCCTGTTCAAAACAAAATGCCAAAAACCTTACAATGTAGACAAACAAATTTTTCCATTTGCAGGAATTTTGCCAAAAAAGATATTTTTATTTTTAAAATAATGGGAAATAAAGAGATGAAACTTTTTTTAAAAATTAAATGATAATAACACACATATTTATTTATTTTTAGTTTTGTGATGTAATCATTACAAACTCCACCTCAGAAACAAATTTGTAAATAAACACTGAATTAAAAACATTTACAATCTTCTAAAAAGAAAAATAAATTATTTCATATTACTTGCATCCAAATTATTTAAATTAAAAAAAAAAAAAGTTAAATAAGAACTTAAGACAATCTAAGAATTACTCTGAGAATGTAAGATGATTTTTTTAAGCCTTCCAGATAATAACATTCATTTTTTCATTCCAATCATGAATATGTCACAGCAGCTCTAATCCCAAAGTACCATTTTTTTAACTGATCATGTTATTTTAAAACAATTTGTGTACAAAGAGAATCTAGCTCCAAATGTATTATCGGAGGAAACATGGACTCTGATTGCATTGTAAGGATGATTGCTGGTAAAACGCTTTGTTTCTTCTGTCTAAGATATTGCTTTAATAATCAGAGGTTCAGATCCTTATGTTATCAAAATGGATATTTAACTGAATACATCAGATTTAGCATAAATACCTAAGCTTTCATAGTTGTAGTGATTTTTCCAATGGTGATCTGACCAAACTCTAGATTGACTAAGTGACTCTTGGTAGTGTGAGGCAATTTGTCTAGGTGAGTTGGTGAGCTTAATTGGTCTACTTGTGTGTTAACAGTAGACCAGGTATTTGGGTTTACCTCTTGCCCGGAATAACACTATCTTATATTTATTTATAATCATGTAATTCGTCTTTATGTTTGTAATTCTAGTTTTCCTTTTAATTTACCATGTATACATAATTGTCACTGTAAACATTGTATTTGTTTAATAAATATTTTGGAAAAAAAAAAGATAATTTTTTTGTTTTTTAAACTTGTATTATTTCAAAATTATGGGGAAAAAATGAGTAAAAGGAGAATTAGGTGTACTTCTATTAAGTGGTTTGTGTCAAAGTGTGAGGGTCATGAATTTGACACATCAATTAAACTGTAGAAATTAGCTATGTATATATACTGAACAATGATAAAAATTTGTATAAGAAATTGTAATTCAGGCCAACTAATGAGGGCTGGTTAGCACAAAATGTGCATCTTGGAGGTCATACATCTTTTTTTTGTCTTTGGTCATATGTTTATGATTCCAGCCTACACAAAATGTTAAAAGTGGATAGAAATCAGCCCCTATCTTGCATGAGAGTGATGTAGTGAAAATAACACTACAGAAATATTATTCAACAAATGTTATACAATTTAAATATTACTATACTTGATAAAATGAATTTTGACAGTCATATTTTGAATATGATATATAAAATTTAAATTAATATTAAAATTAAATATAACAAAATTTATCACATGCACGAACTTTGTTTTAAATACATGCATACATAATGTTAGATTAAAATTAAAACCAATTCTACTTGAGACTGTTTTGACTGAATTAGTCATATCAGATTATCCAGGCTTATATTATATTTTAAATATTTTTGGGCATTTGCTTACATTGGTAATTTAATAGTTATAAATTTATTTATTTTTTCCATATATCATAGCATCGGCTGGGAGGCGAACCCACAACCATCTGCAACCAACTACTTGCTTGCAAGGCATTTGCTTACATTGGTAATTTAATAGTTATAAATTTATTTATTTTTTCCATATATCATAGCATCGGCTGGGAGGTGAACCCACAACCATCTGCAACCAACTACTTGCTTGCAAGGCGGCTGCGACGACCTCTCGGCTAACAAATTTGTTTAGATATATAGAGCAAATGCCCAAGAATATTTGAGATGTTATCCCTATCTCAACCGTTTGATAAAACATGTTTACCTGAGATGTGTCTGATAGTAGGTTTATGTTTTCCTTTGCTTCTGGATAAGATTGCTACCAATCTTAGGTAAAAGTGATTCAAGTTAATGTTAAATACATATATTCAGAACATATTTATTATTGACAAACCTGCAAGTGTTATGTTACAAAATGATTTTCCGCAATAAATATAAATCTATACCTCCCACGGGATTTTTAAATTATTTTCTTTTAATCTTCAAACAAATGTTTATTGACTTCAATAACATTGTTAATGTTTAACAATAATTCTATTATTTAAATGAAAATATTTTTCGAGATTTTGTATCAATTTTATTTTTCATGTTTTAATTCACAGAAGACCTGATTTAATGTCAGAATTCCTAGCGAGTGAATTTTTAATGAGGTTATTAAACACTAATCCATTTAGATCTGTTAATTTGAAAACACAGAATATTAAAATCTGAAAACATCGAGATAATTGGATAAATATTTATAGATCTTATTGATCAATTCTGTTTTATTTGCTTCTCTATGAAACTGATCATAAATGGAGATAATAAAATTTTAATTATTTTTTGAATTTATTTTAATCTCTACTAGAAATAAAAAGATAAAAATATTACGAGTTAAAAGAAAATACATAAAAGTTGTGATTAATATGAGATGGAAGTACATTTGGTAAATGAATACATTATAACACTTGGCTAAATCAATAAATAACAGAGAGATAAAGGATATTAAAATATTCCGAATCCGCCAATATCATAAAAATTTCAAATTGCACTCCCTGGAGTGATATGCGAAGAAAACGTATATTTTTATATATGTGTAAAATATGTACACACATATATGTATGTGAGGCAAAAACTTATTACAGTTGATAGATGATACACAGAGGCAAGTAATGGCAGGTTAACCCATGATAACTATGTGACCTCACTTTATCACAACACTGTCTTGCCTAATTATTTCGGGCAGAAAGCTTCACCTTAATTATATTTATTTTTATTAATATCTTTTTTAAAAATTATTTATTTATGTATCAATTTTAGCAAAGATTTTAACCGTCATGAGGTAAGATTTTGAAAAACCATTTTTTTTTCTTCAGAGATATACCTGAATATATATAATATTTTAAACGCCCCTTAGCTATATTCTTTCAGTCTTTTACATAACTCTTAGAATACACTTTAAGATTTCAAATGCCCAACTATTATCATCTCTTTTAACAAATGCATTATGTTCATAAAGTGCTTAAAATAAATCATGTTATAATAATAATTTTAAAAGACACTGAATCAAGGTTATAGAAAAATTATCCGCAGATATAGACAGCTAATGTTTGATGACAATATTACTTTTAAAGCGTTAATATCAATTTTCAAAAATAATTTCCTATTTATTATTTAACTGCACTTGATATGTAATAAATATGAATTCATGTAAATTGCCACAGCCTAATCAATAACAACTATAAATAATGTTTCACAACAAAATAATGTAGGTCTAATTGACTGTTGTGCATATTAGATTGACAACCCCATGATATATGTGTCAATTAGAAGAACATGCAATTGTGCAATATAATATCAAAGCCTAATCTTTCACCAAACAGACAACATCAGACATAATTCTGAAGGAATTAGCATCACAGAATATTACATCTATATTTGCATCACAGAATATTACATCCACATTAGATATAATAGAATTCTTTATTCATACAGTGGATTATGATGATTTGATTCTGCCATGGAGATGTAAATTTAAACTGATACTAGTAAAACTGCAAGGAACATCTCAGTATTTAATTATTATTATAATTTAGGGTCTATTTAACAGGTTAAATGTCAAATAAAAGGTGTATTAATCTTTTTATCTGCTTATGAATTATGAACATGAAACTAGTTGACATCTTTATAGAATAATTAAATGTAGTTTTTCTGTGTCAGATGCTGTGTTGATAATTGAACAAACTTTAGATGTGAGGGTCAACTATGAATGATGAATAAACAGTGTTGAACCAAAAGCTTTCTGCTGCCTTGTAGGAGAGGGTATCGGCTCATCAAAGACTACTGTCTTTTTGCCTCTTTCCTTTTTCCGTCAAGTTATTATAAGGTATGGTGGTCATTTCATGTTATTTGACATCTATTAATATTAACAGTGACAATGTGTAATAATATTTTCATTCTTTAACTACATCCACAGCACTTCTGATTCTAATTCACTATTTTTTTTGGCTCAAGTGCTCAATGATTAAGAGAATAACAACAAGGAAAGATCTAATAGACTTAGCTGTGATCTTTGTTTAAGGCAGTAAAATCACTCATGAGTCAGTTAGGAACTGGATTATATGTTTAGGCAGTCCTATTTAGATGTACTTCTGCCTAACACCAAAATGGAAGAGCTTAGCAAGTGTGATCTAAAAAAGTCCTGTTTCAAATACTCTGACTAGGTTGTCATGCATCATAGATTACTCATTTCAGCTATAGGAATAATAAAAATAATAATTAAAAATATCAGTAGTAAATTATAAATACCTGTGCATGCCTCTCTACAAGGATATCTCAACACAGATATCTCTACAAATGAGCCGTAAATAATCCCGAAGATAAGTCTAATCTTCCTCAAACATCAAAATGCAATGGGCCACACATTCAAGCCCATAGCTGCTAATATCACATGCATTGAATGAAATGTATTCAACTGGAAAATTAAAGATGCCTCGCATATAACTAATAACCCTACTGCTTCGCCCTCTCAATGAAATGGACAATATAATTTACATAGATTTAAATAAACTTACAGCTGATGTGTAGATATAAACCCAATTACACATACATTAATACTATGAATATGAGAACATACTTCATCCTCAAAAGTGCTAAGCTTTAATAACCCTGTCATTAGCAAAAGGGAAAATAGCATCCAACTATCAAGTAAGTTAAATACTTCAATCGCTAATTAAAATTATTAGTACTTCATCAATAAATACTGCAGCATACCCGGTCAACCCATAAGTGCTCTGAATCTAGTTTTCTAAGCTGAATACATTACTCAGTTATATTTAATAAAAATAAATACATATAATACACTTTTCCCTTAGTCATCATTCAAAACGTTTTGGCCAATTTATTACAAACAAGAATGAAAAGGACAATAATGAATTGTATCTTAATTTTGATAAGTCCACTATTTATTGCATTTAAAACACATTCATTTATCAAGAAATATGTTTTCTCCATATATAAGACTAGCATCTTTTAGGTAAGAACATAGTAAAGATATGCATAAAAGTGCAAAGTAAAAAGATCCATAAACAAGTGCCAATATTAGATATCTTAAATAATGAGTATATAGATCAATCACACAATATGTAGAAAAAATACTGAATCTGTAATGACTACTTGGGTCATAGAATCACATCTTTCAATGGCCATTCTGTACCCAATGAGAATGGAGTTTAACTGCAATGCTTCAATTAGTCAAATTTTTCCTGGGTTTCACACAATAATAGAATAATCTAAATGGATAAAGGTTTTTGGCCTTTTTCTCATGTGAATGCTGTAAAATGATTATATTGATTAACTAAATGCAGCTTTTCACTCAATCTACCAGGACTGCTTAAACATTACATATCATTAAAAAAAACTATTGAAAAGATTATTGCCCTGGGTTATTTAGATTAGTATTATAAAGTGTTGAACAAGTAAAAATTTCAGGTTCAAGGGGTAATCTTTAACTGAGGTTTAAAGTTTATATCTGTGCTAAAGATAATCTTTAGTTTAGAAAATGATTAGTAATAATCATTATTGTATTTATCTGAGCTGGATGGTGTCAAAGTTGTGAGTGGAGTGAGTTTTTGACAGTTGTAAATAAAAATATAACAATTTACTTCTTCTACCTGAATATTGATTTCAGATTTGCAATTGTACAAATGCTTTTATTGGATTCAATAATATCTCAAGTGACACTTAGTAATCCGTAATATAAAGTCTTATAAAAATATATATAAATAAATAAATATAAACTGAAAAAAGTTATACAAGTATTTCATATTTTAAAAGCTCAACACTGCTGAGTTTAATGAGTTAGTAAAGTGGTAAAATTACAAGTTTTTTTATTATGTTTAAGTAAGAATCAAAGCAGCTCTTTTATTCACAATCTAACTGCTCCACTATCTTGCCAACTACATAAGAAAAGGACAGAATTGAGCAGATACAAGCATAATGCACTGAAGTTACCATTCAAAATGAAAATATTTTGGTATGATATAAAACAGTATTGTTAATGTATAATTTCGTTTTATTTATTTATTTATATAATTTTTCAATATGTCATTATATTATTCAAACTCTAAGCATTACTTTACCAAAGCAAAGATTCGATTTATATATGTAAATACAATAACGATAACAACAACAAAAAAAAAACAACTTACGCTTACAATTATTGTGCAATAGTATAATACCGTTAATTGAAAGTGACAGTTAACTAAGAACAGAGAATATGTAATTCCGTATGATCTTCTAAAAAATTATCAACAGATTAATTAATCACATTAGCCAATCTATAATATATCTGCAACAACCAGTCAAGATTTTTTCCCCAATAACTTTAGTTAAGAGTTGAACCAGAAATTTTTAACTTGTCTGGCTGTTTCAGAAGTTTGATAGATCTGTTTTCTACAATAAGTGTATTTCAAAAGATCACCAGAATGAATGGTCATTAACACCTTTTCTGTATTCTCATGTTACCAGATATTACATTGGCTCAGAAAAGAAGAAAATTACGAACATTTCCTCTTCTTTGTATTTAAATAGGCTTAAGGTCTTGCATATGAGGGGGCAAAATGACTTATGGTCAACATGATTATGACAACAAAATCAGCAAACAAGAGCTTTGAATATGCCATCATCAGATTTTCAATAATATGGATGGCTGAAGAGATGGAGAGTGGAGAAGATTAAAGCCTGTCCATTAAAGTTTGAAGATTTGCTATCTTAATATAAACTGAGCATTGATTATGTATGTGCATGGGAGATTATGATCTTGCCCACCTGATGAGTGTTGGATCTGCACAAAATACATAGGAGATCATTTATCTTTTTTCCATGCATGTAGTCATGTTGTTGGTTGTATAACATAAAGTGTATAATTAAAGGAAGCTTGAACATCTGGTTTCAAATTCCTTCCAATTACAACAAGTTTAAAAATATACATATCAGCCTGTATTCTACCCATCTCTCTTCTGTGTATTCAAATGAGTTTAAGGTCCTGCGTATGAGCAGTCAGAAGGACTTATAGTCAACATGGTAATGACACAAAATTGGAAAACAAGGCTTTGAACATGCCATCATCAGATTTTCAATGATATAGAGGGCTGAAGATTTGGAAAGTGAAGAATATTGAAGCCTGCCCATTAGAGTTTGAAGATTTTCTATCTTAATATAAATTCAGCTCTGATTATATATATGTATGGGAGATGATGATCTGGACCAACTGATGGATGCTGGTTCAGCATTAAATATATATATTGGATCATTGATCTTTTTTGCATGTATGTGGTTATGTGTTTCCATTGTATAAGATGGAGTGGATGATTAAAAGAAGCTTGAAATTATGGGTTCAAATCTCCTCTAATAACAATCGAATTACAAAATTATTGTTCAATGTCTCATTTATTACAGGGAATATCAAAATGTAAAGATTTGTATAACATATCTTTATGTAGAAATATATTAGATTAAAATAATATCAAAAAATTAATTCAATGAATTATGTACATACACACATGCATAGTCTATTTACTAAAGGATAGCCTGTTAAATATACTCCCGTAATTCTCATAAATAGCTTTTTTCTTTAATTTATCCATGCATATACAAATCAAATTTGTACATTGCTAAGCTGGTAATAAACACATATATGTTAATTACTCTTTAACAAATTTTAAAGTATTTATAACTTTTTTTTTTTCATGTCATAGCATCGGCTGGAAGACAAACCCACAACTGTCTGCAACCAACTACTTGCTTGCAAGGCAGCTGCGATAACCTCTTGGCTAACAATGCTTGACATGTATTTATAACGTTGACATCACATTAAAATAAGAAGTCAATAAACTTCTGCAGAGCGATATTTTAACAAATTACAATGTTGTCCCTTGGCGGGATGCAGAACCCCTAATAGTATCCCAATGCAATGCATAAATATCAATCATAATAAATATCAAACATAATATTGATAAAATTTTAAAAGATGAAATAGCTTTAATACGATCTTTCAAAATACTAGGCATTTAAATGGGCTGGTAAATTAATCGGAGACAGGACTGAAAATTACTATAAATTATCACTTTAAACCATAATTAATATTAATTGTCATATAAATCATAAAATAAATGCATATATTGCTTAGCTGGTAATAATACAAGTTAATTACTTATCATTCCATAGTTTACAATGTTGTTTCTTATTGGACTATTTCCACCATCTATGAGTGAATGTTGAATGTATATAAAATTTTAAACTTTATTTAAACTTTCCAAATACAAACAACTTGTTAGTAATAACACACAAATAGACAACACAGCTTAGTAATTACACAATGTTTCAAGTAGTATTATTCTCCACTCTTCTTCAGGTGTTGCTGGCCTATATACACAGTGACAATATTCACTTAGAAGTTGAAGTCGCACCTTTAGATTCTTGAATATCGAATTTAAGGCAAATGCTCTACCAACTGAGCTATTCTGTCAAAGGCAACGTATAGTAGATATTTGATATATTTATATATGAGGGTTGGTTCAAATCCTCCAGAGTCCTTTTTTTTCATATATCAAATTTCTACTATACATTGCCTTTGGCAGAATAGCTCAGTTGGTTAGAGCATTTGTTTTAAATTCGATATTCAAAAATCTAAAAGTGCAAGTTCAACTTCTAAGCGAATATTGTCACTGTGCACACAGGCCAGCAAGACCTGAAGAGTGGACAATACTACTACTCAAAATGTTGTGTGATTACTAACCTGTGTTGTGTATTTGTGTGTTATTATTAACAAGTTGTTTGTATTAGGAAAGTTTAAATAAAGTTTAAAATTTTCTATACATTCAACATTCACACATAAATGATGGAAATAGTTCAACATATCACTTCTAATAATATACAATTATCACAAATCTTCAACAAATATTGTTTCTCATTTATTCTAGAGCTTTATAGCACTTCTTAAATTTTTTAAAGATACATCAAGTTTCTGATAATCATCTATCTATAATCCTTGAAAGTAGCTTTGCTGTAGTGGATAATAATGATATTGCATAACTATTATTGCAATCTTTTATATTTTCTTTATTTTTGAAATTTGGACCAATAGATCTTTAAGATCACATAGCACAATTTCATGAGTCCATATTGTACCAGACGAAAAACTCACCAAAAGAACTGCAAGTCGGATTCAAACTCAGCTGAACCAAAACTGAATTCAAATCCAACTCACCAGCTCAGATTAGTAGAATCTAAATCGACAGCATAGTGCTATGTGCCAAGAAACTAACTCAATGGTTGGTGATGATCAGAGACCCCTGAACTGACATTAATATCTGATAATAAACTGACTAAAAATAATTTTAAATCGAATCATATGTATATGTTCGGGTTGCCAACACAGACAGCGAGTATTTACATTAAAATAATTATGAATAAAAAGACTTAAGAAACCAAGTGTGTTTAGAAAATATTTAATAATAATAGTCTGTTTTGTTTGAATTTTAAATAATGATTATATTAATTAATTCTAGTCCTTAAACAAAATTTATAATTATAATAAGAGTAGCGGTCCTTATTATATGCCAATGAATATTACGCAATATTTGAAAGTCTATGTCTATGCCCCCAACAAGGAATAAAAGGCAGATAAAGGTATTCATTAGTAAAGGAAATTTTTACTCTAATTTTATATGAAAGAATGTGATATTTATTTTTACATTCGCAAATCCATTCAGGAAGAGCAAGATACGTATTTTAGGGCATAACTTTAATCTTTGTTGGAAAACTTATTTACTGAGAATTTGTTGGACTTTAATTTAAATCACTTCATCACGAATTACAAGCATCAGAGTGGGCTTTACTGGAACAGAGAGGTAACGGTGCTGACGAATTATGAGCTCTAAAGTGAAATTGAAAGACGATGGTTAGTCGATAATCGAAGTCCTATGGCAGCTTGCATCTGACAAGTCTTATGCCCTTTGACTAATATGAACAGGAGAGGAAGTGCTTTCTTCCTCAATAATTTAAAATAACAGAAATATGATCACCGACCAGCCTAATGGAGCGGAAGATTGCCTTACGTCAGCAATGTTGAAGATGATGACTTACTAGTCACCGTTTGAGAACTAAAACCCAATTATAGAATGCTCTACATGATGACTTGATCAAATGAATTAAAGTCAAATGAGCTTTTAAGTAAAACTATTTTAAAGTATTTGTAAATCATATTAATTATGCCCCAATCATCGTGCCCTTCCTGAATCTTAAATAACAAAGTTGAATTAGAATATATTTGATCCTTTATCGGCCCTTTGCAAAAAACATTTTAAGATTATATTTGAATAAGAAATAAATATTAGTGAAATGAGAAAGTAACTGGGGCATAGATTGGAAATGGAGCTAATAATTTATTATTAGCCAATTATAAAAATAGTAAACATGTAATAATTTCTTTCGACTCGATGATTGATAGAACTTATAAATTTAGTTCTAATGGGCGAGAACTACTATTAGAATTAATATTATATTATTTGCATGAGGCAAATAGAACAAAGGAGCTCATCGAGTCGAAAGATTATTGGCATATAATTAAAATAACAACATTAATAAATTAACAAATATATATATATATAATATAATAAATGAACCGCCAAGTAAGAAAAGAGAAAGTTTAAAGACTAGAGATTGAGAGAACTATGATATAAATTTACAGTAGCATGAATAAAAGGTTTTATAAATATTGTTACATTAAAGAATAAAAGAGCTCTAAAGGGGAGTGTAAAGTAAAGTTCGAAACTGGCCAGAAAGTTTAAGGTTCATTTGGAAACATATTACCCATTTCTTCCAGGGCTGGTTCTTATTTTACATGTCCAGGTTGGTAAAAATGTAGACATGCATTTAGGCGATTACTTGAACAGCAGTTTAGTGGCTTTTCATAATTTTAGCAGCATGATTGGTCTGGAAAAGATTCAGCAGCTCCATTGAAGATTTTCAGGGGACTTCAGGAACAGATAGCCAGATTCCTGACGTTTAGCCCCTTAGCATGATCGAAACACTATTTAAAATGCACAGAGTTTACTGCACTTCTCTACAACAAAGATGGCTTCTTCTCTCCAAACTTTTCAGAGCTATATATCCTGTCCTCTGATGCCTTCAGGCTAGCGCTTCTTTCATTCTCAATGTTTTTAGATTTATTGGTTGTTTTTAGATACATTCCTTCGATAAGGCTTTCAAACTCTTAACTTGAATTCATTTTCTAATTAGAAAATGAATTCTTAAAATCAGAAAATGATTTTAATTAGGAAATCCTTATCTTTTTTTCTAATTAATAAAACTTTAACTGTTGTTTTTGGAAAGGGAAAATCTGAAAACTTATCGAAAGAGTGTAGCTTTTAATCAATAAAACTTTAGCAAATTATTTAAAAATAAAATCAAATATTCCTGACGCAATGAAACTTTTAAACAAATATATATATTTAAATATTTACAAATATATACGCACAATCCACGCAGTTATAATATATAAATTCATGAATAATTCTATCATGAATTTATTAATCGAATTGATCAATTTAAATCTGAAACTAATTAATTTTAATACGCATTTATAAAATAAGTTATTCTTTATGGAAATTAGCATGGATTGAATGTATAAAGCCCCATTGCATCGGAAATTTAAGGTTAGTACTAGGGTTTGAAGTGGGCTTATGGCTAGATGTCATGAAGCTAGGATCAAACTCAGATCCGACTGCTTCAATATATTCCTAAAGAAATTTCAATAATTTTGGAGCCATCATAGACCACAGATTAGAAGACCTGTGCTTACTTGACTAGGCTGTATACATTTGTCTAAATCTAAATGAGTAAATATAATGGAAGCAACATTAAAAGTTAATATCTCAGTTCCTGTGTCATTATTTAAAAGACAATCAAAATTTCCGATCTGTTCAAAATATCATTATAATCATGTAAGAGGATGCCAATGATAAAATTAGTAAGAAATGTAATATAATTTTTGAGATCCATATGTTGTTTTCAATACATCAACAAAGATGTAACATGATCAGTAAATGTCTGTATCCTTTTTTTAAACAGACAAAACTCTCTATAAGAAATGATGATCATGTGATGTTTAGTGGCTTAATAACCTTTTTTTCTTAACCTATCAACAATCTCAATCTGTAGTCAAGGCAACTTTCACATGTTCTTATTCTGCCAAGCAGAATATGCCACATAGCCATGCTTCTTTTTTTTGTGAAACTAAGAATAGATTTTCCTAGCAGTTAGCATAACTGCCTTCCAAGCAACTGGCCTGGGTTCACTTCCCAGTTAATGCATTTGACATATATAAAAAAAACTAAGAATAGATTTGCTTATATCTATAATACCCTTCTTAAGAAATTTCTATGCCTCAATAGCATGATTATTCTAAAACATATGAATGAAGTATTATAAGTAATATATATTCTAAAACATCAAATTATCAATTTTAGTGCTTAATAATAAATAAATTTAGAGTAATAATGGATACTTATGAAGCCATCAGAACATCACATGATCATCATTTCATATACTCACATATGCGGTTAATAAGAATACCAAACTCTCCATATAGTAGTGCCACCAAGTACAAGCCTTTGTAATCAATGGATGCAGGAAGGTTTGTGCATAAAATCCCTATCTATGCCTACTCATCCAACAGCCCCAGATTAGTTTCTAGCTTGTAACTTTCATCAGTAAGGAACCTTGGATTGTAAGCACTGCACCTAGATCTTAGAATCTTTGGCATTATATATGGATTTATGCACAAACCTTCCTGCATCCATTGATTACAAAGGCTTGCAATTGGTGGCACTGCTGTATGGAATTTGATACTTATAAAGAATGAATATCAATTTTTTTATGAATACAAATTGAAAAAAGATCTATTTTTAAATTAACTGTCATTTTTATCCTAAACAATACTAATCTATGATCTGTACAGCAATTTGTGTTTGTGTTTATGTAGTAGGATTTTTTTATATATTGTGATTTCTAAGTATAAAGTAATCTAATAAATATCACTATTTTTAACATAAATGAATGCATGTTCCTTTGTAGAAATGTTTCTGTCTAAACAAAATGTTTGACAATCAATCCATGTCTTAAGCCAACACTAATACTATTGTTTCAAACAATTACTGCCCAAAGTTTACTATTTGTATCAAGATGTGCATTAAAGTTTCTAATAAAAAAATTTGATCTTTTAATGCTATCCAGCAAGGAATAAAAGCTTTTTTTACTCTTAATTCTCTGAAGTGAATGGGAAGTCTATGTACCACTACTAAACATCACATGACCACCACTACTAAAAACAAACATCTAACTTTCCATTCATACATTAATGAAATTCAAGAATAGAAGGTAGTAGATTCTACATTACATCAAATACAATACCACGCAGTCTCTATTTATTGAATAATCTGCAACTTATAGTTATCTATTTATTCTATTAATTCCATCCTCTGAAGATCAGTTTAAACAGACAAAACTCTACATACAGTAGTGCCATTCAGTGCAAGCCATAGTAATCAATGGATTCCAGAAGGCTTACACAAATCTTCTAGCGTCCATTGATTACTCTGACTTGCACTTACTGGCACTACTGTATGGAGAGTTTTGCCTGTTTAACAACAGTCATGAGCAAGCATAAGAAATGGTGATCATGTGATGTTCAGTGGTAAGATAAGTTTAACTAAGCACAGCTATAAATCCTAAATCTTGATATATTCTTAGCCACTAGTGCTCCATTCAAATCATGAAAAGTTTGTATCAAGTAAAGTTCATAATTCTATATCTTCATGTGTAAAAAAAAATAATGTTAATACTTTTAATACTAACATTGGCTCCTGCTTTACCACTACTATTGATCATGTTGCTATTTCTATCACTTCAATAAGTAATACATCAGGTAAGACAATCTAAACATGGTCTGCTTCATGTAGATTTTACATGGTAGGCAAAGGATCCCTCAATAGGGCAGTCTAACATATGATCAAATTGAACTCCTGTCTCAAATACAAATTCAATCCATCTCATAACTGATTGTACTGGCTTAAACAAAGGTCATATGTAAAGGTGTCACTTTATTAAATCTGTACCTATCATTGCTTTCTTATTCTTGAAAGCTTGAACAAAAAAATGAGATGGGGAAATGGTCAGAATTTCTGTATATGTACTGGCAACACATGCACAACTAAATTATCACAGTAGGATAGAGAAACGATCAAAATGACATGAGAGTCTTGTGATGATCAAATCCTGCACTAAAGAAATTGAAGATAATAAGAAAAAAAGAGACAGAAATGGCTTGTTTGTATTAGTAATATAGCCTTGCATATTTTAATTAATTTTATCTTAAGTAATAGAAAGTAATCTTAGTCAGATATTATTTTTTGCTATTTATAATTGACCCACATGTCTGAAAGGCGTTTCACTAACTGCTACCTTAATTTAAAGCTAACTTTAACTCTAAATTTAAACTTTTTTTAGTATGATTATTTAATATATATATATATATATATGCATTAATCCTGAGTACTAATTCAAAATATATTTCATAATGAACGTGATTAGACAGTCTTAAAAATTGACAGACATAAGTCATTAAGTGTGGAAATAATTTTTGGATGGCAGATGTATATCGTTTTCATTATTCCATTCATTAGCATACTTAGATCTACTGCAGACTGAATTTCTCCCAGTTTCTTAGAGTATTTATGGTGAATGCTTTTTTTTCTTTATGAAAACACAATAAAATTCTTATACTACTTTTATATATTTATCTATCTGTATATATATGTGGAGATGAAGATGTTTATCTGGTTCCGTGCAAGAATAGATGGTAATCATAAGATAATTTTATGTGACATTATTTTGCTTTCTCTCTTTCTTTTTGTAAATTAATAGATTTCTTAGAATTATTTTTTTCTATAAGAAATAAAAACATTTATATTGGTATTAAAATGTAATCCAGTTTTTATTTTTTCAGGTTGTTCATGGCTGATCTTGACTATGCGTGCCGGTCTTCTGAATGCTTTACTTATTACACGTACATAAATTATAATATTCATTAAAAAATGTTATTAAAAATAACAAATTTTATATTTTTAGTTAACTGTTCATATATAAATTTAGGCATCGTAATAATTAATATATAAATGTATATATCTTACTAAAAACTATCAGCCAATACCAAAGAATTAAGGTATATCAGTCATAGTGTTTAATTCTTGGCCACCCTGTGCATATAAATACCCCCAAAACACTTAAGCACACACACATCCTAATCCTCTGTTTTAGCATACAAATTTAACCACGTTAAAAATAAATTTTCGTAAATCCTAAAAAAAAAAAACTCTATGTACAAAAACTAGTATTTATATTAAATTAAAATTTTCGATTTTTGAGCAAGAGCGGAAATTTCTCTTATTTACATCTGCAGTATAAAACTCTTGATCTCTATTTAATAAATCACAAAAAATTATTATATTCAATTTTTTTTAAAGCGAATCTCTAAGGAATAATCATTATTCAGAAATATCTTCAAAAATAATTCAGAACTTAAAGAACAATAAAACTTATTAATCAGCTGAAGATAAAGAGTGAAAATCCATCAGAGGAGCAAAACTGAGCTACAGAAGCAATTATTGGATAAATTTATTTTTTTATTTCTCATTTGTAATAATTCCTCTTTTATGTTGATGGCAAGTTGACAGCCTGTGACAAATGATTTGATAAATCATTTTCCCAGAAAATTGGAAAAAAATTGAATAGAAAAAAAATAATAATAATACTAATATCATGGCCATAAACGCTTAGAAATGATGAGGCCCAAAAACAAATTAAAGATCAAAGGGTAGAGGAGGAAAAGTTTACTTAGACGCAGCAACTGATCGAACATACAGATGAAGGAATTTTATATCTAAAGTAATTAATATTTTTTGTGTCGACATCAGAATTAAAATTAAGAATTAAATAGATAAATTTATCAACGACAAAAATAGTGACGTCATCAGTATTGTTTTATTCCTTGATACAGATTGAAAATAGAAATTTAATTAAAATTTTATTTATTTAAATATTTGATCATGAAAATAATAAAATATAACTATATATTTTAAATTACAATTTTTAATTCCACTTTAACGTTTATACTATATTTCAAGGCCTTACCCAACTAGAACTTTTTTATTAAATCATTCGTGAAATCTTTGCAAATCAAATTTACTGTAACTCTTTACACCCTTTTCTTGTATCCAGAATTTAAAATTGGAAAAAGGTATAAATTTATACAACACAAAAAGTTAAAAATTGATTATTAAAAATTATAACTTAAGAAACTCCAAAACTTATCTAGCGTACGTAACTATTACATAAAAAAAAAAATGGCTTCTAAGAATTTATTTACTTACGGTTTTAAAAAAGTTGGTAGAGCGTCCGATTTGGATCGGGAGTTTCCGGATTAGATTTTGGAGCAGCCGTACACTTTTTATTTTTACATTAAAATATTTATGATAATCATCATATAAACTATTACATTTAATTAAAGATTTTGAACTAGTGTTTATCTAAAAGTTTGTGATGAAGGTATCTTAGTTGTAATTATATGTTGAAATAATCCATCATCTAATGTTAATTCTTAATTCTTTTTAGAAAAAGTCAAACTTCATTTAAACTTTTCAAATAACATTCAACTGCTAGTAATAGCAGATATGTTAATATATAGCATAAGATTTCCATTGGAATTACTATTTTTAATTCAGGTGTTTCTGGTCTAACCAGTCAAAGTACCAGCACGGGGATTGAACCAGGGACTTTTAGATGTGTGAATATGAATTTAAGGTAATACTTTAATCAACAAGGCTTTACTGTCAAAGGCAACAGTCAGAACAAATTTCATACACTTATCTATCAGGATCTGATTTCACCACTTTTTTCTTAGAGACAAGTAATGAGTTGTTTCTAAACGTTATGAATTATTACATTAGGTTTTTCGTATGGAGTTATTTGGCATTGTCATGTGATCAGATTCCTTAAATTTTCTTCTTTGTACTTTTTTTTCTTTGTCCAAGACTTTTGTCTTTTCCCAACTTATCATGTATTTATTGGTAACGTACATGATTTACTTTAGACACACCTGTTTTCATTTTTTCCAATCACCAATTTGTGTTCTTTTAATCATTTTTATAGCAATATATATTCTTCCAGATTCACATGATATTTCATAGATACACTTTTTCAGTAATTCAAGTTTAGGTTTTGTAAAGTGTGGGATTCCTTGTAGTGTGCTATGGCCTTGGAAAGTTGTTCTGGTATTGATTGTATATTTTCTTTAGTATATCTATTATCCCTAATATGAATGGATACAGTACAGTATCTATGATTGTATTTTCTTTTTGTTGGCTATGATGGACATCTATTTTTTCATAAAAAATTTGTTCTATATAGGTCTTTTTTCCAAATCGCAAGTTTCAGAAAAAGAAAACACTTTTATGGTTCTATTCCATAGTGATAATTTAACTCAACGTTTTTATGTTTCTGTCATGATTGAAAGTGTATTCTAAGTATTTTCCTGCATGTGTGTTTTCAGTAAACTGTAGTTTTGATTCTGTTATGAGGATGTCACAAGAATAAACAAAAAAATTAATTTTTGTTCTTCACAAATTGTATTTATAATATTTAATTTTTATTCTTTTGTAAAATCAATTGAAGTGGATATGTTATTGATGTATATCTAGAATGTGTGTAATAGTCTTTATTATGTGGTCATAAAACAAATCTGTTACCAGTATAGCAAAGTCGGACTATAGATGGAAATGAAGTAGTATTTATGGCCGTGGTTTCAAGTTCTTCCATAAAAATATGACTAATCAGGGATGACAGTAGAGAATCTGTAGACAAATTAAATAAAATCTCTACAAAACCTAAACATGAAATGCTAAAAAATAAAAACTGTATCAACAAAAAACTCCATGTGAATGTGAAAGAAAGTATATTGGTCAAACCAATCAATTCACTGAAAAGTGATTAAAAAAGCATAAACTTAGAAATGAAAAAAATATATGTATCTAAAATAGCAGAGTATTTATGTATCAGTGAACATATATTTGATTGAGAAAAAAAAGGACAGTGAGGAAAAAGTATAAAGAAAAAAAATAAAGAAACTAGTCACACAACAATGGCAAATATCCTATCAGTCAACATAGTGGTGTGATAATTCATTATACCTGGTAATTATGCATTAACCTTGCTCTTAAGAAAAATGCAAGAATCAGAAATATCATTGTAAATAAGTTGTTGGCTTTAAGGGAATCTCCTAGTTGATTAGAGTGCCAACTTAAATCCAGTATTTATGAATGTAAAGATCCCAAGTTTAATTTCCATGCCAGTGCTGACACAGGTCAAATCAGAAATACCTGAAAAACAAGATAATAATACTATTCAAAATGTTGCCCCATGTATTAGTCTCTTTGCTATTACTAATAGTTAAAATATATTAGAAAAGTTCAAATTGTGTTTAATGGAAATAGGTCAACGTGTTATTACAACAATTTTTTTTGTTTAGTGTTTCATCTAATTAATACAAATTTATTTAATAGATTAAGAAAGAAAGAGAAAAATATCTTATCTGACTGAAATGTAAGTTTTTGATGCTGAAACAATTATTTCAAAAGCAGAAATATTATTCTATTGATTTATATTAAACATTTTAAAAGTATTAACTAGTTATATTATTTTTTCAATAAATTTTGAATGGGCTAAATTATTTATTTAAAAACAAATTTAATCTGTTTGCAGAAACTGAAAATAAAAAAAATAGTTTATTAGTATTATAAAGCTATCTATAGTCTTAACACTTCAATTTCAATATTGTATATATCTTGAACTACTTATTATATAAAAAGAAGAGAGAAAGAGAAATAAAATTAAGTATAATTTTAATGCATAAAAAGCATGAAAGTAAAATAAAATGTATAGAATAAATATCTATATTAAAACAATAGCTATTTTAAAGTAGATAAATATATTGTTTGCTGGCATTTTAACCATTTTAAACAGCTTTTTCCATTGTTAAATGTGATAACAGTTTTGGCCCATGCTCAACTTTTAATTTCTAAATTGGACTTGGTTTCTTTTTAATTTAATTTTACAAATGAAAAATATTTATAAAAATCATATTTGGACTTTCCAAATATTGAAAACTTGAGTTGTAATGAAAACAAAGGACATGAAACATCAATCAATGATTTGAAGGAAAACATTTCAGAAAATTTATGAAATCTTTTTTATTTTAAATTTATTTTTAAAACATAAATGAATAAATGTTAGCAGCTGATAAATCTATCAAATTCTATTTTAAAATCTTAAAATTGTTTTATAATTTTTAGAATATCCTAAAATATTTTAACATAGTTTAGCAGCAATGATATTATACAATTAGTCACATGGATAGTTATCTTAGTGTTTTCTGAAGGTTTGTAATGATGGTATTTTGGTTGTGTTTATATATTGAACTATTTACATCATCTAATATTTAGGATTGAATGTCTTTGGAAAAATTTAACTTTATTTAAATTTTCAAAGTATATACAACTATCACTAATTGCACACAGGTTAGTATATTCACAATATTTTGCATGATATTATTCTCCTCTTTTCTTCGGGTGACGCTGGGATAGCCAGTGACAGTACTATCATGAAAATTATATCTGGACCCTCAGATTCTTAAATATTGAATTTTAAGACATTCTAATCAACTGAATATTGGCAGGATGACTCCATTGGTTAGAGCATTATTTTGTAATTCAATATTCAAGACTCTAAGGTTCCAGATATAATTTCCATGATAGTACTCCAGCATCTGAAGAAGAGAGAAGAATAATACCACTCAAAATGTTGTGTATATACTTACCTGTGTGCAATTACTGACAGTTGAATGTAATTTGAAAATTTAAATAAAGTATAATTTTTCTAAAGACATTCAATACTTAGTATTATATGGTGGAAATAGTTCATATCAAGAATCATCTTACACTGTAATTTTTTTGGTTAACATAATGGTCAAATTTATTGACTTTTATTTTTAAAAATAAAACATATACAAATAAAACCAAAGTGCAAGTATGTATTCTTTTGTTTTAAATAATTATTAAACAATTATTGTGCAAAAATAATTAGAAATATTTTATAAACTAGCAAAAAATCATATTATTTTAAATCCAAAAATGATCTCATTGTAATCCCACAAATTCCATGGAAAACAGATTACAATGAAACTAAAACTGTCAATGCCTTGGGGGTTGGACATTTTTTGATGAATACGCTAAAGGATTTTGATGTTTATCAAATTACCTGGAAAATACTAATCTCTTTAGATTTTTTAAATTAAGAAATCAGTAATTGCTAGAATGCAATTTTAATATATATTTTTAAAAAAACCTACATTATTATCAGGTAAGATAATGGTAGAAAAACTATCCAAAGCAGCAAAACTACCATGCTATTTCTGAAGTAAGCAAGTCATTTTAGTTACCTGAACTGCAATAAAAAAAGTTAATTTAACTTTAACACTGCCTTGTAAACATTTAAAAACTTCACATAAATTAAATATATTTTAGAAGACCTTTCACATTTAAAGAATATTACTTTAGAAACCATGATGCTTACAATTAAATTTTAAAAAAGTTTGTTTACTTTAAATATTCATATATTTAATTACATGCTTTGATGTTTTTATGTATTTGGTTTTTTTTTTTTTTGCTAAGGAAATTGTAAAAGATTTGGATTCTCTATAATATATATAAAAATATTTACAATCAACACTTTGGTACTCCATCTATTTTTTTATTTCTTTACATTTTGTTTGTAATTCAATAGATAGTAAAGATCAACTAAGCAAGAGAGATTATAAAATTATAACTTTTACAGATTTACAGCTTAGCATTGCTTTGTTGAAAGCAGTACTAAGCAGTAAATCTGTAAAGGAGTTATAATTTTATAATCTTTCCAGCTTAATAGACAATCACTATCTATTGAATTAACACTTTTATTTACTATGGGAACTAAAAACCCCTCAAAAATTTTTTTTTCAATCACAAATGGGGTTTTTATATTTAACTTGGAATAAAAGTATTGTGGTGGTTCAGAAATTAATTAAGATAATCTCTTGTTATAAAAAATAGGAATTGGTTTAATTAATTTCCGAACCTCCTATTTTTATTTTAAGTTAAATATAAAAATCCTAATTATGGTTGAAGCAACAATTATTTTCTTGCTTTTTAGCTCCCATAGTAAATAAAAGCATTCACTGTAAATATTTTTTATATCTATTATTTTTAATTTTTTAGCATTCTTATATTTTTTATAATTCTAAAATCATTTTAATGTTTGAAATTAAAATCATGCTATTAAATAAAGATCATTTACAACATACATTTATATATTTCAAAAATGATTTTTTAAAATCCATTTTTAGTAACAACAGAAAAAAATGACACTTTTTTAAAAAGTAAATTTTTACAACTAAGGATTTGTTTTTGTTTGAATTTTAAATTATCATTAAAATATTTTATAATGTAACCTTTTTAAATATATATATATACTGCTCTTTCACATGCATTACTGAAAATGTCATACACTTCTAAATGTTTGAAAATGAAGTTATACAGATTAAAAATTGTTTACAATATAATTTGTCTATTTAAAAAACACTTTGACTGCAAAAGTTGATTTTTTAGTTTTTTTTACAAAAGAAAACTTTTATAATCAATATTTGTTTTTATTTCAATTTTAAAATATTGTTAACATATTTTTTAAAGTAAAATATTTTTAATATACATATATACTGCCCTCTCACACACCTTAATGAAAACTTAATTGAAGTGATATGAAAGTATATGAAATTTCATGTTGAAATATATAAAACTTCATTTACCAACTCTGTTGGGTTTAAGAAACTAGGGAATCTACCTAAAATATTTTAGAGTCATATTGTATTGCCAGTGATTTATAACAAATGTACCAAATTACAACAAATTATATTGGATATAAATATATTAAATCTTGATTTCAAAAATTTATTCCAACAAATAAAAGTGTTTATGAATTGTGAGGGGGACCCAAAAATAAAGAATTGTTCTATGGTTTGCACAACTGTTGTAGTACATACTCCTGCTGTTACATATTTTTTGCAGGGACACTTCTGTATCAATCTGCCAAATGACATAACCATGTGAAATCGTGGAAACACATTGCATATTTTTTTGCCAAGTGCATTTCATGTATTTATCAATTTTTTTATAATGGCTGAAATGTTTGAACAATGTGAAATCTTTTTTTGTTTACAGAAAATGGCAAGGAAAAAAGTTGTAATGCTTGAAAGAGATTATAAGCAAGCTGATCTTAAAAAAACACAAATTTATGAGTGGTTTACTTTAAATATTAAATTTATCCCATCTCTAAAAGGTATTGCATGTGAAGTCCAAAGTCAAAACAATGCTGATTTTTTTTTACATGAATGACATTTTTTTCTCAAATTTAATTTGTAATGGTCAGGCATTTTATCTGCAAGTACTTAAATATATATGTGATGCAGTAAAACATAAACATCCTTTTTGTGGCAAAGAGAAGAGTGTAAGCTCTATCCCAGCAAACTGTCATCTCTCAAAGCCTTGAGTGTGAAACACTTTTAAATTAAATTCAGCATGGCTCAGCTTATCTATCAGCCATATTCAGTCAATCTTGCTATGTGTAAATTTTTTTAATCTCTTGAATGGAAAAATCTCTTTTTTACAGCCCTAAAACTGGGGGGAGGGGAGGTAATGGAGGTGTAAAATGCATCACTTTGCAATTGTTTTCAGATTATTTCAAAAATGACAAACATGTTAAGACTAGTGCATTACATTAAATAGACTATACTTTTTAAAGTGATTCAACTTGCAACACCTAAAAATAAATATACAATTTTTATTATAAAATTCCAGTTATTTTTGGTTCCCCCCCATATAACAAACAAACTAACAAACAAACAAAGATTTTAACTTAAATAAAAGCATTTAAAATGCTGACATTTATTAAAAAAGCTCTGTATATTTTATGTATGTATGGTTGTGCAATTACAACAATATTTTTAGACAAAGAATAAAGTATATAAAAAAAATTAATAGGAATATGACTGAATTAATCACTGCTTAATACTAAATATAAATTAATTATATCATAGAAAATGAATTACAATTAATATAGGAGACTAATATCGAAATAAATTAATTAAAGTGTCATTCAGTTTTAATTCTGCAGATATCTATGCTTTGCAATTCTGCACAATATTGACTTTGTATTCTTTTATTATTGTTATTATTTCCTTCCATTTCTCCTTCTTATTTGCATGGCTGAATTATGTATACACCCCAATTTACACTCTACAATGCAGTTTAACATATGATTTATTTTATCTCTTCTTGCCTACAGTTTCAACTGTCCAGCAGTCATCATCAGAGCTTGGGTGGTGAGATTTATAAAAGCTCTGATGATGACTGCTGGACAGTTGAAACTGTAGGCAAGAAGAGATAAAATAAATCATATGTTAAACTGCATTGTAGAAATCTACTCAATAAGCAAAGAAACAAGTCTATTCCTGAAAGCCTTTTGTAATTTAGTGCAATGATGGATTTAAGAACAAAAGATCCATCCAGAATTTCCGGTGCTTAAAAGTCACATGATCTCCCCTGTAACTAATTGTCTGATTATTTTTATCCATATGTTAAATAGATATCTTTCAGCATTCTATCATCAGATTTTCAATTGGATGGACAGTTGAAGAGTTGGGGTGTAGAGTGGATTGAAGCCTGTCCATTAAAGTATGAAGATTGGCTATCTTAATATATATCTGATCACTTATTACATATATGTGTAGAGATGACAATCTGGACCAATTGATGATTGCTGGTTTAGTATGAAATACGTATATTGGTGATTATTTTTCTTTTCAACATATATGTGTTCAAGTGTATTAGTGATATGAGATAGAGTGGTGAGTGGTGAGTCGTGTGAAAGTCTGTGCTCATATACCCTATATATCTTTTAGTATTGTTAAAATTATATTTAAAATTTCCTATTTATTTATGCAATGAAATAAAAATCTCACAATAATGATGTAATTTTAAATTAATTTTAATTCACATTCTAAAAAAAAGAAACATATTTAATTAATGACAGTTTTTTTTTAATTTGTGCATATTAATTTTCCATTCTAATATTTAATTAAAGTTCTAACCATAAATCATAAAATTACTTTCTGAACATCACCATTTAATAGTTTCTTTATGCTAATTAATCGCACAATTTTTTTTCCTCTCTTTCGTTTTCAAAGTATTAATTCATATTTTTGATTTGAGTCAAATGATATTTTTATGGAAATAAAATACTCGTGTTAAAAAATAATAGTAATAATAAAATGGAATAAATAGCAAAAAGAATATTTTAAGATTAACAAATTCCAACAGTTCGTCAAAAATATAGAGTTGACATTATAATTTCACAGTTTTAAAAGAATAATTAAATAATTTTAAACATTACTTTAGAGTGAAAAAAATATTATAATAAAAACTAAATTATTTGTTTCTACTACAAAAACGATGCAAGAAAGCTATTCAGATCGGGGGGCCTCAACTTACATTTTAAAACTGCAGGGTGGTGTAAATTATAACGATTTAGGCAGAAAACCATGGGTATCGTTATTTTCTTTGAGAACAATATCTTGATAATTGAGGTTTATACAAATGTAGATAAACAAAGAAGATTTAAATAAATAAAAATCATTGATATTTTAAAAGCCTTCTTTGATTATTCATCATCAACAAATCAAAATATACCGTAGTCAAAACATCTACCACAGATTAACATTGAGCAAAATTGCAGTGAGAAGCCTGATAAAGTCTTAATTGTTAGAGACATATCCTTAAAAATAAATTGTTCAAAATATCATATATCTATGGATAGAGGATGTAGATATTGAAAAAGCAAGATAAGAAAAAGTAATGATATTTTTGAATTCTAGTTCTGGGAAAATAATTTGTTAAATACTACTGTCAGCAAAAAAAATAGTTATTTATTTTAATTTAGAACTGAAGTTTTTCATAAATCATAAACTATCATATTTACATTAATTTTATTTAGACTATTAGAGACGACTTATTAAAGTGTGTAATTGATGCAAGAGAATAAAAATGACAGTTCTATTATCACAATAATAGCATTTATTTTCTTTATTATTTTTACAATATAAGTAGAAGTTCTGAAGAAGATTGCTGGAGCAATCCAAACTGCCAATAATGGGTTGTAAAAAGCATTGTAAAAGTAATAAAGAATATAAATGATATTAATATTATATGGATTTGGCAATGCAATGAGAAAGATAAAGTTATAATAATGAATGACTATTAAGACTTAAAAAATGATGCTAATATTCAAGAGAAGTGCCATTCGTACACCTTCCAAAAAACAATATTAACAAAATAAATAATAAATTCACATACTAATTTTGTAGCTGTTTTTTATTCTAGTGCCCAAGATCAACAATGAAGCTAGTTTTTTTTTTCCATGTGTCATAGCATCGGCCGGGACGCGAACCCACAACCGTCTGCAACCAACTACTTGCTTGCATGGCGGCTGCAATACTTCTCGGCTAACAATGCAAGACTACAACAATGAAGCTAGTTACTGACTATCATTGTCAGTTTCTACGTATCCATCTTCCAACTCAATGACATTGAGAAATTGCATTTATCTACTAGATGCTTTCCATTTATATAGTTAAACTTAAATATATAAACCTCTTCAAAAAGGGCATTCATATAATAAGTATATGGAAGATATAAAGTTTCAGAAAAGAGAGGCAGATAATGTGATACTATTTATCCAGTTGCAAGAAAATCAAGTCATACATCACATGACTAAATTTTATAAGTTTGTATTACAAATGTTATATAATGAGTATGCCAACAGCTTTTAACAAGCTGTTCAGAAACCGATCTAAGGATAGGGATATTCTGAAAAGCTTGTTAAGAGCTATCTCATTATATAATATTCATCTAGTTATATCAACAGAATTAAACATAGCAAACCTTAATATTATGGTTTGAGAGGTGGTATAATAGATAAAATACAATAAAGTTAATTTTTTTAATTTATATCAAATTCAAATACATCTTCATAATTAATCAGTTACTTAAATAATGATTTTACCATAACTTGTAGACAAACATCAGGCTAGTGTTAGGTGTAGCAGATATACACACACTAATACATTACCTAATAGCAATATATTTAGTAATGAAAGTTAAAGCTGTGACACTAGTTTTATATTTCAAGAAAAAAAAAATTCTTCAAGTACTCACAATTGTTACTTTTGCCTGAATTTTGATTGCATATAGAGATGCCAATTTTCTCTGTTTCTACATAATCTTGAAGAAATTTTACTATACCCATGTGAAAATTTATATCACCTGTTACATATTTAATTAATAAGTGCCAAGATCCAGAACTAACCTAATTTTAAGCAAAACTCACTATATGTATTGCCACACACAGCAAGCTAGAGTAATCAATGGATGCCAGAAGGCTTGTGCATAAAATCCCCATCTCAGATCCAAGGCTCCTCACTGACAAAGGCCACAAGCCAAAAACTAGTCTGGGGATATTGGAAAAGTAGGCACTAGATGGGGATTTTATGCACAAGCCTTCTGGAATCCATTGATTACTCTAGCTTGCTGTGTGTGGCAATACGTATAGTGAGTTTTGTCTATTTTAACAACAGTTATACACAAGCATAAGAAGTGGTGGTCATGTGATGTTTATTGGCTTATAACCTAATTTTACTTATTGTAGGGAAATTATCTGACTATTTACATATTTATGGGAAAAAAATAGATAGAAAACATGATTTTTACTATGAATATTTTTTAAAAAGAATTCAAGTTTGCACTATTTTTTAGTCTCATCAAATTTTACCTTTATTGGTACCAACAAACTATACTAAAGCTTCAACTGTTCCTCTATCTATGGCAGAATCTGAAATAAAATGTCTAAAGCATAAAATTTGGTGAGACTACATGATCAACATATTGAATGAATACTAGATAAGTTAACCAGTTTATCCCAATACTAATAGAAATTCTGCAAAAGGAATATAATAATCTGCATGAACTGATACAACAACGTAATATTATAATAATAAAAATGTTTTATTATTAAAGAAATTATGCTAACCCATGTTGAATTATAATAAAATATATAAATCACATGTTACTAATTTCAACAGCATGTAAATAACTTTTATTAATGTTTAAGTACGCGATGTTTAGAATTATAATCATATCGTAGAAGATTCTCATTTAAATACATTGTTTAAAATTATTTTCAAGCAGTTGTATAATGAATTGTTTAAATAAACTTGCAAATACAATTGATTCATTCAACATGAACTTCTTCTTTTAACAGATTGAATAAATGGGCATTGATAAATTTTGCATTTGCAAGTTTATTAAAATGAAAATTTGTCAACTTACTTCAAACATAAAAAATAGAGTCATATATCACATGACCCCACTTCTTTTTTAAGCTTGTAAAAAATAAACAAAGAGCGTTGCTAATTTCTCAACAAGCTTTGAGATAAATGCTTAACAAGAGAAGAGAAAGCATTTAAAATATCTCTGTCTAAAAACCACCACTCCATCCCCTGACCAATGGTTTCATGCTTTTGGTATTCCTCAGATGCTAGGATAGCTTCAGACACTAGATCTAAAAATACCAACCCAAAGCCAGCATTGATCTAAGAGTTGACCATTAAGTAGAAAATCTGAAGTTTTTTGACACCTATATCTCTTCAAACCCAGCTATCTAATTCAAATAGATATATGGAGCTGAGAGATCTTCAGCCAAACCATATATTAGAAGTCTTAGCAATATAACATTTTTTAAGACTTAAAGCAAAGACTATAAATAGTCAATAAAAAGTAAAAAATTGTATCATATATCACATGATCCCACTTCTTTTTTAAGCTTGTAAAAAATAAACAGAGCTTTGCTAGCGGACTTTGGGTTGATATTTTTAGATCTAGTGTCTGAAGCTACTCTAGTGCCTTTCTGAGGAATGGCAAAAGCATGAAACCATGGTCAGGGAATGGGGGTGGTGGTTTTCAGATAGAGATATTTTAAATGCTTTCTCTTGCTAAACATTTATCTCAAAGCTTGTTGAGCAATTAGCAAAGCTCTTTGTTTACTTCAAACATGTTTTAGCAAAAAAAAAGTTATTGTATATATATACACACACACACAATTTGATGTTTCGATTGTCCTGCAGTCTTTATCAGAGTTATGCTATAATGACAAAATAAATAACTATATAAATAATGCAATAAAAACAAATTTAAAATGCAAATAATAAAATTTAAAAAATAAAGAAAAATAACGTAAAATAAAATATAACAAACTATAATAAAACTGAAGTAAATTAAAATAGAATCAAAACCAAATAAAATAAAACAATTCAATATTCATAATGAGTTTGCTTGAAAATAATTCTGAGTAACATATCTGAATGAAAATGATCTATGATAATATGATTATAAATCATATGTAAAAAAAATATCACCTAGCCTTGATTTTCTTTTAAAAAATCAACAATTTCTATAATATTTATTGATATGGGGAATTCTGTTTTAAAATATTAAAAAAAATTCTCAGTAGATGATATAAATGGTACTAATAGTATAAAACAACTGATCATATAAGAAGAAATTCCAAATATCACTCCATTATATGATGTTTTTTTCATTTACTAGGTACATACCAAATGTGTACATCTTAATGCCAATCTTATGCTATCAATTCAAATACAAATTTATTAAAAATTAACCATACATTACAGTTACACCTTTATTGTTTTCAATGATTTTAAAATTATTTTTCTCTTTAATGTTTTGACTGAATAATAGACTTTTTCAGGCTTAATTTTATGTATTTGAAATTCTGTCATTAGTAATTTAGAGAAATAAAATTAAGTATCAAAAAATAAAACCAGATAGTCAAAACAATGTGAAAAAGATATTGAAATGTATATTATTATTGATAAAATTAAACATTGAAGAAGAAAGTCAGATAGTCAAAACAATAAAAAAAACACATTAAGAAAAGTCACTGGATGATTCAACAAATACAACTATTTTTGAAGAAAACTTGTAGCAAGTCAAAGAAAAAAAAGACCTTAAAAACAATAGAGTAAAATTGTAACTTTAAAACAATATAATATGGTATTCTATATGAAAAGAAAATTAAAGGAAAATATACTATTGTCTAAATATTAATACAAAAGCCATTTTTGGGTAAAGAAAAATATGAATTGATTAATAATAAGTCTAGAAATTCTTAGAACTGTAATCATGTGGAAAAAATATACACCAAAATATATCTCATGGAGAATTAAAAACCCAAGAGGCAATTCTTTATGACAAATAACAGAAATTCATAATAACTATGTGATTTAAACCACTAAACATCATGTGATCACTTTTTCTTATGCTAGCACATTACTGTTATTAAAACAGGCAAAACTCTCCATACAGTAGTGCCACTCAGTGCCAACCAGAGTAATCAATGGATGCCAGAAGGCTTGTGCATAAAATCCCTATCTAATGCCTACTCATCCAATATCCCCAGACTAGTTTCTGGCTTGTGGCCTTCGCCAGTGAGGAGCTTTGGATCTGAGAGCTGCTGGAGGGTTGCATTAGATCCTAAGATCTAGGTGCAGTGCTCTTAGATCCAAAGCTCCTCACTGACGAAGGCCACAAGCCAGAAACTAGTCTGGGGATATTGGAAGAGTAGGCACTAGATAGGGATTTTATGCACAAGCCTTCTGGCATTCATTGATTACTCTGGTTGGCACTGAGTGGCACTACTGTATGGAGAGTTTTGCCTGTTTTAACTATGTCATTTAATTGATTTCAAGTTCACTTATTTATTTATATACTAAAAACATTTTATATCATTTTTAGAGCAATAAATTCTACAATAAACCTATCAAATACAATACAATTAGTTTGCAATTACTTGTCCAACAAAAAATACATCTAAAAAACTATATTTAATACTCAGAAATGAAACATTATCAGCTTTACACTTTATATTATACATTAAAATTCCTAAAAAAATAAAATAAATTGGTGAAGTCTTTTGCCTACCTTATGTAGGTTTAAAAATGCTCATTACTACCTTTGTATCTTATGCTGTAATAATATTTAAAATCATAATAAATTACATTTCACTTTAAATATTATTTAATATATTCCTAGATTTTCACAGACTTCTTCATTTAGTCAATTATCAGCCTGGAAATTAACCAATACTCTTTTTTATTTTTTATTTTAAGGTTTCAATGTCTTCCTGAGGATGACTTAACCATGATAAAATTAGGACAAATTATGAAATCATTAAATCATTTATGTTAAATCACCAAAATATTCACAGCAATAACAAAGGTCAAGCATTGGTGGTCGAGAGGTCAGTGATAGCTGCTTTACAAGCAGTTGTTCTGGGTTAGCGAGTTTGCTTCCCGGCTGATGCTATGACACATGAGAAAAAAAAATAACAAAGGGAATCTTGGATTAAGCCACTAAACATCACATGATCACTATTCCTTATCTTGGCTTAGTGCACTCCAGGGCATATTTTTTAAAAATCCTGCAAAACACACGCGCACACACAAAGTTCAATTCTGTATACAGTGATATATATTTTCCACCTAACCACAATCTAAAAAATGTTCATATTTAATATAACTAAAACTGACTATCATTTATAAAAATAAAAAAAAAAAGTAAAATCTTAGATTTTGAAAAATACATAAACTTCCTTTCAATCCACCAATTACAGTTAGACAAATAATTAATATTCTTCTTCTAAAAAAAAAGATTCCCCACACCTAAAGGTTAAATTGAAACAATATACTCTTGTTTATTCTTATGAGTATTCTCAAAATTTCACATCCATCCTGTTAAATAGAACAATATCCATTAACATCTAATTAACTGATGATACCCTACATAGTTCGTGCCATTGGTAGAGCATCTGATTTGGGATTGGGACATTCCAGGAATGAATCTTGTCCTTGCAGTCCTGGTGCTCGAACTTATTATAAACTCCCAAAGCAATAAAGCCAGGAACATTTTTTTAACTGTTAGTATAACATTACTATGAACTAATCTTCATTGTGGAAAAACAAAACAATATTTAATTTGTTTAAAAATATAGGTAACTAAAATAGAGATCTTTCATCAAATAAAAATAAATCTAAAAACCGTCTGTAAACATTAAATATTTTGAACTATATAATGCCACAATTCTTCAAGAAGTATAATAATTACTATTTCTTTTTGGATTGCCAAATGTATACCATATAATACTAAATCATCCATGTACTTTACTACTGTTACACAATTCTTTATTTACCACCCTCTTTTACAGTTTACAGTTTCGATTGCTCCAGCAATCTTCTTCAGAACTTTTATATCTCCTAATTTCAACTGTAAAAGAGGGTGGTAAATAAAGCATTGTATAACAGTAGTAAAGTGCATGGATAATTTAGTATTATATGGTAATGTCACAATGTCGGTTATGCTATAAAACCTATCAGATGTATGTTAATATTTGACAATCCAAAATTGTAATATTTTTTAAATATTAAATAATTAATAAGCACTCAAGGTGCATGTACCAAGGTTTTAGCCTTATATAAGTATTATGCACTGACATCACACTTAATAAGAATTAATATATACAACTTTAAATTGATTCAAAATATTTCTAAATTTAATATCTGAATATTGACTCGTTGTAAATCGAAAGATTTCGCGAACGTTAATGTTTAACAGAAATAGTGGACTTAATCAGTGAAGAATTTGTTAGCTTCATGCTCCCAAATCAATATGCTTTAGATTTGCCTATATAATTAAGAAAATAGGTTCAGAGGTAAGAGGGTCCCTTTTATCTTTATAAAATTGAATCTTGCGTTATAATTTGTAGAGGTCTCTCTTGTTAAAATTAAGCACTCAATGCGCATGTACTAAGATTTTAGCCTTATATAAGTAATAATTAATAAAGTAAATTTTTGAAAAGGCTTTAAGATTTCTTCCCAAATTGTCAATGTTATTCATTAGCCAAAAGCGTTATTATTTTAACATTTGATGTAATAATTAGATATTAAAAAAACCAGGCAATTTATGATATAATAAATATGGCTTAGAACAAATGTTAGCAATCTTCTGTGAGTGAAAATTAAAAAATAATCTCAAATCCACATTTTTAAGCAGGGGAAAAGATTTTTAAGAAATGGTGTTGAGTGGAAATATGTTTTATAAAATATATATTTGCACACATGGTATGTAATCTACCCAAGGCAAGTCTTATTGTTATATTTGCTATCAAATTTCTCTCAGTGTCTATATTTTATCTTTATTTTTAAACATGTAAAAAACTAGTAGTATTTTAAATACATGTTTAAATATATTTGTTCACAGAAATATGACACTGATATGTTATAATTTTTAAAATTTTCATCATACCCATTACATTTTCAGAACTTATCATAAATGAGTGAAAAGTTAAAATATCACAGTTACATATCAATACAATCAAGCTAAAACTAATATTAGATATTAAATCTATTTCCCTCAGACACAACTCTAAACATGATCACAGATTTGAACCCATATCCACTGATATTGTCTGCTCTGAAAGAAACCATGCTAAATGCAAAATTAAAGAGGCCTGACACAATGCAACATTAATTCAACAGAAAAGAATCCTGCATCCATCTGGCAAAATCAGTGGAACAATTAAATAATTGATTTACAACATACCCAAATTTTTATGTAAATTGTCATTTTTGTGATTCTATAAATCTTGCAATCCTCTTAGATAATTATAATTACGAGTATAACTACCTATTAGTTGAAAGTGTGTTCGGTATACCTACATTGATGTATTTAGCATTTTTATTTTAAAGTAACGAGCTATGATTATAAGAACTTAGAATTCCCGAAAGCGCTCAAACTGCTAATTTAGGATTATTAATTATATAGCTTCATTGCATGTGTATAAAGCACAATTATAGAGTTTTAAAGTATTAAACAAACTTTTCTTAGTATACATGCTTATGTGTTATTTACATTGAATATGTAAATGCTGTAGGTAGCTAAGCTATACCAGGATTGTAGAATCACTTATAAATCAGAGAAGTGATTTCATTAAATGTGAAATCCTTTTAGCAATGGATGCTACAACTTTCACATCTACAGAACAATGTGGCATACAACATGATTTCATACTTACTGAGAACTCTAAAAAGTAATAATTAACTTAATGACAATCACACTGCGTATATCTTCCACAAATCTAAACTTTTTGATTCCAGAAAAAGAACTTCTGTTAAATAACATTATTTGTTCCATCTCCTCCTCCTCTTATTCTTCCTCTTCTTTTTCTTTTTCTTCTTCTTCTGCTGCTGCTGCTTCTTCTTCTTTTTCCTTCTCCTCCTCCTTCTTTTATTTTATAAAACTTTCGAAACAAAATTAAATCAACTTTTGTGTAAATATAAGAATAAGAAAGACTTTTATTTAAAAATAAAAAGTAAAAGTAAAAACAAATTAATAATTCATTAGTCTAGGGATTATCCAATAATGAATGTTTCTATAGTATAATTTTCACTACACACACTTACACAAGATAGGACATGGTTTCTATCCACTTTTAATACCTTGCAGAGGGATATAATCATAAACATATGACTAAAGACATGTGAAAGAGATGCATGATTCCCACCTTGAACATTTCATGCTGAAAGAGCACTCAGTTGGCCCAGGCTACAATCTCTTACATATATCATTATCATTGTTTAATATATATATATATATAATTGATAAAGATATGCATCTTGAGGGTCATACATTTCTTTCACATGGGTCTTTGGTCATATGTTTATGATTACACCCATCTATAAGGTGTTAAAAGTGGATAGAAATCAGTTCCTACCTTGTGTGAGAGTGTGTAGTGAAAATTATACTACAGAAATATTCCTTATTAAGTAAAAGTAAATGTTTCTGCTCTATTTCTCTTCAAATGGTGGGAAGCAATGAAGTCATTTACTTAAAACAAATCTGGATCATGGGGGTTTTATAATTTTCTTCAGCATTTAACACTTAACTAGATTGTTAAAAATCCTGTTTATTGCCCAATAGTGGATAGTACTCTAATTTGGCTATAAACCAGAGATCTAAAACAGTTCTGGAAAAAATTAACATCTTTATAGTTAAGTTAGTAAAGTAAAATGTGTTGTCTGTTCTGGATGTGAACCAAGGTCTTGGATGTGGCAGTTGAATCACACTTTAATGCATTCTTCCACATATATGATAATTACATATATATAATTAGACCAATGTATGTACGATAAGTTATATATGAACTCTTTTTTTCTATTCGAATTGTATGCAAAATCAGTGATGGAAAAGATTGCGTTCGAATACATTAAAATTCAGTGGTAGACCTATTTTTAAATTATACTGATGATATAACGGATACAAAACATAAAACGTTAAAAAGTTAAATGAGAGAGCAGGATGCGTTTTCTGGATTGATCTCAGATTATATAGTATATTATACATTTGTCTGATAAGTTCCAAGTAGATAAACTGTTTGGGTGCTTACTAAACGTATTCAAATTTTTTATATATAATACAAAGCAAATAGCAAACTATCCTTGATGATGATGATCAAAGGTTTATTGCATGATCAAATCTCGAAAGATTTTTTAAAAATTAAAAAAAAAATCGTTTTAATAGATTTAACTTAATATTCGGTTACTGTGTGTCTATCGTGTGTGGTTTGGTGTAGATGGAAAAGCGTCGGACGGAGGGTCGGGTGGATCGTTTCTGCTAGAACTTCATATAAAACTAGATCCTTTTCTTTTAGAGTGTGTATGTGTATATATATAAAACTTTCTTTTTTTTTAAAAAGAAAAAAAAAGATTTATCTTTTCACATTATCTATTGACCTAATTAAATCCACAAAAAAATAATTGATGACATATATCACTGTCTTCTTTTTTAATTTATATATTTTTTCCATTTATATGGCAGAAAGGGGAAAAAAACCACTATTGATTTTAGATTTAAAACACATATGCTGAAAAAAAAAGTGATGTGTAACTGTCCATCAATGAAATGTTAATAGTGTCAAGGAGAATGGCATATTGTAGGACACACAGTTGATATGCCGGGAATAACATCCCCGTTGAAAAGCTGAGATAAAGAAAAAGATAAAGATGAAAAAGCTTTAAAAAAATACTGCAGCTGCATAATTGTTAAAAACAATAGAGAATGATAAAGTATGGGATAGAAAGAGGAAATAACAGCTACTGATTACAGATTTAGAAATTCTAGATAAAAAATAAAACTTATTTGAAGGATTCAGATCACAAAATTTTTTAAAAAATGATAATGAAACGCCCATTAACAGATTGTTTACACTTCAGTGATTAATATTAAAAAAATAACAATAAACAAAAATAATTAATGAATTTGAAATATAAAAAGAATATTTATGCATACACATAGTATCACATTCATACGTATATTTATATAACTGCATAACATCAGCAGGGCAGCCAAACGCGAACGTGTACAGTTATTCCAATTCCTAGAGAGAGGGAGGAGGGGAGAAAGATAATAATAATATACAAACCAATCTGTGAAACATAATTATGTTTTCATATAGAACACGATAGTCTATTACTCTGTTTATCTGATATTTAGCGATGCTTTCTTTTAACTTCTGTGGCAAACTTTTCTTTCTGAAATACTCTAACACCATATTAATAATGTGTTAGCCATTCATTAGATTAGAGATTATCTATTTAAGATATAATAATTCTGCTGGTAATTTTCACTACACCTCTCTCATGCAAGATAAGGCAATGGTTTCTAATCACTTTTAACACCTTGTGGAGAGATGTAATAATAAACAGCCTGACCAAAGACGTGAAGTGAAAAAAAAGTGTAATTCCTAAGATGCACATTTCATGTTAAATCAGCACTCATCAGTTGGCTCAGACAACAATCTCTTACACATATTTTACTATTGTTCAGTATACTGTATATAGATAACCAATTACTACAGTTTAATTGATGTGTCAAACTTACTGCCATAACAATTTAGACACAAACAACTTGATGGAAGTATATTAATAATTTTTATTAGTTATCCATTAGACTAGAGATTATCCATTTAATGAATAATAATTCTGTAGTGTAATATTCATCTCACACAAGACAGGGAATTGTTTCCCATCACAAAGTGTTAAAAGCAGATAGAAACTATTCCCTATTATGTGTGACATTAATGAAAAGTATGTTACATAATTATTACTTCAACACCATGTTCAATTGTAACTCTCCAATCTATTCTATAATCAGCCCAAGAAAACGGTCAAGCTATTGTACTTCTTTGTAATATCTTGGAAGATAATCTTAAAAATGTAAACAAAGCCTGCCACTATGTATAAAATATCTTTAAAGAAAGGCTTATTGTTCACTTATTTTACATCACAATTCAAGGAAGATGTCATTTTGCATTAGTAAACTCTATGGCACATTGAGCAAGCTGAAGAACATATTTATCGACCTTCAACAATGAGCAAGTTGAAGAACATATTGATTGATGTCATGATCTTCCCATTGTATTTTTAGTTTTATAGAGTATTCTTAAACGAACTTTTTCTGATGTTTTTATGTTATATTGATAGAGTGCCCAAATTTTATTTTCATACAATAAAATATATAAAGAGCTCTATAGACAGTTAATTTAACTGCAATATTTATTTTCCTATAATGAAATCCGCTATGTCTTAACTCATTAAAAATAGCAGCATTATATTTCCCAAACTATTTATTTAAAACTACTATTAAAAGGTTAAATAGAGTTGGAGACTTATATTTACAATCATATCATTTCATACTATATGGAAGAAAGCAAATGTAAAATACTATCATACATATTCTGCGGTGGAACGATTCATTAAAATTTATGGTGTAATTCAGAAATTGAGATGTTAGATAAATTTGTTGAAGAACTAACCACTAATAGACAATTACCACTAATGATGAAATGTTGTGACTTAGTCATGGTATTATATTGTAATTTAGATAGTACTATACTGTTCTTTGAAGAGGGAACTTGGTATATACCTGTCAGTGGGAATTGATAGCATTTAAAAAAATAACTGAACACTAATACAATTATCATGTGAAATCTTTGTATCTGTCTGATGGAATATAATGAGTATATTTACTGATGTGGTTGTAATTATACAAAAAGTAAACAAATCTCCACACCAGCATCATTTTAAACAAGATGATAACCATAAGGATACTCTCATACTATCCACAAGATAAAGTCTTTATATCCATACATTTATTATCTTATTTAAAATGGCACTGGTGTGGAGTTAGTTATCTTCTATATAGTTACAACTTAAACACTGCACTTGTAAAATTTGGAAAGTATGATATGATTGTAGTATATAATACTTATAAAAACATTTAAGAAAGTTTTGCATCAAAGCTAAATACAGTTATTTTATAGGAAGCTTAACTGTTTAAAAGTCATTTTTGGCATTGCATTTTCTAATTACATTTCAACTGTTTTTAATCCCCTCTGAATTATAATTTAATATATTAACATTTTTCTATTATTTGGTGAAATTTATTAATTTCACTTAATTAATTTCTTTAATCTTATAAAATCAACATTTTAGTTTTTATTTATGCAACAGATTTTTATTGGGTAGTACTTATTAGAAACATTTAGGGCCTTCTTCCATTTTTAAAGCACTTTTATATTATCTTCACAAATTAGTTTTGTTTTATTTCATTTAACATATAATACTTTAAAGAATCTGAAAATTTTAATTTATATTTCATGCTTTATAGTTTCTTCGGGATAAAATTAAAATGATAGCCAATTCCTCATATGGGAGTGCCACCAAGTGCAAGCTATAGTAATCAAAGAATTCTAGAAGGTTTGTGCATAAATTCCCTATCTAATGCCAACTCATCCAATATTTTTAGACTAGTTTCTAGCTTGTGGCTTTCATCATTGAGGAGCCTTGGATTTGAGAGCACTGCATCTAGATTTTAGGATTTAATGAATCTGAAAGCCACCTTTTATCTATTTAGTTAACTATAAAGTGATGAACCCAAGATAAAAACACAATAATGTTTTCAATCCAAGCTAATTAGCTTGTATAGTCATACAGATCTGAATCTAGTTGAGTATATGTGTATTTTGATGTCTTTGGTTGTTTAATAACCACAGATACCATCATCCTATGGAAACCATATGATGTTTTAGTGTTTTTACACAGAATGGAATTGTAGTTATTCTCACCAGTGAATTCGTAGTATGCATTTGATTTTATCTTCATATGTATTACTTCAAGAATCCATTACTTTGAGTCTAATAAAACAGCCAATAAATTGTTTTTCGTATTCATATTCTAATACAATTGCTTTTCATTTCCAAAGTAATCATTTCATATTGAGAAATTGTGATTCCAGTCATAACTGGAAGATTTTATGTGGATTGAAGTGACTGAAATCAGTTTTATTTGAATATTCAACTACTTTTTAAAATTACTTCTCAATGTTCTTAATTGGCAGTAAAGCATTTAATTTCATTCTTAATTTGTTAGCATAAGTAATTATTAGTTAACCGAACAGCTAGAAGAGAGATTACAATGTCCCTAAACTGCTTTAATGGAAAACATTAAGACAGAACTTAGCATTATTGGTTTATGAGATTCAAAATATGATGTAAATTAAGCAGATGCAACCTTAGCATCTTTAAAATTTAGTTGAATCATATAAAAAATTTTGCAATTATTAAGATTTTCAATATACTTTTATAATGAACTAGTAAAGACTATATAAAAATATGGCATATGAGAATAAATATATGTATAAACTCAAACAAGCTACTAGCTAAACTCACTATCATACATCATTAAGGCTCTCATCTCTATACCATATTTGCTATATCTGAATATTTCTTATCAAACAGTATCTAGATTAAATTAGGTGTTAATAAAAAAAATAGAATTATATTTTTTACCATTGGCTAAATTGTTTAAATAGACTATAACTCAGTCATTGACAAATAACAGAGTGAATTTAAATTAGTGTAATTTCATTCAATGTATAATTAAAGTTAATAATATTTGGTTGGAGTGCAGTTTGAAAATTATAATTGAGTATTAGTGTGCTTTTAAAACAGGTTGTATTTACTTGTTTAATGAAGTTTATTTAAACTTCTTTGGATTAATAATTTCACTTTCTGTAGTCAAGTTTCAATATTTAGTATCTATATAAACATATTGGACCATAGATAAAAGTAAATTTCCATCTTTATTATTAAACTCTTTTATTGTTAAAAAGAGGTTGCCTTGGCAACAAAATGAGATTGTTGCTTGTTAAGTATTGACTGCTTTCATGTGCAGGCAGTTCTCTACTTTTGTACAATTCGCTATTTTAAATACATTTCTTACTTACAATTTTTATCAATATATATGACAAAAGACTCATACTTTCATGTAATGGTTCTCCCTTTCTTATGGACTAGTAGTCACTAGTCCCTTATCATCTCTCTGACATTAATCACATCCATTTTCAGCATCACAGGTTTAGACTTGAGCAGGGACATTGTGAGTCAGTGCATGTGTTGATAAGTTGTGCCTTGTCAGATTTATGTTAGAACATGTGCTGTCACTTTATGTGCATTTTTGTTTTGATGAAAAAATTCACCATTAGGAATTCACAGACATAAGTAAAAAACGAAAAAACAGCAGTGTTATGAACAAAAGGAAATCAAGGTCTCATAATCTCCATACAATCAAGACAAAGATGGTGAATTTTTGCTTCAATCAACCATTCATATAATTTAAGCCGATCGACCATATGTTCAATTGTGAAAATCAAGAATAAAATTAAGGAATATTTCCAAATTCATGTTTACTATGACTTTTATTTACTATCACTTGAGTTTTTGTATCACTTGACCTTTCTATTGCAGAGCATTTTAAAATCAAGAGAATTAATGTTCTTTTAAGATTTTGGAAATTTTAAAAGATTATTTTTTTAATTAGTATCATAAGCTATGGTTATAAACCAACAAAACATCACATGATGATCATTTACCATACTTATACTAACTGTTTAGGGCTGTGTTAGTTCCTTAGATCTAGGAGCAGTGCTCTCAGATCCAAAGCTCCTCACTGATGAAAGCTACAACCTAGAAACTAGTCTGGGGATATGGGATGGGTAGGCACTAGATGGGGATTTTATACACAAACTTTCCTGCATACATTGCTTACAAAGACTTGCACTGGGTGGTACTACTGTATGGAGAGTTTTCTACTGTTAATAAACTGAGATTATTTCAGTAAAGATAACATCAATTCTTAATTTATTTTGAAATCTAATTTTAATATAAATTATTGAAAACACAGCTTGTTCACAGCAGCTTTATTTAGATCCAAGTTTATTCCAATATATCAAAGAAATAATTCTCAACTATTGATAAAATTTTGGTTAATGTGGTTTTTTCAAAAAGCTTGTAGGGAACATATAATAATGATATTGGATAATAATTTTTAGGATCATTGATGGGCTCATGGACTTTAACATTGTTATGGTTTTTCTTTTATGCAAATTTTGGAATAATTTATTAATATTGCTGAATAGTTTTGCTAATCACACTTTGGTCATAGGCCTAGTTTTGTTAGATACTTTGGAAATAGATTATCTGCTTATGAGATCTTTTATGGTTTAAGCATTCAAGGATATGTTCAACAATATCTATGGATTTTATCATAATTGATATTAAATGTACATTGTGAAAAATAAACGTAGAGTTTCTAATGATGATTTTCTCGACTTTATCAATCTTAGATTTAAAAGCCTATTATATAAGTTTGAACATGTCAATCATATTAATGAATATTTTTTTCCTGAATTATGCATAAAATTGCTTGTAAAGTTTTGTCTTGCATTGGTGGTCGAGAGGTCAGGGTGACTGCCTTGCACTTGCAGGCAGTTGCCCAGTTGTGGGTTTGCGTCCCGGCCGATGCTATGACACTTAAAAAAAAAAAGTTTTGTTTTTGCATGGTCTCTGTCCACCAGGCTTGATACAAAAAAAATTAAAATCTTATCTGTGAAATATTGATCTTACAAAACAAATATCTATCAAGTAGTGATCAATATATCTGTCTACTATGTTCAGATTATGAAATTCAAGTCTGAATACATGCTCATGTTTAGATTATGGGATTCAAGTCTGAATACATGATAATGTTTAGATTATGGGATTAAAGTCTTATTACATGATCATGTTTAGATTATGGGATTCAAATATGAATTCATGGTCATGTTTAGATTATGGAATTCAAGTTTGAATACATGCTCAAGTTTAGATTATGGGATTCAAGTCTGAATACATGATCATGTCTAGATTATGGGATTCAAATCTGAATACATGATCATATTTAGATGATGGGATTTAAGTCTGAACACATGATCATGTTTAGATTATGGGATTCAAGTCTGAATACATGATCATGTTTAGATTATGGGATTCAAGTCTGAATACACGATCATGTTTAGGTTATGGGATTCTAGTTAGCATAAATGTTTGTGAAATTTTTTCAAGTTACCAATAGCCTTACTTTTTTTTTTCAGGTAGATACTGCCCAGCTAATTTTTCAATAGTGATAGGTAAAAGGATATATAGGTCTTTTTATCTATGTGATAATGATTACTTTAAAAAATTTGGAGTCGAGAAATTTTAATCAAGTCCGTATTTGTATTTGCGATCTGATTGGCTAAGCGCTTGAGAGGTTTGCACTCTCTCAGTTTAATTTCAATAGCGTATAGTATAAATTATAACAAATGATTGTTTTACATACGATTTAAATTTTAATATAAAATAATTTTGATTAGCTTTTAATAGAAGAGGCAATAAGTTTCATTTTTTTAATACTTATCCTTAAAAACTTGCTAGTGACAGACAAAAAAAAAAAGATTAGACTACTACATTTCTTGTTAATTCTATAAGCAATTCGAACAACCAAGAAATCAATTTAAGCCTTTCTGCTTTTGAAGAAATCAAGAATAATCGTTGGTGAAATGTTAAAATAGTTTAAAAATGAATGCTAGTCCCTTAGCCCACAAATTAATTTTCATACTGACTCGAAAATTTATTTATATAATTTTTCAATAATATTTTTATACATTCATTACTTAAAAAAAGTTTTATTTTAATTATAAAAAAAAAAAAAGATCTTTTATTGTACTGTATTCGTTTTTTTTTATTCAGGTCACTTTAAAATGGATGCTAGTCCCTTAGCCCACAAATTAATTTTCATACTGACTCGAAAATTTATTTATATAATTTTTCAATAATATTTTTATATATTCATTACTTAAAAAAAGTTTTATTTTAATTATAAAAAAAAAAAAAAAGATCTTTTATTGTACTGTATTCGGTTTTTTTTATTCAGGTCACTTTTAAAATATCAAGAAAAGAAGGCAACGCAATTTGTAATTGGAAAGACGATCAAAAAACACATTTAAAAAAGCTGACATATTGCGCAATAAAGGATATCTTGTTAAAATAAAATAATTTACTTTATGACAATGTAGAACCATATTTTATCACAATGTTTATTTAAAACTTGTATAATGTAATAGATTTATTGTTTTTTAAATAATATTTTTTATGGGGGAAAATACGTATTTATTATTTTGATAAAAGCTGCTCAAATCTATAGTTCATTTTTTGACAGAATCGTTTGAAAATATTGGAAATTTGATTAATAAGTTAATACTATTTTGAAAATAAATTCTTACAATTTACATAATAGCTTTTTATGGATATTTAAAAAACATATATTTCAAACCTCAAAACAATTTATTAGAAAGTGCAATAAAAACTTTAGGATTAAAAAAAAATAGAAAAGGAAGTATAAATTCTTATTTTGACATTTCAAATTTTTAAAATGGGTTCACTGTTTTCATTCCTCTGCAGATGAGAAATACGTTCTAATATTTCCATATTTAAAGTTTCATGTTGTAAAATTTTCATAATGACACAAGCATGAAAATAACATGACACGTCAGAGAAATGGGTTTCCAACTTTGATGATTTATAATAATGATTCCGTTTCAAAAAAAATGAATACAGTTATTTTTGTTTATATATGTAAACTCATTTTATTTTACAAAATATTAAAAATATGTATTTATAAGTGAAGGAAATAATATTTATACAGAATTGTTACATTACGCTTAGAACTCTTTAAATGCCAGCTAATAAATATCAATGTTGAAATCAGATATATTATTTATTTAAATAATTTTGAAAAACGCTGAACCATATTAGATTTGCAGAAGATGTTGCTTTATTTTTAAAGCACCCAAAGAGTTAGAAACAATAATAGCTGAACAAAAATGATAATATATATATATCAAAATTAAAAGTAAATCTAATGGAATACGAACATTCACAAAAATTGACAAAAAAGTATTTTGCAACCACAGAATACATTACCTATGTACTATTTTTAAATTACATAACAGACTAGAATGAAGATTTGGGCAAAAAATAAATAAGGCTTGAAAATGCTACTGGATATAGCTTAAGTTCAGTCTCAAGACAAAACAATAGCAAACTCTTCATACTCTAGTGCCACCCAATAGTTTCTAGCTTGTGGCTTTCATCAGTGAGGAATTTTTGATATGAGAGCACTGAACCTAGATTTTATGATCTAATGTAATCTTTCAGCGCCCACCTATTACTTTTTCAATTAATTATAGGGTTATGGATCAAAAATTATACCACAATCATATTTTTAATCCAAGCTTCTTCATGGGTATAATCATATAGATTCAAACCCAGTTCAGTATATATACATTTTAATGTCTTTGATTATTTAATAACCATATTCACCATTATGCCATGATTCTAGGTAAAATACTCTCAGATCGAAAGTCCCTCAGTGATGAATGCCACAAACTAGAATCTAATCTGGGGATATTGAATGAGTAGACCCTTGTTATGCAAAAACCTTCTTGCATCTATTGATTATCATAGCTTGCACTGGATAGCAAAGCACTACTGTATATTGAGCTTGCTACTATTTTAACAACTTGCATAAGCATATGAAGTGGTGATCATGTGATCTCAATACAGAAAGAGAAATATTTAAGTATATTACTTAATGTAAGAAGTAGGTTAAAATATAATTTAGGTAAATGAAAATAAATGAAAATAATCATTATGGTCAGTTCCTCAGCAAATCATATGACATTTAAGCATGTAAGAAATGATTATGTTTCAGAATTCTATTGAAAAGGCACAAACAAAGACTTTTTTAAAAATTTTACTCAGCAAAAAAATCAAACCAGGAACTGTAACTCACAGATCCACATCTCTAATTCTGCCTTGAACTTCAATAATAAATGTATAAAATGAAACAGAATATCATTTTAAAAAGAGAAAAATTATTAAAATCAAATGGCTTCAACTTAAAAGATGAAAGATGGAGTAATATATTTGAAGGGTGAAGAACTAACTATTAATGAAGACTGCTCAAAAACATTTCCTATCTAATACAATGGGCTGAAGAGTTGTGGTGTGGAATGGATTGAAGCCTGTCCATTAAAGTATGAAGATTGTCTCTCTTAGTATAAGCTGAGCATTGATTGTATGTATGTGTGGAGATGATAATCTGGACCAACTGATGAGGGCTGATTTAGCACAAAATACATATATTGGTGATTATTTATCTTTTTGACATGTGTGTGACCAAGTGTGTCAGCAGTACAAGATAGCATAGATAGCTGAGGGTCATGTGAAAGGATGAGTTCAAACACTATATTACATATTGGAGACCAGGTATGAAAAAGCCTGCACTGTAGAAAAAATTCATATATTAAATATCTATGATTGCAAAATTACTGTAAAAATTAAACAACATAAAAATGCACCCAAAACAACATTAGTATAGACTATCAATGTATGAAATGTGATCAATTAATAACAAATACAAATCAGTGCTAGATATAGTATGCAATTGTTTAGTCTTAGAAACATTATTTTCCATTTAAGTACCAATTCATTCATCAATATTAGATGACTTCTAATCCTGAGTTTCAGATCATGAAAATGGCTTGTAACTAATCACTAAGTTATGGCAGAACTTCATACAATGTTATAAGCTTTTGATTGTATAATATATAATTTATAAAGTGCTATCCCTGCCTTAGAAAGATAATATGATTCTACATAGTTTGATTGTAATATTAATATTAAAAATGTCAGTTCTGTGAAATAGAAATTATTCAACTGTAAAAATTAGTTAGCTAATTAACAGATATTTAGAAATCACACACAGACAATATTTAGACATATTAAATGCAATGTATCAACTTACCATCACATGATTTCGTTTTCTTAGGTTTAACAACTATCTCTTATAAGCTTGAATATTCAGTAAACACTGAATAAGTGGAGATGTGGAAGCAATAGTACTATCATTTGCTGTTAACTGGTTACTCAAGTTTTCAATAGTTGACTCTGTCATAAAGTAAATAGAATAATTATTGTTACTACAAGCATATATTAAATGTTAACAGTCTGTACCATGTTTAATATATGTGCAATACTAAGCCAACAGTTGCCCTTATAATCTTCTTGGTGGACTTCAATATTATAATAAAAAATACCAAGTATAAGAGAATTCAATTTTCTTTTTAAAGTTAGTTATCAAAATATAATATTTTGATTATAAAAATGTTAACTGTCAATTAATAGATAAAAATATTTTAATCATGAAATATTTGCTACCAAGAAATAAATATTAACATCATCATTGTCAACCATTATCAATCCACTGCAGGATGAAGATCTCTCCAAGTTCAATCCATCTTCTCCAATCTCCAGCTTCTCTTCTCAACACCCCTGCCCACTTTCATGTTTTATCCATCCATCTCACATGTAGTCACTTTCTGGGTCTTTTGCAATCTCTTGGAGTTCAGTTTAATATTTCAATTGTCCTTATATTATCATCTCTTCTAGAAAAATGTCCAATCCAACTCTACTTTAATCTTTTCAATTCTTTCAGTGATGTTAGTAACAGACCTGTTTGTTCTCTTAACCATATATTGCATTTTTAATCTCTTCTTGTTACTCCTAACATGCATCTTTCCATACTTTGTTGAGTGGTCTGATGTTTCTGTATTGCTCTTCCATTAAGTGACCAAGTCTCAGATCCATAAGTAAGAACTGCTAAACCTCATTTATTAAAAACATATATATATATGAAAAACAAAAACAAGTTATAAATCATGTAACTTGCTATCACTTGTATTTATGATCAATAGATGGAGCTTTATCAAAACCTCCGTACACACATTTTTTGTTTACATAAACACCAAAAGAGTCAGATATCACTATCTCTTTGAAGGTTTTTGCAATGATATTAATTGCAGAGGTTTTTACTATGTGATGAAACAACTGATATCAGACCCATGTAGCTATCTGGCTTGTTAGGCTGGGTTTGAAGACATTACATGTCTGAAAAATTCATGCTTGCAAACTGATAGGAACTTGTTGCATAAACGCTAGGAGTTAGTGTTTAGATCTAGTTTCTGGCCCCTTACCTACACTGATGATAGCAAATTAGCTTGAAATCAGCTGATCTGGAGGTGGAGCCAATGAAAGAGATAGTGAATTCTGACTCTTTTGGCATTTATGTAAACAAAAAATGCTTATATGGAGGTTTTGGTAAAGCTCCATCTATTGATCATATATATATACATTGTAATGGTATACATATGCCATTACATTATTTTAAAATTAAAATAAAGGGGAAAACAAATCTTAAATAAAATTGATTTATTAAAAACTAAAAGAAAATTAAAAGAGTCATGTTTAACATATATATATCGCACAGATGGAAAACTATTTTTTTTTTTAAAAAAAAGTATTTAAAAGTACGAAAGGTAAAAAAAAAAGTAAAGATCTGAAGATTAGTACTTTTAATAAAAAGTTATATAAAAGAAAATAGAAATAAATGTTAATTTCTATTTTAAGAATCATGTTTAATCTTAGTAAATGGAAATGATTGTTTTATTAATTAGATGTAAAGCAAACTAGCCCTGGGGGTATTTAAATAATTGAAGGGTCATATAGTAGATAAAAAATTAAAGATTTTGCAGCAGAATGACCAATGCAAGTACTAAGCCATGCATGGTCCAGAGAGGAAAACATCCGGACCTTAAGAACAAATGACATCATGTTTGATGGATCCGTAAAATTTGTAATAAGGGGGGCCTAATAATATAAAAAGGGGAATTATTGAATTCATTAGTTGTTGTTTTAATCTGACTATTAATCTTGCAGCTATATTGTGGACTCTGTGATATAGGGATCTTGCAATAAAATTAGTTTTCTTTGCATGTATCAGCTGAGGCCTCCCGATGACAGTTCCTGACCCAAGTATTGGCAAGCAGTGGCTTCATCTACAAAGAGAACAATATACACAGTTTGTGAGACTTAGGATGGACTTCCATAAACCTGCCACAATTAGGAGGATTCATAAAGTCTTACTCTGGGAAATATAAACTTTTGTCAATATGAATTTATAGATCAATCTTTTAAACAAACTTTCAATTAGTAACCTAAAGTATGAACTCTTATCTGACTTAAAGAATTCTAAATATCTTATTAATATTTTTTTATGTATATGTTAATCATTTCCATTTTCCTTTTATGTATTTTTATCTGTTAACTAAATTATTAAATTTAAAGTTGGGTGTAGATGGCTGCATAGATTCATTAATGTTTATGTTAGTTTAAGGGAGTTTAATTTCAGACTATTTGTTTCGTAGTTGAGTCGATGAGAGGGATATATGGGTGTTTATATCAATATAATGTGAAGTGGTTTAGCATACAGAGCAATGTGCCCAACTGAATGCATGGCCCCTAAGGTGTAGCCATATTGTTGCAATGGACGCAGACATTTCCTGTGACATTGATCCTCTTTTGCCCTATGGATAGGGACTATAAGATGGCAAGGATCACTCTCCCTCTGTACATAACATTTATTTTAATGTTTTATATATATATGATTCTTTCACCAAACAGATGCAAATTCCTACCTTGATTGTTTGTTTTTTTTTTGAAATGAAATATTTTTCTAAAGTTATAAACTTGAATGTCTTGTAAAAGTACTGCCAGTAAGAAATATTATATGTAAAAATAAACATGAGGAATAAAACATAATAATTAATATAAATAATAAGTTGTTTTTTTTTTTAAAAAAGTCTAATTAAAAGTAATAAGTAACTTGTTTGGGCTTGCCTAATTAATATATAAAAAGTAGGCAAAAGGAAACTCTTGAGGGAGGAGATGAAATCTCAGCTGGGATAGAAAGGAAATAATAAATATTTTTATTTTATTCGTGTAATTACTAACCAAACATGTCTTTTAAAATTTTAGTATATAATCAATTTGTGTAACATAATTACTAACACTAAGTAAATTATTTTTTTTAAAATTGTTTTTGTTTTTTGAGGAGTTCAGGTATACATATGCTGTTACATTATTTTAAAATTAAAATAAAGGGGAAAATAAATCTTAAAATTGATTTATTAAAAACTAAAATAAATCAAGATACTGCAAATCTCTAGCACTCATTACAATACTTAACTGACAGCCAATCAGATGGCACAGATAGCTGTAGAAAATGACATACAAACCTACACACACAACAAAGATTTTACGAAAAAAGGGTGGCCACTCTTTTCTCTACTCTTCTTTCTATATATCTAAGTCAGTCATAAGCATTTAGGTTTGAAAGCTTGAAATTTTAAATATCATCACAAATAACCCACTGAGTCTAAATCATAAATGTACAATGCAAAATCCTATGATTTACTAGGAAGTAGTTTTTAGAATACATAACAAGCAGTAAAGTATGTAAATAATATTTTAATTTGCGAAGCACCTATAGTTAAAAATTGAAATCAATCAAGATACTGCAAATCTCTAGCACTTGTTACAATACTTAACTGACAGCCAATCAGATGGCATGGATAGCTGTCAAAAATGACATCCAAACCTAAACACACAACAAAGATTTTACGACTGGCTTAGATATATAGAAAGAAGAGTAGAGAAAAGGTGGCCACCCTTTTTTTCATAAAATCTTTGTTGTGTGTTTAGGTTTGGATGTCCATAGGTATGCTATAAAAAATATTTTGAAATGTGTTTTTATAAAAGTATTATGTAAATATGATGCATTATTTTAAGTATTATCTTTATGAATCTTCAGGTAATTTTTTTAATGTGTATTATTTTATATATATAAGATGAAATAGAGCCAACTTAATAGAATAAGCTTGCTGAAAAATAAAGTGATTGATGACAGAATAAAAAATATTACTTTTATATGCACATTAAAAATTGGTTAGGATTAAATAGATTTATTAATTATTGAAATAAAATTAATTTAACAGTATAGAATTCTATTTATTAAGTACATGATTTTGGAAGTGAATTATATTATTTAGATATCACATGATCACCATTTCTTGTGCTTACACAAGCTTTTTATATAGAGGCTAAACTCCCCATACAGTAGCGCCACATGTGCAAGCCAGAGTAATCAATGGATGCAAGAAAATTTGTGCATAAAATCCCTATCTAGTGCTTATTGGTGGTGCTACTGTATAGAGAGTTTAGCCTTTGTGTAAACAGCTTGTGAAAGCATAAGAAATGGTGATCATTAGATGTTCAATGATTTAAAACCAATCCTGCCCAATAGAATTATGGACACTCTGATTATTAAAGAACCAAAGACCCCAAAAAGTAAGGATGCTAAACTGGATTCAGATCTATATGACTGTACAAGTTAATGAGCTTGAATTGAAAACATTATTGTATTTTTATTTTGAACTCAAAGCTTTATAGTTAGATAATAAGGTAAAAGGTGGCTGCTGGAGGGTTGCATTAGATTCTAAAATCTAGGTGCAGTATTCTCAGAATGAAAGCTCCTCATTGATAATACCCACAAGCTAGAAACAAGTCTGGGGATATTGGAAGAGTAGACACTAGATAGGAATTTTATGCACAAACCTTCTTGCATCAAATGATTACTCTGACTTGCAATGGTGGTGCTACTGTATGGAGAGTTTAGCCTCTGTGTATTATTTAGATATGATATAAAAGTGTTTTAAGTTATTAATTTTTAGAACTTATATCAATATTTGTAATGTCTGAAGTTGCTAATATTTCTGTTTTACTTAAATATAGTAGAGTTAAAAAATATTGAGTAATAAAAACGTATCTTGAATTAGTATCCAAAAAATGTAATAATGATTTACCCTTTATTGGTGCTATTTGATTAACCAGAATCAAATACTAGTATAATTATTTAAAGAATTAAATGCACAGTTGCACATGTTATGATATGGAATACTACTGATTATAATATAACCATTTATGATTCACTGCCATTGAATAAATTTACCTTTAGTTATGTCCATTTTTATGAGTTAAGAGAAGGATTGAATTGGGATTTATTTCTATTTACTATTCATGGACACTTAACGTAGGCTTGTACTTTAAGTTCTTAGATAGTTGAGTTAATGAAGTTATGAATACTATATAAGTATATACATTTCTATTTTATTATATGCAGTTAAAGTAGTCTTGCAATAAGAACCCACTAAGATAATGAGTTGTTCTTTTATATGGCATTGATATATTTGGTTATATTTGATTGCCATGAATCTATGAAGATAATGGTTGTGTTTTTACATGGCTTGGATATATTTGGTTATATTTGATAAACATCATTTGTTGCCATAAACCTATCCCTTAATTATTTTAATGATTAATCCTATCTATAAGGTATTTCAGCTCTGATGTCTTTCAATGGTGTTATGCAGCATGGGCAATATCATTAAGATGGTGATCCAAAATGATTATGAGGATCAAGAAATAATAAAACTATGACCAAGAAATTATGTTAATAATGAGAGAATTTGTAAAAGTCAAGGAGAAAATTCATTTCCAATTAGTATACTCCAAATTTGTGTGCACATAAGTTAAATTTAAAATAGCGTATATGACATTGTTACATACTGATTTACAAGTGTCAAATTTACTCCACCCATAACTTTGACACAAACCATTCTAGACAAATAAAGTAATGATTATTAGTAATCATTTATTAAACTAAAAATTGTTTTTAAACCAGATATAACCTTTAAACCTATTAAAAATTCATTTATCTGATTTTTTAATTAAACACATATACATGGATTTATCGAAAACACAATGTATGGGTAAAAGAACAAACAGGTGTTATTGACCTCATTGAAAAAATTAAAAGATTGAAGTGGAATTGGGCTGGACATATTTCCAGAAGATATGATAATAGATGGACAATTGAAATCTTAAACGGAATTCCAAGAGATTGTAAAAGACCCAGAAAGAGACCACACGTGAGATGGATGGATGAAATAAAAAAGTGTGCAGGAGTGATGTGGAGAAGAGAAGCTAAAAATCAGAGAAGATGGATTAAACTTGGAGAGACCTCCATCCTGCAGTGGATTGATAATGGTTGATGATGATGATGACAAGGAGTTATTCACATTTCTTTTTCCCATGTGTAATATCTTTTACAAATATATTAAATAATCTCTACACTATCACCCTTTTTTTAAAAACATATGAGTAAAAATGCACATAAATGTCTGTCAAGATGAATTTATGTTGAACAAGCACTCATCAATGGTGGAAGTATGCGATATAACTCACATCATTGCTAGAATAACATTAATGTAAATAAGATAATTAGTATTGCAATAATTAATTTGGAAAAGTAAATTATTGAAGAAGAGATATAATTTAGGCAATATAATGTAAAAAGTCACACTCAATTGAAATTATGTATTATGATTAAATAATAATTTTCAGAAAGTCATATAAAAGAAAAGTAGTCTCTATGTAACCTGCTTAGCCTTAGATAAGCATAATTGTTATAACTGACCAAAACAGCACATTAGTTACTGTGTATTGTAATGGTGTTGCTTACCTTCACATGCTGAACACCCTTTCTTGAGTTGCGCAGTCATACTGTTACAGAAAACAGTACAATAACATTCATTCTCATTAACATGCTTGCATTTCTACATTTATTATTTCATTGTTAAAACATGCAAGATTAAAATTTTATTTACCTGAATGCTGAGAAATATAACAGCTAGTGTAATTACATGACAATGATTATGATAAATGTAATATCTGTATTTAATGTTAAATATACAAGATGAAGTTATATATATATATGGAGGTTGTCTTTTGATAGCAGTAAGGGCAAAATAGAAATCATATAATTAAAATCATTGTACAGCCAAAAATAAGTCACCGTATTTTAAATTTGAAAAAATAAAATGAAATGTTTAAAAGTCTGAAGTTTTGATCTTTTTATAATTTTTTTGTGTGCTGGTGTGTTAAAAGGATCAAAAAATGTAATTAATAGGAAAAGTTTTTTTAAAAAATGGCAAAATAGACATTGTGTAATAGAAATAAAGCCAAAAAAAATAAATTTGCCATATAGTCGCCGTCTTTAAAAAAAAAAAAAATACAAAGAAAGTTGAAAAAGTCAAAAGTTTTGATCTTATTTTAATTTTTTTTTGGGGGGGGGGGAGTGGGTTGAGAAATACTTTGTCTTCTCTGAGAAAAGTTAGGGACCAAAGTTATTTTTTGTTTGTTTTTATTTTTAAAAAAAGGTAACAGAAATTGGTTTTAAAAATAAAAGTTTTATTATATTAGCGGTATACAAACAAAGCCAAAAAAAAATATTGCCTTATAGGCCAAAAAAAAGTGGGTGTATTTTTAAACAAAAAAAAAAACCCAAACTTGAAAAAGTCAAAAGTTTTTATCTTATTTTAATTTGGGGGTGGGGGGGTGGGAGGTGGATTGAGAAATATTTTGTAAAAGTTAGAGACAGAAATTGTTTTTCCAGTTTTTCTTTTTAAAAAAAAGATGATAAAAATTGATTTTAAAAATAAAAGTTAAAACCAAAAAATATCTTATTTTAATTTTTTAGGGGGAGTGGGTTGAGAAATACTTTGTCTTCACTGAGACAAAACTTATTTTTGGTTTGTTTTATTTTTAAAAAAGATAATAAAAATTGGTTTTAAAAATAAAAGTTTTAGTATATCAGCAGTATACAAATAAAGGCAAAAAAGATATCACCTTATAGGCCAAAAAAAAGTGGCCATATTTTTAAACACAAAAAAACAACAACTGAAACTTGAAAAAGTCAAAAGTTTTGATCTTATTTTATTGGGGGGGGGGGTATTGAGAAATACTTTGTAAAAGTTAGAGTCACAATTATTTTTTTGTTAGTATTTTTTAAAAAAAGGTAATAAAAATTGAATTTCAAAAATAAAAGTTAAAGCCAAAAAAAAAAAAAAAAAAGACTAAAAATGAAATATTAAAAGACAAAGTAGAAAAAATTTAAGAGATCAAAAAAAGTCACTGTAGTTTTAAAATCACAGCCCGATAACATTACATTTTATTGTTTTAACACATAAACAATGCTGACAAGCGGCCATGATTGGCTATCAAAAGGCAACCAGAGTTTGTATAATAAAAAACTTATTTTTTAATTTTGAATTTAGAAAAATAATAAAAAAAATTATTTCTATTCCCTTACCTCCATAAACATCTGTGATAAATATAAAAACAAATTAATTTATGTATGATTGATTAGATTTTGTTTTCATTCTGTTTCTTTTTTTAATCGGTTAAAAATGCGATGAAAAAATAAATAAAAATTGTTTATATTAATTAAAAGTTTAAAATCTTATTATTTTGTTATTACAAACTTTCCTGCCAGTCTAGCGCAGACTGGCAAAAAACTTCTGTGGCCCAGCACTGGTCCATGTACCGGGGGTTGAAACCACTGGCCTAGAGGCACCCTCAGTGTTAAAAAAGTGTGTAGTGTCTGCTACACTAAATAACATGACCTGCATGAGATAAGAAATTAACAGCAGTGAAACAAAAGGATTTATAGTTTTAGTATTAATTTTTTAAAAATGTGAATTTATATATATATATGTGGACTGGAGTCGATCTTTTTATAAGAATCTATCTTTATTTGAAGGTCAAAAAAACTGTCAACTTAAGAATCAAAAGATTGCACCAGCAAATTAAACACAAACAATAATGAAGCTATCATTGCAAAAAAGAGTAAGGCTGCAAAAAAAAAAAGAAATGTTAAACAGAAAAATAATTATTTCCAAATACTATTGATTATTTGTGAAATATTTAAAAAAAGATAGAATACATATAGAAAAGAAAAAGAAAATATGGGGAGGAAGAAAAAAAGGAAGTAGGAATTACAGGGAATAATGTCTGACAATAAGCTTAGAAGTAAAAACATAAAAATAGAAAGAATTGTGATAAATTGAAAGAAGATAAAAAATATGATGAAAATACCAGAGGAAGTTATGGAGTGTAGAGATGTTAAGAAATTTACAAATTTTAAAAGTAATGAACATATATAGTAAAAGATACAACTATTAACAGCATATTAAAGAAACTAAAATTGATGTGAGTATTATAGAATCTAAAATTGATGGTGATAGTACAGCATATGATGCATTATAGAGGAATGTGAAGTAGATTTTGAGATGGAAATTTATTCTGTAATTGATGCAGTAGTTGTGGAAAAATTCAAAAAGATTCAATAGATAGAAAAATAGTGCAGAAATTAACCCTAAGAGTTGGATCTACCAATGATCATAAAACTTATAGAGTGAGATGTGTAAGGACAGTACTATATATATATTTTTTCATGTGTCATAGCATCAGCCAGGAAGCAAACCTGCTAACCTGGGACAACTGCTTGTAAGGCAGCTGTGCTGACCTCTCGACCACCAACGCTATTTTTAAAATAAAACTGTATAAGATATGAAACATTAAACACAAAAATACATGACTGCAAGAAATTATTAAACTTGAAACTATAATGGTGATGTTGTGATGACATGTCCAAATAAAATCCTTTATAGTTTAATCATTGTTAATAGCCAAATAAGCTGAAATGAGTAAAGCAAATTTTAAATTCCAGGAAATAGTAGAAAAATTTTATTTTATTAAAGGATATTGACAATGGAGAACAACTGAATTTTATGAAGAAATAAATAAATATATCCATTGATTATAAGAAAACTGGATGAGTCTATCTTGATACAAACTTTGTTAAACAATTATATAAATATAATTGTATTTACATATTGGACTATTTCCATTATCTAATATAAGTATTGAATGTGTTTAGAAAAAAATAACTTTATTTAAATATTCCAAATATATTCAACTGTTGGTAATACCACATAGGTTAGTATATGCACAATGTTTTGAGAGGTATTATTCTCCCTTCTTCTTCAGTTGTTGATGACTTAACCAGTAACAGTACTAGCATGAGAATCGAACCTAGACCCTTAGATTTTTTGAATACTGAATTTTTTTAAAGATAATGCTCTAAGCAACTAAGTCATCCTGTCAAAGACAATAGTCAGTAGAAATTTGTATACTTATCTATGAGATTCCTCATGATTTCTTCACTTTTTCCTAAGAGCAAAGTTGATTAGTAGTTTCTATAATTATGTATAGTCACATTCGATTGTCTTATAGGGTTGTTCACAAATTGCTCACATGATAATGGTGAGAAACTCCATAAATCAACCTAGTGTGGCTATGTATAACGTATGGAAACCACTAATCAACTTTTCCTCTTAGGAAAAAGTGGAGAAATCAGGAGGAATCCCATAGATAAGTATATAAAATTTCTAATGATTGTTGCTTTTGTCAGAATGGCTGTTGGTTAGAGAGTTACCTTAAAATTCAATATTTAGAAATCTAGGAGTCCAAGTTCGATTTCAATGCTATAATTTGTCAGGCCAGCAATACCTGAAGAAAAGGGGAGAATAATAACATTGAAATGTTGTGCATATACTAATCTGTGTGCTATAACTAACAGTTGAATGTATTTGGAATATTAAAGTTAATTTTATCTAAAGACATTCAATACTTATATTAGATCATGGAAATAATCCATTATATAAATACAATTAAAATACCATTATCACACAAGTTCAGGAAATTATAGAATATAAGTTAAATGAAAGAAGTTACCCAGAATATAACTTATATTTAAAATGACTTTATTTATAAAATATGCAGAATTTTATTGTAGTCATGGATTATGGATGAATTTTTTTGGCTGGTTGGGCTTTTTTGCATGAGGATGTTTTGTGGAAAGAGAGCAAAAAATGTTTGTTGGGAATGTTAGTTAGGCATTTGGACATTGTTGAAAAAGCCCAGCCAAGTTAGTTCCTTATATGTATTTGAGATTTAATTTTTAACAGATATCTCAATACCGATTCCTTTATAGTCACTAAAGCAATTGGCCTTTGACTGTTTCTTCTCTGAAAAACTCATATTCTTTGCCAGATGTATAATGCCTAGTTATTTTTTGGCTTAATTCTGCGAACCTAGTTTGTAGCCATAAAACGTTGCCAAATTTCTCTGAGAGAAATACACTATCAATACCATGCCTAATAAGCATCAATATTTTTTTAAGAGTAGATGCTATTATTGGAACAAAGAGAGAAAAAAATCTTAATCTTGATAGTATAATCTTGTATTCTGGAGAAAGTCACATTTAAAACATCCAAGGAAATGGCCATTTCTGAATTTTTAGATCAATCTCCAATATAAAAATTATCTTCCTTAATAAATAAAATACACCAGGAAAATTATCATGATTCTATTTCTCAAGTATGGTATGGACATAGTACATTATTCATCTCAGAACAAATATCATACCATAAAATCATATACTTCATTTCATAATTTTTTCAATATATTCTCTAATAAAAAATAATATTACAATATATTATATTGTTCTTCATCTTTTAATGTTGAGCTTTGGACTTGTAGAGAAACTCTTTTTAATCCAAATTAATGAAACAAAAAAAAAGCCTTGACCAGAGATTGCCATTTTTACACTAAGAAAGCACCTTAGCAATGGGCGTGATCTTAAGTTTGAAGGAAGAGAAACGAGCGATTCTTAAGATACTTCTAATACAGATTTATTTTAATTCAATTTATTAATTTGAAAATTTTATTTAGAAAGTTAAATACTTAAGACATTGTTTATATATACAACATTAAAATAGAGTTATTCCTCCATATCTTCAGCTAACTTTTATCATAATCTAGCAAATAACTAGTACTTCATATTTGGGAAAAAAAGATTCACAAATGATTGTCAAGGTCCTGGCTGTAAACATGTACCCTCGACAAAAAGTACAGTGCTTAGTTGAATGCATCACTTTACCACTTAGTGTTTAAATAAAATTGAGCCTACAAGAGTTAGCAAATGTAGGAGATAATGATTTGTACTGTAATTGTACGTATTTGTTTTTCTTAATAAAAAAAAAGATAGATAGATAGATAGATAGATAGATAGATAGATAGATAGATAGATAGATAGATAGATAGATAGATAGATAGATAGATAGATAGATAGATAGATAGATGGATGGATGGATGGATGGATGGATGGATGGATGGATGGATGGATGGATGGATAGATAGATAGATAGATAGATAGATAGATAGATAGATAGATAGATAGATAGATAAGAATAGACAAAGATGAACAGATAAAAATATAAGTAGATAGATATCTTTTTCATAATAAAGAATTTTTTTTTCAGTAACAAAATTCCAAAATGTTTCACCATTCTGACATGATTTTAAAATGACCAGTTTTTGTACTTCTGGTCTTTGATTCCAAACACAATAATAATAACAATAACATCAACAAAAGCAACTAATTGTCAATATGCCAAAAAAATAAAAACAGATGAGTGAATTCTAAAAAGATTGATGTCACGATGCAACTGTCATATAAGATAAGCACTTTTGTTCACTACACCACTCTCGGGGAAGTTAGAGAAAAGTGTCTGTCCATTTTTTTAACACCTTGTAGAGGGGTGTACAATCATTGCACGCACAGTTTATACATATGTGTGTATGATGTAGAAATAATAAAGATAAGAATATCACATTCACAACTGATTCCAGTTCTGAATTATCATTTCTTCTTAAAAATATTTAAGTTTATAAAATTTTATTATTCTTTTTTAGTAATTTTTATTCTTTTAGTGTTTTATTCAGAAGGAAAAAAATCTCTTGGGAGTAAAAAAAAAGAATTTTCCAAGTGTGTTTTTTCTTCTTTCTAAACTCCCATTATTAAAGAAGACTTTAATGTAAAAGTGATGTGAAATTTTTCAATATATATTTTTTTTTAATCCATTGTGTTAACTCTTTATGTTTAAAGCGAAAAAAAAAAAAAAGATCATTAGGGGACAAAAAAAAGTTTTATCTACAACTGGATCATTTATTAAATATTCATTTTAAAAACTACAAAAATTTGATCATATATATGTGTTTTGCCTTTTTACATTAAAGAAACTGTTGACATTTTTTTCTGTATTTAGAATGAGTTTCTAAATTGCTTTTATCGTAATAAACTACTAGGAGAAACAAATATGCATTTGTAAATTAAAACTTTCCATTTTAAGATTTGATATCGGAGATTGCAAACAGATAAAAAATTAAAGATTTAAAAATCAAATTCATTCCCATATATAAAATGAAAATGTGTATCTACGCTGCTATGTAAAGTATAAATATATCTGTAAAATACTAAATATCACATGACCACTATCTCATACTAGCACATAATTGTTATTAAACAAAGCAAAACTCTCCATACAGTAGTGCCATCTTGTGCCAACAAGAGCAATCAATGGATGCCAGAAGGCTTGTGCATAAAATCCCTATCTAGTGCCTACTCATCCAATATCCCGGGACTAGTTTCTGGCTTGTGGCCCTCATCAGTGAGAAGCCTTGGATCGGAGAGCACTGCACCTAGATCTTAGGATCTAATGCAACCCTCTAGCAGCCACCTTTTAACTCTACTTAACTTCAAAACCATGAGAATGAAATTGGAAAACACAATAATATTTTCAATCTAAGCTCAATATTGGATGAGTAGGCACTAGATAGGGATTTTATGCACAAGCCTTCTGGCATCCATTGATTGCTCTTGTTGGCACAAGATGGCACTACTGTATGGAGAGTTTTGCTTTGTTTAATATCTGTAAAATACATACTTCTTTAGTTATCCTGAAACAGTGCAGTTGGTAGTGCTTCCGAGTTGAGATGGGGAGAACCCAGGATCGAATCTGGTAATATAAAAATGAAAATGTATATTTACACTTCTACAGGAAGTATAACTACATCTGTTAATGTACAATTGTTTAGTTACCCTGCGCGATTTGGAGTAGTTGATAGCGCATCCAACTTAAGATCGGGAATGTCCCAGAATCGAATCTGGTGCTAGCGGTCTCGCGTTCGAACTTCTCTTGTACTTCTGAGTAATAAAGCTATAAATCTTTTTTTAATTTGGTGAATATGTTGTAATAACTAAGGTTTGGTAGACCATAAAATGTGTTTCAAATTAGAAATAAAAAAATACAAATCACGATGTATATGTTATCTGAAAAAATATATATATTCGTAACATATCAGTCAATCAGCCAAATTATATATATTAATGATAAAATAAATTGCTATCAGTGTTTAACATAATTTATTTTCAAATTATCTTAACATGGTTTTCAACTATGGTTAATCTACTGCAGAATAAAAGTCTCCCAATTTTATTCCAGTATTTCTTGCTTTAGCTTATCTAAATCTCTCTGACAGCCTTTACTGTTAATATTTCAAATGTGACTTTTTTATGTCTGTTAATATGCCTGGAATCTTGGTTTAGGATTCACTGCATCATAGCTTCTTCTAAATTAGTCAGTGCAACTTTTTATTGTCTCAGTGATGACAGTAATTTATATTTGTTCTCTCACACATATTACACAATCCCTCAATATCAGTCCTAATAAACATCTTACAATGCATCACTGGGTGATCAGCTGTTTTTGCATTAAAGTAATAGCACCCCCCCTACTCAATAGTGCTACCCAATGTTGATCGTATGTTCAGTTTGAACTGATAGCTTTATATAGCCAACCAAAGAGGTAAAAGGTGGATGATGGCAGATTGCATTGAATCCAAAAGGTGCACTGCTCCTAGATCCAATGTTTGTCACTGATGAAAGCCTTAAGCTAGAAACTAGTCTGAAGATATTGGATGGGTAGGCATTGGATAGCAATTAAAATGAACCTTTTAACATCCATTGATTACTATTATGTGCACTAGGTGGCATTTATTGTATGAAAAAAAATGCTACTATTTTAATAGCTTGTGTAGGCATAGGGTGATCACGTGATGCTTTAATGGATTAATACTAATCCTAAACAAAGGATAGAAATGACTGTGGCTATTGAAAAACCAAAGACATCAAAATGTACAGATGTGGAACTTGATTCAGATCTGTATGATTATACAGGCAAAATAGTTTGGATTAAAAACATTATTGGGTTATCAGTTTGGGTTGATAAATTTATAGTTAACAAAAAAGATAAAAGAAGGGTGTTGGAAAGATGCATTGAATCTAGAGATCCAAGTGTGCTGCTTTCAGGTCCAAGGCGTTTCACTGGTGAAAGCCATAACTAGAAACTAGTCTGAGCATATTGAATTGGTAGGCGATGGATAGGCATTAAAATATGCATTTCCTTCTAGCATCTATTGATTAATAAAGATCACATTAGGGGGCATTAGTGTGTGGGAAAAAATTTTGTTACTGTTTTAATAGCTTGTGTAAGTATGAAGAAATAATGACCATGTGGTGTTTAATCATTAGTTATTTTTGGTTTCATTGGTAACATCTTTTTTTTTCTTCTGATGTAATCCAATAATTTTCTAGAAGGATACAGAAATATACTCTATGCCTCAAGGATATAGGTTTTTAAAATAATGTTATAATTCTATGAATAACAATAGTTTAAGATAGTAATAAGTGTCAAATAAACATCAATAGTTATAAATCAACAATCTAATAGATTACTGGTTGGGAGTCCATTAAAAAGGTAACTGGACATTACAGAGTTTGGCTGCAATCTATGCAGCTTGCACTTCAGAGGTTATTATTCTATCCACCACAACAAAGTTTATGCAAAGTAATTTTATGTTTTAGTTCATTTGCATTTAACATGTTTTTTTCTCATTTTTATTATATGCACAATGCATGGATTAGTTCACAATTTTGAGTATGACTAAAAAATAATCCATATATTTTTTTCTAATATATATTTTCTTTTTATCAACAAAATTTTCAAAAGGTTTTTTTGTATTGATTATAAAGTTGATGCGATATAAGATAATCCTTAAACGTATGATTAGGATTTAAGCAATAAAAAATATATTGATCTTAAAAATTGCATCAAGTAAAACAGTATGGGAAAAAGAATTAAGGGTACTGCTTTTATTTCTATATCATAAGCTATTCTCTCTTCCTTTATCATCAAGCCCGATACTTTATTATTCAAATAGCTATAATTGCAGCTTTTGGGTTTGTTTTCTAATTGTTATTTTCATGTTTTTATTTGCTTTTAATGGTTTATGAAAAATATAAAACTTTTTTTTCTTTGATTGGTATATAATAGATGTGAGCATATAACAGGCACCCTTCTTTCTTCCTTTCTTTCAGCCTACACAATTTTCCTCATTTTAAATATAGGGGATTTGAACTCAAACTTTTAAGCATCCTTCTACTCTCCACACTATCTAATACCACTGATACGTGACCACACACATGTAGAAAAGATAAATAATCAACAATATACATATTTCATGCACATCCAGCACTCATCAGGTGGTCCAGATTATCATCACACACACACATATATATATATATAATCAGTGTTCAGTTTTATATTAAGATAGCAAACTCTCATACTTTAATGGACAGGCTTCAATCTATTACATTCTCCAGCTCTTCAGCCATCCATACCATTGAAATCTGATGATGGATAGCTCAAATCCCATGCTGATGCCAATATTATTGCCAGGTATATGAAGAGTGCCTGTATTTAAAATTTCCTCTTTTATAATTTTTGTGTCTTAAAAACATGCTGTCTTTCTAGTTTTTGTTAATTTCTTTTTTGAATATTTTCTTCTTATTCTTTTAAATATTTTTATAATTCTAATCTTATTCAGAACATGTTCTTCATATAATATATTTTCACAGATTACTTAAGCTATAAAAATTGGAATTGAAAAATCTTATATAATAACTAGAGAAAAATAGCCAGGAGTGATGTTGCTAGGTAACCATTAATTAAATTTGACCCAAGATGAACCACATACTCTAGTATCAATTATAGCCTTTGCATTTACATCCATGAAAATATTTAATTTAACATACAAATGGTCTTCAGGGGAAGATAATATATTACTACCATGTTTCTCCCAAAATAAGACCTAACTAAAAAATAAGCCCTTGTATGATTTTTGTAAATGCTTATAATATAAGCCCTAGTTAAGGTTGGCAGCCCTATATATGATTTTTGTTTGTCGTTTGAAACATATGATGGACAGATTAAATTATAATGAATATATAAATAAACCATTATTAACATTAATGGTTTAAATAAATGGTAATATAAATTATATGGTTTTTTTATATTTTCTGTTGATCATTTTCAACAAACGTAATTCTATTAAAACAGACAAACTCTTTATACATATTGCCACTCAATGCACGTCGGAGAAATCAATGGATGCCAGAAGGCTTGTGCATAAAATACCCATCTAGTGTCTATTCATCCAATATCCCCAAATTAGTTTCTGGCTTGTGGCCTTTGTCAGTGAGGAGCCTTGGACCTGAGAGCACTGCAACTAGATCTGATAAAGATCACAAACCAGAAACTAGTCTGGGGATATTGAATGAGTAGGCACTAGATGGGGATTTTATGCATAAGCCTTCTGGCATCCATTGATTACTCTGGTTGGCACAGGGTGGCACTACTGTATGGAGAGTTTTGCCTGCTTTAATAATAGTTATGAGAAAGCATAAGAAATGGTGATCATGTGATGTTTAGTGGTTTTAAACGTAATTCTACCTGTATAGAAAACAATTTATCTACCACAAGTCAGTATATCGGACAATTTATTTAATACTTAAATTTAGAATATTTGATTTAGTTTTAGAGTTTCAATACACCTGTAGAGGTCCCTACTATCGCATTTTACATGCATATTCTCAAGGTTACAGCCTCGATAAATATTATTATAGTAGCTTATAAATATTCAAGATAAAAGTAAAATTAGTTTGAGTTTGGAACTTTTATTATAGTAGCTTGTAAATATTCAAGATAAAAGTAAAATTAGTTTGAGTTCGGACCTTTTTTCTCCCCTGAAAGTCTTCTCTAAAATAACAAAAGTGACTTTAATCATTAAAATTTACCTTAAGTTAAATCATCAATCTTTTTCCTGAAGAAAAGTTTTTTTAAAAAAAATACCCAAGCAGAACTATTTTGAGTAATTTGGAAAATGTTTACAATTTGCATACTTGGTAATGAATGAATATGGTTGTGCCGTATATGAATCATCACAATTCAATATGCCATATATTGTAATGGATAACTTAATGTGCACATGTGCAATAAAGATTTTCTGAAATTTTATACTTGTATTTTTTTCATTGCTTTTATGTGGTCAATTAACATTTGATTTAATGGTAAATTTAAATGAAATAATATTCTGATCACCAGATAAGAGGAGTTCAAAATCCAGCGAGTACAAAAAGGAATTGTGGGAGGCTCCCAGGGGAAGAATCTTACAGTTTTCTGTAAAGAGAAGTATTTGAATAAATGCATATTTTTAACTTGAATAAATGTAGATTTTTGTACATGGAAGCTATTCCCTGAAAATAAGCAACACAGTGTTTTTTGGAGCAAAAATTAAAATGAAATTGTCTTATTTTTGGGAAACACAGTGGCAGTATTTCAAAATGTTATTCTACAAAATTTACTATTAAAATATCTCTGAATTTATTTCCCATATAATATCGTGGACATTAAGATCAATGTAGGTCACATTTTATCTCTATGTAAATTCAGACAAAGGTATTGTTGTTTTCTAGAGCATGTGGTTCACCTAATAGTCCTTATTTTTAATTGATGATTACCTAGTAACATAATTTTTGGATTTTTTTAAAAATTATTGCAGTGAGTTTTCTCATTTATTCCTGTATACATATAAATAAATAAAAATACTAATAATCCAGTCCACCATGTTTCCCTATATTCCAGAATTAATATTTTGTAAGATTAAGAAAAAATCAGCAGTTAAATTTTAAAATTTTTTTCTTATTATAAGCCTCTGATGTCTTTATATCGATCACATAGTTTTAAAATCATAAACAAATATTAAATGTAATATATACCATCTCTGTGTATTACCTATGTCTTTTTAAATAAATTAATAAATATAATGGTTAATAGCTGTATTTTTATATTGGACTATTTCCATCATCTAATATGTGTGTTGAATGTCTTTAGAAAAGTTTAATTTTATTTAAATATTCGAAATGCATTCAACTGTTGGTTAGAGTGTTACCATTAAAATTCAATAATCAAGAATCTAAGGACCCAGGTTCGAATTCCATGCTAGTGCTGTCACTTGTCAGGCCAGCAACACCTGGAGAAGAGGAGAGAATAATACCTTTTGAAATGTTATGCATATACTAACCTGTTTGCAGTGATATTACTAACAGTTAGTGCATATACTAACCTGTTTGCTGTGATATTACTAATAGTTGGTGCATATACTCACCTGTTTGCTGTGACATTACTAACAGTTGTTTGCTGTGATATTACTAACAGTTGAATGCATTTGCAATATTTAAATAAAATTAAACTTTTCTAAAGACATTCAACACACATATTAGATAATGGAAATAGTCCAATATAAAAATACAGCTAGAACACCATCATCACAAAACTTCAGAAAAACAATAATGGTTAATAGTTCTCCCCCCCCCCTTGAAATTTAAAAGTTGATATCAACTTTACATCCACTGATATAAAAATGTCCTCCTTCTCTAGATCTCCTCTTTATCTGTAAATTAGGTTTCCACTTCTAATCATTGAAACAATCAAATAATTTTTTTTGTTAAGAATAAAATATAACAGAACAATAAGATGAATATAGAAACATGACTCCCTTAACAGTTAAGCTTATTAATCTACACTTAATATATATTTCTACTTAAACCTATTTATAGAACAACTAAATCCAAAAATAAACAAAGCAAAACTCTCCATAGAGTAGTGCCACTCTGTGACAACAAGAGTAATCAATGAATGCCAGAAGGCTTGTGCATAAAATCCCTATCCAAACTAGTCTAGGGATATTGGATGAGTAGGCATTGGATAGGGATTTTATGCACAAGCCTTCTGGCATTTATTGATTACTCTGGTTGGCACAGGGTGGCACTACTGTATGGAGAGTTTTTACTTTGTTTATAAACAATTATGTGCTAGTATAAGAGATAGTGATCATGTGATGCTTAATGGTTTAAATCTAAAAATATTATAATTCACAAGTCACACTTCTAAAGAATCATTTCAATAAACTTAAAAATAGTGCTCTTTTTTTTAAATCAATGTTTATTTATTTGCCAGATAAAAAATGATTACTTTTATCTGCTCTCCATTTCAAAAAAAAACTGTGAAAACATTGATTCATATTTATATGGAAAGAAAAGCAAATAAGCTAGACACTTATAGAAAGTTTAAGTTTTTTTTAAAAAAAGAGAAATATAATAGACCAATTACAATGAAAAAATGGAAAATTGAAAAGATAATTGTACAGTAAAATGTACAAAGGATAAAATGTTCTATAACAGTGAGGGGAACTGAAGTAGTAATGACTTGTAAATCATTGAAGTATAGAAAGTCTCCTGGTTTACTGAATTTATATTTGAATTAGTTAATAACTAAGTAAAAAGCTGTTTGAATACTAGTCTAAGAATAGAAAGAACAATTGTAAACACTGTGTAGAAATAGTGCTTTTCTATTTATTGATTTGAATATATGAAAAACATTCTAAAAAATAGAATTGAATGAGCATAGGAACATGGAAATAGAAATTTCATCAATAAAAGATCACTTAATCTGTGTGACCCAGGAAATAAAAAAGATGATGATAATAAATCAAAAAACATATCTTCTGGATGTTGACATTTAAAAAGGAATAGAATATATTTTTCTCAATGATCTAGGGAATAAATTATGATTAATCTTTTCAACAGCAAATATTTTGTTTGGCTGAGTGAGTTAAAACTCGAAACTTTTGATTGGTCAATTACAGAATCAGCAGTAGAAATATATTCATCTTTTAATATTATATTCATTTTAGTTTCATTTGTAAAAAGTATATTAATAATTTGTCAGATTATGAAAGTGAACAAAAGTTTTTTCAAAAATAAACTTCTCTTTATAATTATAAAAATATTCGATAGTGGAAGACCTAAAAAAAACTTAGTAACAAATCAGAAAGTGTTGGTGACATTGTCGATTTCACTCTCAATTTATGTTAGTGTAAAAATAAAGATTTTTTTTTACTAAAATCTTACTATTTTCGTAAAATAATTTATATTTTCAGCATATTTTACCAAAATACATTATAATATGTAAATAAATGCCAGCAAAATATTCTAAAACATTAATTTTTATTTGAAAATTAAATAAAAAGCTTGGAGCAATGTAAACTGTTGACAAGTGTCAAAATTGTTGTTAGCAGTGGTTTCTTTTTCAATTTACGTTCCTGTAAAAGTATACAATTTTTTACTAAATCTTACTGTTTTTCTAAAATAATTATGTTTTCAGTATATTTTATGAAAATAATTTATAACATATAAAAAAAATAGTAAAAAACACTCTAAAACATTTGTTTTCATTTTGAAATGCAAAACAAAGAAATTGGAGCGATGAAAAATTATGGAGAGGCCTTTTCTTTTGTTGAAATAAAAACCAACCAATCAGGATCAAAGAAAGTCTGCCCTCTACCATTGTTGAAGTCTAAATGTCAAATTTATTGATTTTTTACTTGTAAAATAATTTTAGAGAGGGCAGCATCTTACAGTACTTTTTTTGAGCTTTAAAATGACCGTGAAAACTTTACCGTACCGTTAAAAATGATGGAATTTGAGCGACTTGAAGCCGTGACCATTTTTGATCGGAGAAACCCTGGAAAAGGTTAATTAACATAAAAACATAACTCTTATTTAAACGGTTAATAAATTATTTTGCAATATGAGCAGAAAGATAAAAACAGGAAATATAACTTTTTATGATATAAGGATAATAAAGAGATTCAAACAGAAATGTTAAATATTTCCTATATTATTTAATTATTTCTAGAACTAGAGCAAATCTTTAAAATATCTAAACAAATGTGAAGGATTGGGAATGTATGATAATGAGATATGCTAATAATAAAATAGATTTTGGTTCACAATCATGATGATTGGAATTATGTAGTTCTAAAATTAATAGAAGAATATAATAAGCAGAGCTTAGAAACAAATATGTAACAAAAAAGTGCATATGTGAACAGATTTTTAGAATCATGATTTAAGATTTTACATATAAAAATATTTAAATAATAATTACTAAAAAGAATCTTTGATTGATATTTGTTTTATGAAAAGTTTATACTTCCAGTAATAGTATAGTCGTCCAAGTCCCTAGAATACTTCAGGAATTCAATTATGTTTATCACACAACGTGCATATTAAAAATTATGATGTAATGTAACATAATTTCTTTTCAAAAACGTTTACTTTTATCAATGCTTTAGATGTCTTGGAAATGTCATTATAATTTCCAAGTTCATGATTATGAAGGCTCACACTTGGTGACACTACTGTGGGGAGAGTTTGATACTCTTATTAACAACATGTGTAAGCATATGAAATGGTGTTTGTGTGATGGTTTGATGGTTTTATACATATCCTGCCCATAAAATAATGATAGCTATGGTTTCTGAAAAACCCAAAACACCAAAAGGTATTGATGTTGAACTGAGCTTAGATCCATATGAGTATGCAGGTGAATGAGTTTGCATTGGAAACATTATAATGTTTCCAACTCAGCCTCCTAGCTTTGTAGTTAACCAAATAGGTAAAAGATGGCTGCTGGCGAGTTGCATTAGATCCTCAAGATCTAGGTGCAGTGCTTTTAAATCTAAGGTTATCACTGATGAAAGCCACAAGCTAAAAACTAATCTGGGGATGTTAAATGAGTAAGCACTAAATAGGGATTTTATACAAAAACCTTCTTGCATCCATTGATTATGAAGGATTGCACTTGGTGGCGCTAATGTATGGGGAAATTAGTACTCTTATAATCTTCTACTAATTTTTATTTTATTTAATAAAATAAACAAAATAAAAAATGTAACAAAAACCAAACAAAATAGGTATAAAATATAATTATTCACAGTAATAAATAAAACTAAGTTATGCATGAATATACATGGAAGCTCTTGAATTAAAACTCAAAGGGGAATACCTGAAACCCGTTATGAAGAAATAGTATTCTCAGCAATAGCAGGTCTACGTCTTTACTTAGTAAAAGAAAAATATAAAATTCAAAGAGTATGATATGTTACTAACATTTCTTTAAAAAAAAAAACTATATATGAAGAGAACATTCAGCAACATGATTATGATTTATTAAGTCTATTCACTGTACAGCTGGACCAGATTAAAAAAAATATTTATAAGAAATCAGTTCATAATTTAATTAAAATAAGCAGCTGAAATATATAGGGAAATAAAGATTATAGAAATAATGCAATAAAATTTAATTCTAAAGATGTAGAGTGAAGAAGTGGAATTGGGAAGTCACTCTTGCCTTGCAATTTCATTGGTTAACTTCTCTTGCCTGCATATTTCTATATAAATTTTATAATAAACATATACATTTTAAAAGAATTTTTAATGAAATTAGAATGGATTTTATTTAATTTTTAAACTCATCAATAATATACCATATATATTCCCATTGTATCCATAAATCAAATATAAAAAAATAGAAATTAATAAAAGAGAATTTTTTTTATATTTTAATTTTTTTATTTACGATGTTTATACCTATGCATATGTGCATTATATGTGTTTTTAACATGTATATACAGTATATATACATCATTTAATATTTTTTAATGGACAAATAGGTGGAGAACATTTTAATAAATGAAAATGTGCACCAATGATATTTCCAAAGCAATAAGAAATTAAAATTAGCTGTGCAAGCTGAAAAATAGTAGTATATAATCTAAGTTATTTTTTAGCCAAAAGTCTAATTCATGTTTAGTTAATTATGAATATGTGTATTAAAAATGCATATTAAAACATGGCTTCATGTTATGTAGAATTTTGATAACCACATCGTAATTTAGAATTAAATGTTATGAATACAACAAGAAGAAAGAGGGCTAATAAATTAAAAAGTTAAAATGTATAATATGCAATGTGATCCATTGTGACTCCTTCATTTTCACAGTCAGGAATCTTTCAACCACTATTCCCAGAGAAACTTGTTAGCCACTTTATCTTGCTTTTCTATTCTCCACCCTAAGTTTTTCCCATATTCTTTTCTATCCTGCTCTTTACCATTTCCACAACATAATCTTTGTCAACTCCATGGCATTTATATCTAAATCCCTCTTATCTTTTCCCAAGCCCAGTATAAAAACAAAGAATCTACTGTCTGTATAATCACTTTGTTTATATTTATTCTTCAACAACTTCCATATTTGTATCCTTTCTGCTTTCAGGCAGTTACATTCAATTAACGGATGCCTAATATTTTCTATGCCTTCTTTACATAACTTGCAGACTAAATCATGCACATTTTTCTATTTACATATATATTCCTTTGTTGCAAAAAATCCCGTTCGAGCCTTAAACATTAAACTACTTTCCTTGCTATTATCACACATTAACTCTGACTCATTATTCTGTTTACTTGTATATATAATGTGTGATGTGATGCACTATGACCCCTCCTTATACAGAGTCAGGAATCTTTCAGCAACTATGCCCAGAAAAAACCTGTTACACATTTTAACTTCCCTTTCCATTCCCCACCTTAAGTTTTCCCATATTCTTCTCTATTCTGCTACATCCCATTTTGACAACGTAATCTTTGTCAACTCCATAGCCTTTATATCTAAATCCTTCTTATCTTTTTCCAAATCCAGCATAAAAACCAATACCCCACTTTCTGTATTATCACTTTGTTTATATTTATTCTCTCACAGCTTCATTATTTGTATCCTTTCTGCTTGAAGACATTTACATTCAATTAACAGATGGCTAATATTTTCTATGCCTTCCTTACACAACTTTCAGACTGAATCACCCACATTTTTCCATTTGGTGTATATTCTTTTGTTGCTAAAAATCCCATTCGAGCCTTAAACAGTAAACTACTTTCCTTGCTATTATCATAAATTAACTTGCCCCAATATTCTGTTTACTTCTATATTTATTGAAACACTTTTTATTCTCCACATGAGTTCTCCATCTCTCCAACTCTCTATACTTTATTAATGCATCTATTCTTCTATCCCATTCCTTAACACTATAATACTCAACAATTCTCCTAATACAATCATCCCATCTTTTGTATAAGTATACTGACATAAATTCTTTATCCAAATCTTCTGCTTATCACATTCTCTTTCTGACCCATCTTGTTGTCTGCCCTTTGTTCATAACCCAATTAAATACTATTTTGGCTATTCTTTTATTATCCATAAACTGCAATCTACCGAACATTTTCATTTTGCTTTTTGCATCTCTCATATAAAAACTTAACCATCCCTTTTGATATGATGTGATGCACTGTGACTTCTCCTTAAACTGAGTCAGGAATCTCTCAGCAACTATGCCCAGGGAAACCTATTAGCCACTTTACCTTTCATTCCCCACTCTAAGCTTTCACATATTCTGCTCCATCCCATTTCCACAACATAATCTTTGTCAACTCTATGGCCTTTATATCTAAATCCCCCTTATCTTTTCCCAAACCCAGCATAAAAACAAACAACCCACTTTCTGTATAATCACTTTTTTCATATTTATTCTTCCATAATTTCATTATTTGTACCTTTTCTGTTTTCAAGCTTTTACATTCAATTAACAGATGCCTAATATTTTCTATTCCTTCCTTACACAATTTACAGACTAAATTACCTATATTTTTCCATTTACATGTATATTCTCTTGTTGTTAAAGATCCCATTCAAGCCTTAAACAATAAACTACTTTGCTTACTATTATCATACATTAACTCAATCTAATGTCCTGTTTACTTCTATATATATTTAAACTCTTTTTACTCTCCATACTAGTTCTCCATCTCTCTAATTCCCTATTCTTTATTAATGGATCTATTCTTTTATCCCATACCTTACCACTATAACACTCAACAATCCTCCTAACACAATCACCCCATCTTTTGTACAAATATATTGATATAAGTTCTTTATCCAAATCTTTTGCATTGCCTACCTTTTATTTGTAACCCAATTAAATACTATTTTGGCTATTTTTTTATTATCCATAAACTGCAATCTACCGAACATTTTCATTTTACTTTTTGCATCTCTCATATAAAAACTTGACCATCCCACTTCTCCTTGAATTGCCTCCCTTCCTATCCATACATCTGCATCCAATGCATGTCTTCCTACTTCCCTTTGTATTTTTCTAAGTAATCTAATACCCCTTTACTAACACATAATATGTGATGTGATGTGATGTATTTTGGGTTTCTCCTTAAACGAAGTCAAGAATATCTCAGCAACGATGCCCAGATAAACCTGTTAGCCACTTTATTTTCCATTCCCCACTCTAAGTCTTACCATATTCTGCCCCATCCCATTTCCACAACATAATCTTTGTCAACTCTATGGTCTTTAAATTTAAATCCCCCTTATCTTTTCGCAAACCCAGCATAAAAACTAATAACTCACTTTCTGTATAGTCACTTTGTTCATACCTATTCTCCCATAACTTCATTATCTGTACCCTTTCTGCTTTCAATCATTTACATTCAATCAATAGATGCCTAATATTTTCTATACCTTCCTTACATAATTTGCATGCTAAATCACCCATAGTTTTCCATTTACATGTATATTCTCTTGTTGCTAAAGATCCTGTTCGAGCCTTAAACAATAAACTACTTTCCTTACTATTATCATAAATTAACTCGCTTCCAATATTATGTTTACTTCTATATATATTTAAACTCTTCTCACCCTCTATACTACTTCTCCATCTCTCCAACTCCCTATTTTTTATTAATGCTTCTATTCTTATATCCCATTCCTTACCAATATAACACTCAACAATCCTCCTAATACCGATATAAATTCTTTATCCAAATCTTTTGCATACCGCATTACCTTTCTCACCCATCTTGTTACCTGCCATTTACTCATAACCCAATTAAACACTATTTTGGCTATTCTTTTACTATCCATAAACTGCAACCTACCAAACATTTTCATTTTACTTTTTGCATCTCTCATATAGAAACTTGACCATCCCATTTCTCCCTGAATTGCCTCCTTTGCTGTCCACATCTCTGCATCTAATGCATGTCTTCCTACTTCCATTTGTACTGTCTCTAAATAATCTAAAATCCTTTTACTAACACATAATGCATCATTACCATATGTTAACCCTGCTACTGCAACTCCCTTCCATACAATTCTAGCTACATCATATTTATTATATGAAAATACTGTTAGTTTCTTTACCAAACCCTTTCTTTTCTTTGCTTCATTTACCAATTTTTTCTCCCATTCATCCAAGCAATTTTCCTGATTACATAAGATGATTCCCAAATACCTATATCTATCCACCACACTTAACTTTATATCCCCCAATAAAAAATCTACATCCTCTCTTTCCCCAGTATTAACCATCATTATATTTGATTTTTCTTCATTAAATTGAATCCCCATCTCTGTACCCACCCTTGCACATGTCCTCAACATAATTTCCATATCTTCTTCTTTCTGCACATAAAAAGATATCATCCGCAAAAAAAGACCCGACAAAGTATATACTTCTTTGCCACCTATTAACGTATCTCTACCCCTCTTCCTAGTCTTTCTATTGCTTTCTCCATTTCACTCAAAAACAACAAAAACAAAATCGGTGACATAGGACTTCCTTGCCTTAATCCCACCCCATTTTTAACTTTAACTGATTCTATATCCCCTAATTGGTAAGTATAATAATTATTTTCATATAATTTCTTAATAATATTTACTAAAGCTTCATCCACTCCCAAATTGGCTAATCTTACCCATAATCTATTTCTATTTACTCTATCATATGCTTTCTCTATATCTATAAAACTCATATATAATGATCTACCTGTATTCCTACTCATCTCCATAAGTTGTGTAACTACAAACAAACTATCTCCTATATGCTATCTGACCTAAATCCTCCTTGCATTTCCCCCACTACATTATTCTCTTCCATCCATTTTACAACTCTTCCAGCTACTACATATGCGAAAACTTTATATAAAACTGATGTTACCGCTATCAGTCTATAATTATTTAACTTTCTATGATCTTTACCCTTTCCTTTAAATAATAATCTTATTCTTGTATTACTCCAACTACCCGAAAAAACTGTCTTCTGTGCCATCTTATTAAAACATGATAATAACTTTGCTTTTGCTCTATGTCCTAAATTCATTACCATCTCTGCTGCCCATCCATCTAAACCTCTCGCCTTTCCACTTTTCAATCTCTTCCCTACCTCATTCAGTTCATTTTTTGTGAACCTAATATTCCCATTACTAACTGCTTTCATGTTTTCTATCACTAATTCCTTCACATCTAACATCTTTTCTATATCCATTACATATCTATTTAAGATTTTCTCTAGTTCACCTCTAGAGCTACATTCTATTCCCTCATCATCTATTAATACTATCTCTCTTCCCCCTACATTTCTCCTTTTAATGTAATTCCAAATTTTTTTACTCTCATCTCTTCCACTTTTATTAATATCCTCCAACAATTTACTATTTAACTTCATCCTCTCTCTATAATTATACATTTTAGCTAGCTTCTTCTTTTCTAAGTACTTTCCCCATTTAGCATTAATATCATTTTCACTTTCTTTATTCTTAATAGCACACTTATATTCTCTGCATGCTTCTTTCCTCTCTTTTACTAACTCTCATTTTTTATTACTTTTATTCTTCTGCATATTCTCAACTAAAGTCCTTTTTGCCACTTTTTCTATTTCACCACATGAGTCCTTATACTCATCCCCAACCAACTGCTCCATGGTTTCTTCAACTTTTATTTTATACTCTTCCAACTTATTCTAATCATTCACTCTCCATCCACATCTTTCACTATTATTTCTACCTTTATTTCTATCCTCCATCACATTACTAACCATTTCTATTACAATAAAGCTATGATCACTATTACATACTCTCTCTTCATTATCAAATACCTTAATTTTCCATATTTTATTCATTCCCTCTTTCTCTACCAATACATAATCTATTGTGTGAAATACATTATTCCTAGGCCATGTGTATTGTCCCTCATACACATTTAATAAATTCCCAATGCTCAAATTTACTCTTTGACAAAATTCCTTCAAAAACTGACCATTTTTATTATCTACATCATCAATTTCTTCAATATGTCCATTCATATCCCCTATAACCATTATTCTCTTCCCCTTTTCTTTAAAACTCTGTATATCCTTAACTAGGCATTCATATATACTATTGTTCCACTCCATTACAGTTTGATTATCTCCAGTGGCAATATACACTACAGCCACCATCCATTCTTGTCTACCTAACCTTATTTCAAACCACAAATACTCCTGACATTTAACAATATTTAAATATTTTTTCGATATAACACCTGTACCACCATCTTTTTTTCTTTTTCTTTTCTGTTTACACCCTGCCATACCACCTCTTCCAAAATATGTTCTTCTTCTTCTCTTAGATGAGTTTCCACTACTGCTAATACCTCAAGCCCTTCATTTTCAATTGCTTTATTTAATTCCAGCCACTTTTCTGGTCTCCTGACATCTTGCATATTCAAAAACCCAATTTTAACAATTTCTTCTTTCCTAACTACTCTTTTATAAATTCGTTTGATTCCTTCTTCTCCATTACGTTTATAACAAACTTTCTTACCACTAATCTTACAAAACCATTCCCTCTCTACATCTACACTTATATCTAAATCAACCATCTTTTGCTTATTTCTTATATTCTCTCCATTCTTCTTCTTTTTGTTAATATTACAATTTAAAAGCCCACCCCCCTTTAAAAGTTTCCGAATTATATTCTTTAAATATCAGACTCCCTAATTTATGAAATAACGCAGTGATATGCCCTCTACTGAGCTTGTTGTAAAATAAAATAATAGATGGAGCATATGATAGTCAAATTCTAAAACATAAATTACAATAATATACAGCTCATATCCAAATAATAATATATAATTTTGAATTTAGATGTCATCATTTTTACTAAAATAAAATTCAATGGAGAGCAGAGCATAGAATTTGTTGATATCAAAAAATTATATTAATAAATATTGAACTCACTATATTATAATAATTTTATTCATTAGAAAGATATATGAAAAATAAATATCTATGTACAAATATTTTAGTATGTGCAATATATGTAATGTTCTAATGACCAAAATTTTAATTTAATATCAGATATCTAATTTTTTTTTGTCATTCTATTGCAAAAATAAGCTATTCACAGCCAGGGTCATGCCAACTCGAGGGTACAATGGGTGCATCAGACCCAGGCTGCAACATTCTTAGGTCAGCAAGAAACAAATATCAAATATTTATTTTATGTTGCTAGATTATACAAAGCAGTATAATAATTAATAGTAATAATGTTACTTTTTTGGAATATCCTATATGTAAAATTTAAGGTCCAAAGTCGTTCTGATTGTATAACAATTGTAAAAAAATAGAAATAATGCAAACATTTCTGACTCAAAAATTAATTTTGCTATTGTTCTATGAGAATCGCTTCAATGATATGATAGTAATATGTTCTCATTATTATTTTCAACAACAAAATTCTTTAAAATTTCATGAAACTGGATTTTATTATTTCTGCTGCCTACAGACATCATAGATGAATGGCTTTTGTTATTTTAGACATTAGTCTATTTTAATGTTTTGCAGATAAGAGATGTTGAGTTCTAACTACTTTTATTTTTGCACACATATGGATATCATTGATTGAAAACTAGAGCACCGGCAAATCAATTTTTTTAAAGTATGCATTCCTTATTTTTTATAAGTAAGATTTGTATCTTTTGTTTTGCATGAATTGATATTTTATTTATTGTAGTAAGTGTTACAGGTAATTTTTTTAGTTATTTTTTTTTACATGGCTGCTGATATAAATTTACATCCGGGTGGCAAATTTCCTTGGCACACTCCTGCTTTGAACCTGAAATTTTTCTAGAATATAAAATTATATAATAATTTTAGCATAATAATGTTCAATCTTTATTTAATATCAGCAGAATATATTATATATTAAAATTCAGTATAGTAAAAAATAAGACATCCAAAGTCAAATAAAATTAAAATGTTTTCCTATTTTTATAATAAAGTGTCAGCAAGTACAAAATAAATGCTCAGTGGCAAAACTCTCCGTACAGTAGCGCCACTCTGTGCAAGCTAGAGTAATCAATGGGTGCAGGAAGATTTGTGATAAAATCTCTATGTAGTGCCTACTGATCCAATATCCCAGACTAGTTTCTAACTTATGGCTTTCATCAGTGAGGAACCTTGTATCTGAGAATACTGCACCTAGATCTTAGGATCATGTGATGTGATCTTAGACTCATGTGATATTTAGTGATTCAATTACAAAATAAATACTTGTATTTTCAGCAGTATTGTGAAAATAATGTGTGATACGTTGATTGCCTTTACATATTTTCATTTGCTTTTAGAATTACTCTATTTTTAGTTTCTAAAACTTTATACTTTCCACATTTAAATAGTTGAAAGAATTATTAATTTACTAATACATGTAAATTGAATAATTTTATTAGACATTCATTAGACTAGAGAATGACTAATAAAAATTATTAATATACTTCCATTCATTAAGTGGTTTGTGTCAAAGTTATAAGGATAGCATATTTGACACGTCAATTAAACTGCAGTAATTGGTTATCTGTATATACGGAACAATGATAAAGATATGCGTAATAGATTGTGATATGGGCCAACTGATAAGTGCAGGTTTTGCATGAATTATGCATCATGTGGATCATACATATTTTCATACGACTTTGGTCATATATTTATGAATACACCCGCTCCACAAGGTGTTAAAGGGGATAGAAACTAGTCCATACCTTGCGTGAACGCCGTTCAGTGAAAAGTACACTAAAGAAATATTGTATGTAAAGACTGTTTGTATTTAGCAATTAAATAATATTTTTATAATAATTAATACTATTGTTGTTGTTTTTTTCTGCAAGGACAGTGCGAAAAAGAATAATTTAAGTATAAATAAGCTAAACATTGATTACGTGAATAGTTGAGGTTTTGTGTTCATGCGTCTATATATATATATTATACAAATGTTGAGAACTTTTAATAAAATGTGCATTTGTTAATTTTTTTCATTCTTCAAATCTACTTTCAGTTTTCAGTATTTCATCAATGCGTGTGAACGAACACTGACTTCATATTAATATGTAAATTATTAGCAAAAGGTAAGAATGACAACTCCAATATAATCAGTGATCATAATATTCTCAAACTTACCAGTCCATGTAAAGATGTTAATCACGTTTACACCCAAATGAATAAATGTGGTTCTTTTTTTCTTTTTTGATGATTAAAAACAAGCCTTATTCTAAACTGAAATCGCAGTTAACGGGTTAATTTAAAAACAAGACAGGAGAATACATGTAAACAGAACAAAAAATTGGAATATTCTAATTAGGCTAATAAATAAAAAAAGTGACTTTAACAGAATCCATTTGTCCAAGTTTCAGCTGGAATTTAAATCACTTCTGTATTAGCAAGTAACTAACAAAAGTAATGAAGATTAAACTTAAAATGCTTACAGACATTTCTGGACTTTTAATATATAAATGTATGCATGCCGAAGTAGTCTCAGCAGACTCAATAGGTAATAGTTTAGAGATGACTAGATTAAGTGTCACCAATGTACTAAATGCATATAATAAATTTAAAATGCATAGGCAAAATATCAAACTTTTTTTAAAAAAAAAAACCCCACTGCAAGACAAAAGCGTACAGCTTTTCTCTATACAGAAATAATAAAAGTTAAGTCAATTTCTAAGTAGTGAGGGCTTGAGCTGTTTACTATTGTTAGATAGTTCTCTGGGTTGGCTATGAGCAGATAACTATCTTATTTTTTTCCCCCACAGCCAAGGTTTGAATTAAAATCATGGTTTGACAGACAAAAAATATCACAACTACACCACAAAATATATAGATATATATGTACAAAATATTACATGTAAATTTTTGAAATTAATATATATATCATATATTAATATAGTTTGACCATGTATATACACTATACATTTCTGAAAACTGTTGAATTGTCCAACTTGTAAAATTGTAAGAAAAACAAAATATTCTGCTAAGATTGTTTTTACTCTAAATTCCACTGAAATTCAATTCTCCTGTAAGTGATGAGCATTTAGTGAAGACTGAAAAGGTGTTGTATTTGTGGATGAAGAATACAAACAAAAAATATTGAAATAAATATTAATATATTGTAATAAAACAATGGAAAAAAAGAAGCCAAATGGACCAATTTCAAATCCTATAATCTTTCACTTCACAATACCATTTGCCATTTTCTCAGTGGTTAAACATTCTCTCTAATTTAATTTTTCTTAATATTGGATATGATCTACTGTATTATAAGCACTTTCTAAATCAATTTATTTTTTTGTTTGATTTGAGTTCAAAGTTCTTAGATTTCATGTAAAACTGACAAAAACTTTAGACTTCTGTAATTTACTCCCCCCCCCCATTTCTTAAATTTCAATACCATTTCTGGAACTCATAGTTTATATGCAACATCTGTCATTGAGGTTGGAGTGCTCAGGAAGTTCTTTAATACAATTCATTATTTATCTAGCGAATTATAACGCTAAACCATTAAATTTCTTTTATCTTACAGTGAAGTGAAAAAGTTTATTACTAGTGAAGTTATTAAAAAGTCACTTGGTTCCAATTACCTGTAATAATTATGAAAGAGTGTGAAAAACAAATTATACACAGTTCAGGAACGTTGAACATCAACATAGTGCTTAATAATGCTAAAGTTCTCAATTTAACATTTTTTAATAGTATCTAACAAATCTGTTTTATGTGAAGAATTTCATCTTCCAAATAAATAAATAAATCATGCGGTACTTCTTCCTTAATATTTTACATGATTTTGAAATTTCTTATTCATCTATATTTGACAAATTCAAAATAATTGCAAAATAAATTACAGCTTATTTAGAAATATTAACTATTACAAACAAAAATATAGTTCTTTTAAAATATGTCTATAGATTTATTAAATCACTGCCTTCTGTTAATTTTGCTCTCTTCTTTTAAAGTATTAGAATCTACTCTAGCTTTATGCCCAATAGATTTACTACCAGAGTTGCTTTGAGAAAAATATCTCTGAACCAAAGTTATTATTTGCTGTTATCTGTTGAAATCCTACTAGACTGAATTTTTTAAATTTCTCTCATTAGCAGCAGTGGATATTTTAATAAATAATGTAGCAAAAATTATTTTGAATGTATAAAAATAGTTTCATTCAGTTACCCTGGAATGACCTTCAGTTGATAAACTAGAGGTCGTCAGTTCCTTTAATGCTTTCAAAATACTTGAAAGTTTCTGCATCTCTTGTCTTACTGCCTCTATTCTACAATGAATTTGTGAGAATTCATTGAACAACTAGCTATTTTTTTTCCAAATGAAATTTTCCATCTACTTGAATTAAAGTCAGATAATTCAAAATGGCCATCTATATATAATTCTAAAAAAGATTATATAGCTAGAGCAGTACTTGATTGCATTTAAGTGAATGTCTATGCATGGTGAAAAGAAAATAGCCTTATTTATCTTTAATATTAAAATCATCTAGGTTCTTTATTACTTTTTATAATGCTTTTTTACAGCCCACTATTGACGGTTTTGATTACCCTGGCAATCTTCTTCAGAAGTTTCGATTGCCCCAGCAATCTTCTTCAGAAGTGTAGAAGATGGCTGGGGCAATCAAAACTGACAATAATGGGTTGTAAAAAAGCATTGTAAAAAGTAATAAAGAACATAGATGATATTAATATTATATGGATTTGTCAATGCAATAAGAAAGACAAAGTTTATTTATCTTTCAGAAAAATCTGCTTTTATTTTTCCCAATATGTAAGCCCATTAATAAATTCCTGACTTCAGCATATTTTATATCACTTCCCAACTCATTTAATTAATATCACAATTCAATTACTAATTTTTTTATTTGTCTTAGACGATTCAATAAATCTTTCTTAAATAATTCATTTATAAGTAATTCAATCTTTTGTACACATAATATAAAATTGAAATATTTTGTTTAATATGCGAAAAGTCTTGAGTGGCCACATAAATCAAAGAATAGTATATTCATTCTTTTTTCTGTGAATTCCAAGAAAAATAATGTTTGCATATTCAAAATACTTTAGTAGTATAGATCATAATTCAAAAATAAATTAGATTAAATGTAAAAAAAAAACTAAAACTGCCATTTTGTGGATAATTAATTTCTTGATTTTTATCATGAAGTGATAAATTCTTAGTTGCAAAAAATATAATCACATCAAGTAATCTTTTAAGTAGTTCTCTGAATTTATTCATTTGATTATGACTTTCCATTTCAAAATTCATTTTCTTCCTACATAAATTCAATTTATCCACTCTACTTTGAACACTTTTTAGCAAAAACCGTTTATTGTACATATATGCATACACAATCTTACATTTTGACTGTCCTGCAGTCTTAAAGTGGTTCTGAAGAAGACTGCAGGACAGTCAAAACATAAGATTATATATTCATATATATATACAATAAAAGGTTTTTGGTGAAACGTGTAGAGTGGATAAATTGCATTTATATAAGATATTGCAGCAAATAAAAGAAGTGGTGAATTTGGTAATATTTTTTTCTTTACCCTCTAAGGGCTTCTAACAATCATTTTGTAAAACAATATTCTCAGTGTGGTCATGATAAATGGGTGAGTAAAAAATCTCATTCTTGTTCTATGCTTCTGGTTTATTTAAAGAAGGAATTGTTTAACTTTTTTTTTATCAATACAAATAAAAGATGAGTGACATAGTATAAATGTACTCTTCTAGAATTTCAATGGAGTTAGCCTTGAACTTTTCTCTATCATAATTCAAGTAATTCTTTGTTTCACTGTTGCCGTTCCTCACTCCTTATTTCTAATTCTTTGTGAATGAAACCATTGCTAATAAATATCTATCAGTGTTTATATAAAATTCACAGGGCCGGCGGAAGCGGGCATGCAATGCATGCTAGGCACGCAGGCGCTGGCAGAAGGAGGCGCCATCACTGAGAGATTAGCATCTGAAAAAGAAGGCGCCATCCCTGAGAAATTAAAACTCTACTAACAAAAATACTCACATTTGAAGAATATTATTCTCAAATGTTTATTTACAAAAATTATTGAGAGTAGATTATTGAAAATCATATGAAGTCATATTATATCTTATTAAATGACACACACAAGCAGGCCTGCACACAAGCTCTGCTTAATATTAAAAATATAAAACAATCAAATCTATTATTTATCATGAACAATAAACTAAACATAAAGTTTATTATATTACAAATTTCATATTGTAATGTTTATATATATATAGTACTGCTTATAGTAAACTATAAGTAACTTTCTGCTAGCAAATATATAAATAAACACACACTAAAAGTATTATAAATTAGAACTTATGTATGTATATGCGTATATATATTAGATCATGTACATAATTTTGAAATCGTAAGAAACGATTATAATATTGCAAAATAAAACATTTTCTAATTTTTTATTTAAATAATAATTTGATATAAATATTCGAACGTGTATGTAATATATATTATAGGTATAATTCCAGTAAACTTAATATAATTTTCAGTTTACTTTTTATTTTATATATTTTAATCGTTGTCAAAAGTCTATTTTTTCTGCATACTAATTAGGTTTGCAAATTAATTACATACGTTTGCTTATGATGTTTATCCAAATTTTAAAATCTTAGTAAGAACTTGTAAACAATAATTATAATCCCAGGAAATTTTCTATTGAAATCGCAAATCAGGCCTGGCAGGCCACCTGTGTTAATTAGAAAAATATATGATAACAAAAGAAAATCTTGCCAATGGTAAAACTAAAATGTTCAATCAAGCGTAAAAAACTGGACACTTGAGTTATTTTAAAACCTGACCATTTTTAATGTCAATGGCTGAATATTTCCAATTTATTAGCTGCCTTTTTTAGGTAAACAAGTTAAACAACTTCTTCCCCTCCGCGTATAGAGTTTTGTATTTTGGCGCAAGAAGTAATTTGTGTTGGACATCTAAATTAGCGATATATAATCTTAAGTATTAAGATACATGATGTAAATATATAAATTAGAGTCCGTATTTATTTATTTATTACATTTGAAAATTATTTTAAAGTGGCGTTCATGAGTAAAAGTAATATGGAATCAAAACTAAGAAAAAACTATCCGGGCACAAAATCGAAACCCAAGCTGAAAAATAGCAAACATTAAAACAAAGTGGATCACTTAATAAATATCTTAAAATATCAACTGCTTCTGAAATATTATACTCAACAAGAACCAGAACCGCACATCATCTAGTTTACAGAACTGTTGAAAATATTGAACAAGATTTTAGAGAAACAGTTAATACAACAAAGCATTGTGCCAATATCATATCAAATGTACAAATTTAGAAGATCCAGCTGAATGGAATAAAATCGATGACAAACTACGTGTTATTTAAAAATCCTGTTCAAAAGAAGATATTATAATCCGAACGATTCATCAAATTTTTATGTATATTATAATAGAAAATAAACGAGAGATTTTTCGAAAATGGCTATTTATTCGAAATTTTAACTGTGTTTTTTTTCAAATTTTTGGATCTACTGAATCTAGCCTCATAGAAGGATACAATAATTGGAGAATTATCAACTTTCACAGACATGAAACTAGTATCTCACATGAAAAGTATTGAATTGAATGACTTGAGAAAGATAAAAACAAATTACTATTGATTGCAATCTCAAAATTTATATGAAATGGAAAAGAAATTGAATGTTTTATGATTGAAATTACAAATTCCTTGGTAGCAAAATTTACATTCGATCATCTGATAATTATACGAAAAATACGAATTTTTAAAATTAATTGAATTATTTTTATCCTGTATGGAAAATCATGTTGAGAGCCAGACAAACAAAGAGTACATTATTTGAGCAAAGATACCAAAATGAATTATTGGAAATTTTAACACAATTAGGGAACAATTTTATTATCGATAAAGAAATCCAAATATTATTCTATTATTTTAGATTCACCAGATCAAGTAAAACTGAACAAATGACCATAATTATTCTTTTTAATAATAGTAAAATTAGAGAAAACTTTAGTTCATAGATATAACAGATTCCACTATTTTCAACAATAATTGAACAACTGAAAAATGAAGATTCCCATTGAAGAATTCAAGTAAAATGCAACAGAAAGCAAAAATACTTCAAAATTTGATTTTACCAAAACCCCCATTCACATCTCCATTCTTTAACTATCAACGACAAACAATGTAATCATTTTTTCATCAAAAAATTCATTTTTTTTCATCATCTAAACAATCCTTTTAAAATTTATTAAAACTAAAACAACCATCAGAAACACGATGAAACAGAATTGATCAATCCCCTCTACTATCAGTTGGGAATTATGATCACCTATGAAAAATGAACAACAATCTTTTAATAGAGAAATTCAACATGAAGCTCAATCACTCTGCACTAACCTTAAGGATTACAAATTTATTTGTTCTTTAATAATTTCATGATATATTAAATAGAATAAATCCTGTCAGTAAAATGCTCCAAAATGTAAATATGATCTTCCTTCTTTAGAATCGATCCAAATCTAAATAAATTTTTACGAGAATATCGATCAGATTCAAATTTCAAAACATTCTCAAAATTCAGATAACTACAAGAGGTTGATGGAGAGAAAGAATTTAAAACTCCAAAGAAGTTACAACGAAAAATTCAATTTGATCAGCATCAGGACGAACACCTCAAATACCTGAAGAAAATTTAAAATAACATTTTTTTCACTTTTAGATGTACGATAATTCTTTAACAGAACCTTTGACTCCAACATGTTATAATAATTTCAATTTTCTATATAAAATATCAGAAATTAATAAGAGAGTACAAGCAAAATGCAAAGATTTAGAAAATATTTTGAAATTTGATAACAGTAAAGATATTATGCTACAGATTTATTTATTATGTTTTTGAGAATTTTTCAAAAGGATTTTAAATTCTCAAACCCTTCGAAACACTAATTTTATAGTTTCTAATAATTTTCTATGCCAAACTATCAATACTTTAAGAATATTATTACACCTTCTCTTTTTCTAGTAATTAATAAAACTCTTGAGAACAACTATCACAAAACTTAATTTCAATCATTGAAAATGATATTTCAGACTAAAAATACAATCATATCAATTATTAAACAAAAAATATTATACATTTTTTCTTTTTTTTTCTTTTAAAAAAATTATTTATTTCATTCCTTTTTCCCTAAAAATTTTCCTAATATTTACATAACATTAAGCCAATTTTACATTAAACACCATTGACCGGGGCGAAATTTTTAATTAAGAAACATAAAAAATTAATATATTTATATATCTTTTTATTATTTCATTTAAATTATTTATTATTATTTCAATTCATAATACAAATTTTAAATATCACACCAAAATATATTTAAATATTACTCTATTTTCCACATATTTTTTTTTTTTTTATAATCCCTCTTTTTCACCTATTTTTTTCTCAATTTTTCTACATCATTCATATTATTTCAACAACCTTTTAAAAATTTCAATCAATTTTATCTATTTTTTATCAACTACATCCATCTTTCTAAATCAACTTTCCCACCCGCCCCTAAACGGCGCCAAACATCGGGGCGCCCCCGCGCCGGCCCGAAAATCATAACTTGATTTTTATTTTTGGTTTATTATTTTTGATTTTCTCTTTCAGTTTCTTGATTTTGATTTTTGTTTTGAATGTTGTGTTGATTTTGTAAACTATAATCAATATTTTGATCATTTGGTGACTAAAAATTGATACTTCAGACTTTTTCCATGCTTAAAAGTAATAATTTGATGGGGGGGGGGGCAATTTTTTACCCCCCCCCCTTCTCCCTTTTTTTTAATACTTCTTGATTTGTGTTGAAACTACCAAATCACTTGTGGGGGGGGGGGTTAAAAACAAAAATAAAAAGAGAGTTAAAATTGCATAATAACTTATTAAGTGAAGATGAGAAATTTATATTTATAGAATGTAGCAATATGTAAGAAAATTATTGAAATTTAATTTATGCTTTGAAAAAAAAAATTATTTTCCCACCTTTTAAATAGTTATTAAAACTTAGTTTTTAATTAATGTTTATGTAAATAATAATTTTAAATATATGATAAGCTTTTGATTTTTTAGGATTACGTTTAAGTATTTGCTACCCCATAGCCAATAATCAACTAGCTTTTGCCATAAAACACATACTTTTATTCATTTTTTTGTTTAAAGTCTCATGCATGCTTTTATAACTTTGATTAAAAGTTAAGTTTAGAGAACTTTCTTAAAAATTCTTGATTAAATATCTGCTCAACCAGACATTACTGAAATTTAAAAAAATATTTTACATATCTAAGTTTTTTAATGTCCCACTACATAATATCTACATAATTAATTTCTAAATACATAATGAATGACACTTATTGAAAATAAAAAAAAATATTTGATATTTCACCGCCTCGCTGGCATCTCCAGATGACCATTATGACAATATATGATAATATAGACTACTAGTAATTGTTAAAACAATGTATCTAAACAGAAACATATGAATGCACATACCATGATATATGACTGTTATGACAATAAATGATAATATAAAGACTTGTAGTAGTTGTTACTAAAACAATGTATATAAACAGAAACATATCACATATCAAGAAATATTGTTATAACTTAATACATTCTCCCACCTTTTTCTTATAAAATCTCTGTCTTGTGTTATGACTTAAGAGCTCCCTATACAGTCATCATTACATCTGATTGGCTGTCATATAAGCATTCTAAAAATGCATGTGAGAGGTTTTCAGCCTTTCATTTTAATTACGAACTGCTTGCACTTAATAAATAATATTTAATACATTTATGTAATATAGGGAGTGTACCAATAACTCAAACAAGCTCTTATTTAATATTTGCAGCTACTATTAAGACAATAAAATTATAAATTAATAATTAGACTTTTGTGTCTGATTTGATTTATTAAATTTGTAATATTACATATATATTTTTTGTTTCGTATTTTTTAATAGTAGGGCCTTCTATTTGTACTATAAATTAAATTTGGTGGGCATATACAGATCCTGTCCAAAGATTTGTATGCCTCCTCCTCTTCATTACTCAATTGGCCATTACTGATAAAAAAATATGAGAAAAATATAAAGAATTTGAACTATGATGGTGATATGAAAAGCAGAGTGATGTATATCAATTACTATAAAATTTTATAAAATCTGATAGTTTACGTCTTTTCAGAACAGAATAAACATTTAAAATACTTTTGAAAAATTATAAACCGTCTACAAAAATCATGTATTTGTATATATACCTATATTTATCAAATTGTTTTTGTTTATTAAGTTGTTGCTCAGAAAAGAATGTAAATATATAAATAAAAAAATAGTCTGTATTCAAAGTGCTTCATCCATGTTCTCTAGCAAAAGCCGGTAAAAGTAACTAAGGATTAGATAATATGACATAGGCAGAAATACTTTATTCTTGCTTATAGTAATTTTCTCATGACCTGCAATATCTTTAAAGTAATATACAAAATTTAATATATTCTTTACAATAATCAAAACAAAAACTTTCTTAACAAAAAACAGCTCTAATATTGAACTAATTATACTTGATATATTGTTCCTTCATGATGATAAATTCAAATGGTTTTGATAAAATGTTTCACTGTTCCAAGTTAGATCTCAATGTAATGAAGAAGTAAGGAGTTTTGTATAGATTAAGTCCAAATAACATTTTAAAATTGTCATGGTAGACATTAATACTAGAATTAGAAAATGATTAAAAGATGAATCTTCTATGGGTAAATGGTGATAAAAATGAGAGGGATATGAAAAAGAAAATTTGTATATTATGAATTCTATTTATGGAAAAAAGGAGCTCAATGGAAATAAATAGGGAACCCACAAATGAAGATATTGTAGAAATGAAATATAATTTGATGAATATAAAGTAAGTTTTTTTGAATTATAATATTTTTAATAGATTCATTACAGGAAGTGATAATCGATTATTGAGATGTTGGGTAAGTATCAATTCAAAATTAGAGAAAGAAAAATTATTAGAAAAAACAGGATTAACATTTAATATTCTTAACCTTCAGAAACACTCCAATAAATTTAAAGTAGAACTGTTTAAAATATTAACTGATTTTGAAGATTGGTTTAGACTTAAATAAAATCAATAAGGAGGAAGATACTGTTACATTTTTAAAAACTCAAATACATCAGCTTATAGAAAAGGCAACAATTTCTCAAAAAAATTTTCAACAGAGACAAAACAATCTATGAAGAAAAGAAGGAATATGAAAAAAAATTTTAAGGACTCATTAAAATAAAGTGAAAAGGTAGAATAATGTAAAATACTATACTATGAAAAAGAGTTGATAATGATAAAGGAAATTAGAATTGTGAATTAGCAAAAAAATCTATAAAAGAGAATAAAAAGTCTCAAAAGTGTAAAAACACATCTTCATTTTAAGATTTCTGTAATAACAAGAAAAGATGAAACTATTTTTAAAGTATGTCTTATAATTATTACATCTTTTGAATTGTTCAGAATTTTAAAAGAATGAAACCACTAAACATCCCATGATCACCATTCTCTATGCTTAGACAAGCTGTTTACACAGAGACAGAACTCTCCATGTGTAGCACCACTCAGTGCAAGCCAGAGTAATCAATGGATGCAGGAAGGTTTGTGCATAAAATCCCTATCTAGTGCATATTCATCCAAAATCCCCAGACTAGTTTCTAGCTTGTGGCTTTCATCAGTGAGGAGCCTTGGATCTGAGAGCATCACATTCAGATCTTGGTATCTAATGCAACCTCTAGCAGCCACCTTTTATCTTATTAAAAGTGTCCTCAGATTTAAGGCTATTCACTAATGAAATCTACAAGCTAGAAATTAGTCTGGGGATATTTGATGAATAGGCACTAGATAGGGATTTTATGCATCAATCTTCTGCATCCATTGACTACTCTGGCTTGGTCTGAGTGGTGCTACTGTGTGGAGAGTTTTGCCTCTGGGTAATTTTAAAAGAATAAGTGAGATAAGCAAATAAATCTATGAAGAAAAAAAAACATCCAGTAAATGATGGAATTATTATTAATATTTTAAAGAAATCAGGTAAAAATTAGAAAAATTGTTGTCAAAGTTGTATATCAAATGTCTATATGATTAAAATGTACCAAATGATTTGAAGAATGCAGTAGTAATATTGACATTTAAGAAAATGATAAAAAAAGTTATTACAAATAACAAATCAGTTTTTTTAATCAATTTTATACAAAATCTCCATCTTCAGTAAACTTTGAACTCTAACCAAGCAAAAGAATAATCTGAATTTAATAGTGATTTTAACACAGTGGATCACATCCAAATATTGAGAGAAGTTATAGAAAAATCCAATGAGTATAAGATGTCATTATTCTTTGGATTTGTAAATTATAAAAAGGCATTTGATTCAATAAGTATTTCTATTGTGATTTTATCATTGGATCATCAAGACATAGGTTCAGGATATTGCCATATTCTGAATACTATTTATCAAAATTCAATACCAATAATTCGATTACATGGTAACATTGAGAAGAGTGTATGATATGGTGATTCCCTATCTCCAAAACATTTTATAGTAGTTTCCCAAGAAATATGTAATAAATTAAAATGGGAAGATAAAGTAGTAAAAATAAATGGAAATTATTTAAATCTCCTAAATCTTGCTAATGATCTGGTGCTTGGTATACAAAGAAGGTTTTAGACCTTCCATAAAAGTTGCAAGAGTTATCAACTGAGAGTAAAAAAGTAGGACTAAAGATAAATGCTAAAAAAGACTAAAGTAATGTTTAATAGCTTTTCTCAGAAGAAGAAAATATAGATATAATCATAAATTAGAACAAGTTAACAATTCCAAATACTTTGATCAAACTATTAACACAGATGGAAATGTAATGGATGAAATTAATCATAAAATTAAATTTGGATGGATTGATTTTGATAGAAATTACTTAATATTAAAAGAAAATATTTCTTTGTGTTTGAAAACGGTGATCTGTTAATAGATCCTTACTTATGGATAGGAGAGTTGGACACTTGCAGAAGAGTGAACAGAAGTCTCAGACCATTCAATGAAATATGAAGAGATGAATTTTAGGAATAACAAAAAGAGATTGAAAATGCAATACATGGGTAAAAGAACAAACAGATGTTACTGACATCATTGAAAAGATTAAAAGACAAGTGGATTTGGGCTGGACATATTGCTAGAAATGATAATAGGTCGATAATTGAAATATTAAACTGGATTCCAAGAGATTGTAAAAGACCCAGAAATAGACCAAATGTGAGATGGATGACTGAAATAAAAAAGTTGGTTGGTTTGTTATGGAGAAGAGAGGTCAGAGTAACTGGATTAAACTTAGAAAAACCTTCATCCTGCAGTGGATCGATAATGATTGAGATGGATGATGATATGTCATATGGAAGTGGTAGGATGGCTGTGGAAGAAATTGTAATTAAATTCAGACTGCTTTAAAGCGATTTCTATAACTGAATATGAATATCAAGAATATAAAACCATGGATTTATTATTGCTGGTCTAGTAGTCTGTAATAAATTAAAAAATCTAATAAAGTTATTACGAAATTACAAAAGAAAAATAATGCTAACCAATACAGATATATATATTCACACACACCTTGAAATTATTAATCTTATCTCCATTTCAATTAGTACATCAATATTTGCTTTAACAGTGTTTCATTCCTTATAATTGATATTTTACAGTTCTCTTTATAAAGTTTATTTTATTCATAGTATACACTGACACTTTAATCTAGTAAAAGTGGTCTTTTTCTGAAATTTATCTTGGCAGAACAGCAAGTCAAGTGGAAAAATTCACTCTCATTTTCACCCTTCTCCAATTATTGGTTTGAATTGATGTGGTTCCTTGGTATTCTATTAGCGAGAGTTGCGAATAACTGACATTATTTTAAAAATACAATTAACCAAACTTAGTAGTTTCGCAAAAATAATTTATACTTACTTATTACTGTAAACAATTTCTTTCTTTTATATATACACACATTTCGAAATCATATGACTCTGCGAAGGTGATTCATTGTTTGATAATTTTGAAAAGCAATTAATCAAATATTTAAATCAAGTAATATACATAGTGATTACGAGTCTTATTGTAAATTGTATAAATTATAATTTGCTTATTACTTTATTTAAAAAGTTAAAATTTAAAGTTTAAATTTATTTAAGATTCAACGCGATAAATTTATTTAATTAAAATGCATTTTGAATTTTTTTTTAAAAACTCAGTTGTGATCGATGAGTTTTTTCTTAGATGATCCTAGAATTCTATTTAGATTTTCAAATTAATACTAAATCTCTCTATACCAAAACATGCACACACATATAATCCGTTAATGGTTCTTGCTGTGTAAAAACCTTTTCAATTGTTTTCTCAAACAATTACTGTAGTTTTTTTTTTTAATGTGATGCACAATGGCTTCTTCTTCCTCGGAGTCAGGAATCTCTCAGCCTCTATATCCAGAGACACCTGTTAACCACTTTCCCTTCCCTTTCCACTCCTCACTCTTAAGTTTTTTTCCATATTCTTCTCTATCCTGCTCCATCCAATTTCCACATTATCTCTGTCCACTCTATGGCCTTTATATCCAGATTCCCAGTATCTTTTTCCAAACCCAGGATAAAGACTAAGAACCCACTTCCTGTATAATCACTTTATTTATATCTATTCTCCCACAACTTCATTGTTTGTACCTTTTCTGCTTGTAGGCATTTACATTCAATTAACAGATAATGCAACAAATTTGATCACCCCTTTTTCAAAAAAAATAAGGCATTCCCAAACAAATAATATTAATATATATATTTATCTTTAACACAGAGGTTCTAAACTTATTTAGGCTACCGAATCTATTCGGGAGGGGGGGGGATACTCTGCCCTCACTGGAAATCTACCTTCTTTAAACTTACAAAAAGAAAGATATAATGATAAGTTTACATTCTTCTATGCTTCTATATTTCTATATACATCTTATAACATATATCTAAATAGAGGTATTTGAACTCAGGATTTTGCAGTCCATTCATTCTCCACTTTATCTCAATCAACGGATACACATGATCATGCAATGCGAAAAAGATACATGATCCCCAATATAGTATTTCCTACAAAACCAGCACTCATCAGTTGGACCAGATCATAATTTCCCACCCATATATACAATCAGTGCTTGTTTTATATTAAGATAGCAATTCCTCGAATTTCCGTGGACAGGTTTCAATCTTCTCACTTTTCCAACTATTCAATTATTCTTTTTAGAGAAAAATGGACAAAGCCATTGATGGATTTTGATATTATAGTCATACCCATGTAGACATTACATTAATCTAACCCCTCATATTATCAGATGTTATGTATCTATATACATTAATAGGAGTAATATTTACTAAGGCTGTAAACCTCAAGAATATGCGCATGAAAATGCGAAGGTAGGGACCTCTACAGGTAATTAATGTGCGTTTAAATAAATTTATAATTAATAGGAGATGGATGGCTGAACTTATATTAAGATGTAATCTATTTCCCAAGCAATATGTAATTCTAAGAAACATACAATATAAGCAAATTACATACTACCTTAGAATTACATATTGCTTAGGAAATAGATTACATCTTAATATAAGTTCAGCCCATCCTTCTATCAATATTTATGAATACATAATGTCTGATAATGTGAAGAATTAGATTAATTTAATGTTTATATGTGTATGACCACAATATCAAATTCAATGGGGGTTTTGAGCATTCATTGTTGTTTTTTAATGAAATGGATGGTTGAATAGTTGGAAAAGTGATAAGATTGAAGCCTGTCCATTAAAGATTGAGGAATTACTATCTTAATATAAACTGAGCACTGATTATATATACGTGTGGGTGATTGTGATCTGGCCCAACTGATGAGTACTGGTTCTGCATGAAATATGTATTCTAGGGATCATGCATATTTTTTACATAGGTATGATCATGTGTATCAGCAGTTGCTTGAGATAGAGTGGAGGATGAATAGACTAAAAATCCTGAGTTCAAATCCATCTATTTACATTTATAAAAAGCATTCAGTATAAAAAAATTATATACTACCGTGAATGTTATGACATAGGAGAGAAAGTTGTTGTATTTTTAAAAATCAATCATAGTAACATTGGAGATAACAAAGATAATATTAAAATAAAAATCATAAATAAAAATAATCCTAATAAGAAGAATAAACCTAAAATATTACTATCAATTTGTTAATGTTCAACTTTGTTTTTGCTAGAAGCATTCTTGAATCACCATTATTAGTTATCTGCAGTAGTTTTCTTTTTCCTGTTAATAGATTTGTGAGTGCATCAAAACACTCCACCAAATATGATAAATGCAATAAAAAAATTTTTACGCTACACTTCATAATCCAGAATAAAATAAGACATTTGATAGAAATGTTGGAAGCCATCTTTGAATTTAAATTTCAGTTGTTCATTTGTTGTTTATTTCTATCGCTTCTTATAATTTTAGCAATTCTTCTGTGTTTGTATTTAAAAAAATACCAAAACCCAATTGGGTATGTTCATTTTAAGAATGTCTTCAAATTATAGACTATAAGCCAAAATGAGAAACTTCCAAATACTAACAATAGACAAGCAATTCATCATCAAGTTTTTCAATTATTGGTAACTGTAAACTGACTTAACCCCCCTCATCTTAAATTTCAATTGTATGGAATTTTTTTTGCCACAAATACAGAAATAATATTTTTGTTATTAAATTCAGCTTATTACTTTGGAGTTATAGATTTGTTTCATTAAATTTATTATCAAACAAGTCTATCAAATTAATTGAGTCATTTGTCGAATCAATCAACTTGGCTCAAAAAGCTCCATTTTTGTTTTTCAGAAAATCTAGCAAAAACCAACTCAAAAGGCATTTTTTGATAGCAAGAAGTGATTGAACTCTTCATCATTTTGATTACAGAGTTGTCAAGTAATCTATCATTCAATGAATTGCTTCTGATTTTGTTGATTGATTTAATAAAAAAAAATGATGTATGGTTTATTATTCAGGAGTTCATTAGAAGTTTGAACACCAGAACTGTGAGTTTTAGCGTTAATCTTGGGATTTCCCTATCTGATTTTCTCCCAATTGTGCCAAACCAAGTGGAGTATTTTATCAACTTGAGGGCATAATATATTGACCTTTGTGGAAATTCACTCAAATTTTTGGTAATTAAATGTTAGCATTGCATGGCAAAGAGTACAGCAAATACATTCAAATTCCCTTTTTTAAAACATGCAAAAAACTCCTATAATTGCCTATTGACACTGCAATATCATCGGTAGCAATCGACAATATCTTACTCAGAAAAATTTCTTTCTTTTACAAAGTTCTTCCAATGCATTAAATGCCAATCAATACTCATATAGCATCAGTTTGAAAACTTTTAGCAAATAATAATTTTGGGCATTTTTTTTTCTTGTTTTGCATATTGCATGCATTTTAAAAGTAAGCTTTTGTTTCCTGGAAAACTTGACTCTTTAAGCTGTATAGAAAACTGGAATATTTTTAAACATATAATGAGACTTCAACACCTTGATTTATTACATCAATTATTCTTTGCATTCCATTATTGCTATAAGAAATTTTAAAAAAATATCAGATGCTAGATTATGTAGTATAATATGTATTTCTTAACTTGACTTTTAAAGTCAATAAAATTTAGTTCTTCATCAATAGTATATAGTTTTCCTAATTCAGGAATTAGTAAAGAAATGTTATAAGAAGCACAAAACCCACCACTGTCTTGTTTAAATGCTATTAAAAGAGCTTTGCCAATATTTGTTGTGTCAAAAATTTTCTTTAAGGGCTTGAAAATAAAATAAATTATCTTTCTTGTCATTTGTTTTTGCAGTTTTGATGACCTCATAGTCTTATAAATCAGATACATTATAATGTATTTCTTGTGTAATATTAATATCATCTATATTCTTTATTACTTTTTTACAATGCTTTTTTAACAAACCCACTATTGACGGTTTTGATTGCCCCAGCAATCTTCTTCAGAACTTCTACTTATATTTCCAAATTTTAACTGATTTGGAAATATAAATAGAAGTTCTGAAAAAAATTACTGGGGCAATTAAAACTGTCAATAGTGGGTTGCAAAAAAGCATTGTAAAAATAATAAAGGACATCGATAATATTAATATTATAAGGATTTGTCAATGCAACAAGAAAGATAAAGTATAGTATTTTTTGTAAGTGATTGAATAAGGCCATAGCTATATTGCCTACATCTTTTCTTAAGTTTAGTTATGATATTATGGTGAAGTTTACCAAATGTGCTTTCAGTTTTAGGTTATAAAGTAGCAAATAAACCCACTTTGCTATGCAGAAGAATAAGCAAATTTGAATTAAAAATACAAAAGGAGGAAAAAAAATTGATATCCATAAAAAGATAAATTTATTTGTTTATTTATCATAATAAGGATATAAAATAAAATTATCAAGAGGTGTAATAATCTTTGTAATTGGAAAATGCAATTTCTCTCAATGGAATCCACTTTATTTGTGTTCTGTTATTAGAATAGAATTCATAAGATCAAATATATAATAGTTTTTGCATAAAATTGCTAAAGACATATAAATTAATACACTGTACAGACTTACACCCACCTGCACATATATAATGTAATATATAAGGGATTTGAACTCAGACTTTCACATGACCCACAACTCTCCATGCCATCTCATATTTCTGACCCACCTGATCGTACACATGTTGAAAAGACAAATAATCACCAATATATGTATTTCATGCTAAAGCAGCAATCATCAATTGGTCCAGATTACTATCTCCACACACATATATATAATCAGTGCTCAGCTTCATATGCTAGTTTTGCATGAAATACATATATTGGTGATTATTTGTTTTTTCAACATGTGTATGATCAGGTGGGTCAGCAATATGAGATGGCATGGTAAGTTGAGGGTCATGTGAAAGTCTGAGTTTGAATCCCTTATATAAAGATATATAAAGTAAAATAGTAATGAAACTAATAAATTGGATTTTGTTCTTTGATCAGCATTACATATGTATTTGGTATTAAATTGTCAAATATTTTCTACTTAATAGTTAAGTATCAGATAAATGCTGGCTTTGAATTAGTATTTTAGATCTAGTATTTGAAATATTCTAGTGCCTCACTGAGGATAGCCAATAGCTCGAAACCAGTTTGAAGATGGAGATATTTCTAGATAGAGATTTTAATGTTTTCTCTTATGATATTTATCGATAAAGCTTTGTTAGAGCTATTAGAATGCTCATTATTTTATTTTTAAAAAAATATGTCTATATACATTTTAAAATCATTTAATAGTTTTAATTTGTTTAATTATACTTAAATAACTTTATTAATATATGCCTTATTTGCAATCAACACTGATGATTTGATCAATATAAATTAATGTTTATGGCCTGTTTTTATGATTTCATTTCCTGTTATTGTTAATAATGTAATAAAAAAATATGACAAATATGTTGACTGTACATTTCAAATAGTATTATAATCTGCTATAATTTTATTATTAATACAAAACTTGAAGACACAGAAATAAGCAGTAGACATATAAGAAAATGTATAAAAATATGTGTAAATCACTGCTTTATTGAAACTACAATAATATTGTATCACCTATATGTGGTCCATAATCTGTAGAGATCGAAGGAATCAAATATAAATTAAAATTTCTAAATACTTACTACACTTGCACTATTATTACCTGTTGGTCATACAATTCAGAAACAATCTAAATCCATTTCAAATATGTCACCTACTTACATTATCATATTATAAACACATCCTTACACACTCACATCTTTATCAATGCATGCTAGATTTTCCATCAATGTGTAGTTTCCTCATCCATCAGCATTTTCTTGTTAAGACATGTCAGCAAACATGTCCACTTTTTGATTATTACTTGCATTTTGACTATTTATTTGTGAGTAAATTATGACAATTTCAATCCTAGATAAAATATGTTTTTTCATATTTTTTTCTTTATGCTTCCAGTGCCATCTTCTTTTTATTCACTGCTCTCCAATTGCAATTAAGGCTGCTACCATCTCCCAGTTCTTTCCAGGATACCCTCCAAGGATGGTTCAATCATTTGGGAAAGTTCCATTGTAAAATAAAATTGGAAAACGGTAAAAAAATTTTTAAAAAAGCAACAACAAATGTTAGTGAATATCACCATGTCAAAACACTATTGGCTCTAAAAAAATTCTTCACACTGAGTACTAAAGAAAAACATCCATACTAAGGTGTTACTACATGATTATTTGCATATAATGTAAATTACATCATCATAATTACATAATTAGTGAATTTTAAATTTAATTTGTAATATAAATTTAATAAAGTTTCTACCACAGTAAAGAATTGTAGCGAAGTAATGAAATATATTAATTATAATTATTATTGAATAAAATTTCAAAAACTATATCTTAAATAGATAATTTGCCACTTGAGTTATAACTTTACAAATACATTTTTGAAATTTTTATTATTTATAAAATTTGCATATCCGCTTTCGAAATAACATATAAGCATAAAAATAACTACTCATTCATTATTGAATCATCAATCAAAGTTAGACACTATTAACAAATATGACAACAACTATGGTTATTGAATAAAAAACAGAATAAACCATGACATAGACGAACATATTAATCAGTCCTTATTCAGACGAACATATTAATCAGTCCTTGTTCAAATATTGAGATATATGTTGATAATAAGAATGCAGCATGAGTAATCAGAATGCATTATGGGGAACCAAAACTATAGTGCTGGAGTAATCAATTAATAAATTACTAAATAACTCAATGGACTGCCTTGTCTATTCATTGCTATCTATATAGTAGAATGGAGAATATTTTTATTTTAGAGCTCCTTTCATCCTAGATCCTTTCTTATATCCCTATTGCTCTGCCTACCTATGGCACTGCATATAAAAATTTCTCTTAAGATAATGAAATATTCTGGTATAAATATTTTTTAAAAAACATTTCGATATATTGCATGGTTAACTGAATCAAAGGCTTTGTCCTTTTCAATTACCCAGTGTGCATCAGTAACAATGTTTCCTCAATCTTTTCTGAAGCTAACTTGTACATTTTAGCTTTCTTTGAGACCAAATAATTTTGCTAATATACAGAGATATGACATGATAATTTTTAAATCTTGTTAAAACTTCTTTTGATATATAAATATAAATTATTTGCAAGCATGTTTTGGGAATTAATTGGTATAATTTAATCAGCACTTTTATCAATTGTTTTTTAATTTCCTATAACATTTTTATACATTGTTATCCATTTTAAAAGGTTTATATTATGATGATAATCTCAAGATCAATCTTATTTTATTTAGGACATTAAGACATCCTGTGAAAATGTTTTGATTGTAACATATCTCTTTTGAATATTTTTACCATCTCCAATCGTTCTAACTTCAGGTAAAATCTGTCCATTTACATTTTTCAGCAAGCCTACTTATGACTGAAATTTTTTTCTGATCTTCTTAATTTCCTGAAGAGTTGCTTTCATTTTTTAAAAGCTTGATTGTCCTTTCAAGTTCAACTTTTTGATTAAAGGACAAGTGATCTCTTCTCTTTTAATTGATGTCTTATCATTTTACTTTTTTATATTTACCTTTATTTTCTCCATGACCATATCCTGGCAGCACTTGATTTAATATTTTTTCAAGTATTGTCATAACACTACTTTTTAAGCTTTTAAATTTTACCCCCCCCCCCAACTATCATCATATCTTTTGACAATCACTTCTATTTTCCTGGTTGTCTTATTTTTCTCATATTTTATTGGATTCATTTTTAATTATTTTTATTTTTATCCACATTTCATCTATATTCTTATCAACAACATCAATTGCTGGTCTTACATTCAAAAGTAATAGGTATATTCATTATATTATCCTTTGGATATTTGGTCAAGCTTAGAATTCTATTTTAGTTATCACTTAAACTTAACACACACATTATTTTTTAATCATTAAACATATATATTTCCCGAAAATTTTATCAGTTTTTAATCTCCATTTGTCATAAAATTGTTCATTTTCTTCTTCACTTGTCTTTTTTGTTGGAGTTATATAAAATGTACATCTATAAAATTGAAGAGATTTACTATTTTTCCTGATAATAAAAGCCACACAATTTCTTTCAGATTTTTCATACCCTAAATTTTCTTGTTATTTAAATTGTAGTCGTAACCATCTTATTTTATTCTTAACACACCAACATAAAAAAAAAATATTTCTAATTTTTCTATCAACATCATCATTTTTAAAAATCAACATTCCACCACAGTACAAAGGTCTCTCCAAGTTCAATCCATCATCTCTGACCTCTAGCCTCTCTTCTCCACATCACCCTAGTGCATTTCCTTATTTAATTTATCTTAAATGTGGTCATTTTCTAGGTCTTTTACAATCTCTTGGAATTCAATTTAGGATGTCAAATGTCCATCTGTTATCACGTCTTTTAGCAGTATGTCCAACCCAACTCCACTTCAGTCTCTTAATTTTTTCACTGATGTCAGTAACATCTGTATGTTCTCTCACCCATGCATTTGATTTTTGCTCTCTTCTTGTTATTCATAGCATACACCATTCCATATTTTGCTGAGTGATCTGAAGTCTGTATTTATCTCCTGTTAAGTGTTCAAGTTTCAGATCCATAAGTAAGAACTGGTCAAATACATTTATTAAAAATTTTCTTTTTTAAACACATTATCATATTTCCTTTTAATATTATTTATACCAAAAGCACTCCAATTGAGTTTAATTCTATGATTAATTTCATCCATTGTGTTTCCATTGAAATGTGCATATTTGATGTAGTAAAATTTAAATTATTAAAATTTGAGATATCAAACTTATATTAGTTCAATCTCAGCATGTTTCGTATCCAATAGTGATCATCTTCTGTTAGCTTTACACTAGCAATTAGATGTTCATATGATTAAATTTATTCATTTCATACAAATGGACAGTATTCAGAAATAGCTTTGGCTTAATAACGTGGTGTATCTTCAAATATTAGGAAGTATTTTCAATCCCCAGCTTTATCCAGTTTTGTTGTGATTTTCAACATACTATATTGAAACATTTTATAACTGCTTTCTTCTGTTTAATTTGTAATAATGTTTAATGTTGCCATGATTTTTCTCAAGTACAAACAACACCATTCTATATTGCTGTTTCTCAATATGAATATCAGTAAAAAGATATTAAAAAAATAAAAAGAACAAATAACAATATAGATCTCTTATGAAGATTGTGAAAGAAAAAAAGTGAAACTCAGGTATAAATTCTAAGATAAAAAGAACAATACATAAGAAAGTTCTACTAAATATGACATCTTGGGAAAACTGAATCCATACTCATTATATGTGATTGCACGAAGTATAGAGGATAAAAATAAAAATCCTAAAACTTTCAAATCATGATTTCTGATTACAAAATAATACTTTGTGAGTATTGATTTTATTTTTTTATTATGAAAAATCTGGACAGGATTTTTGCCTTGTAGTGGATTATCTAAATCTATTTTAGTTGTTTTATATGTGGAGAAGAATATGAATATTGGGACTTTTGTCTTAATCTTTTCTTTTTTAAAACAATCACAAACTTTCCATACTTTAATGTGACCCAGTGCAAGCCTTAGTAATCAATGAATACAGGAAGGTTTGTACATAAAATTCTTATTTAGTGCCTACTCATCCAATATCTATTGATTACTAAGGCTTGCTCTAGGTGGCACTACTGTGTTAGTGTTTGCTACTATAAAAAAATATGGATTGCATTTGTATCCCACAATGTATATATAATGATCAGTAAGAATTTGGGTATGTTTTCATAGGGTGTACATATGTGATAAGGTTTTTCATTTGAAATATTTTAAATAAGATTAGGAAGAATATAACAGATGTATAGTTATGTAGATTATGCATAAATGTGATAAAAAGGGTAAAAAAAAAGGTTTCTAAGAGTAGATAGTTTAAAGAAAAAGTCAGGAGAAATGGAGGAAAATGTAGTTAAGGAAGATAGAATAGAGTATGTATTTAGTGAAATGACAAGAGATATAAATGACAAAAAAGTGGTGCAATGGATATAATTAGCCAAAGAATAAGTAAGATAGAGGAAGAGGCAAAGGATGCAGATGTAAAATTAAAATCATTAGAGATGAAGTGTGAGTAGATCAAAGAATTAATGAATAGAAACAATAAGGAAGAACTAGATAAGAAAGTCCAAAAGGTAGAAGAGAATGTTAAAGATGAAGTACAGAAAGTAAACTATGAGACAGTATTGATATGAAACTTGCTAAGTGGAGGATGTGGGAATGTAATTGCAAATGAAAATTAAAATAGGTATGTATGAGTATGTATGCCTGAAGTTAGAATTAGGAATGTTACATATAAAGAATTCAAGGGAGTAGAAATGTTTATGTTATGGTAGGGTCAAATAATTTGTCAGAGCCATCGGAGAGAATAATGGATGAGTACAAAGAATTGATTAGTAATTTGAATATGATTCAAGGAAGAATAGTAATAGTTGGATTAATACCAAGATTTGACAATAAGTATGTGAAAGATAGGACATGTTCTATAAATGAGAGATTGAAAAAATTAAGCGAGAGAAATAATGTTATGTTTATGGACATGTGGGATTTTTTTATTAGTAAAAACAAGGAACTGAAGCAGTACATGGTTTGATTTACAAAAATATTATAGTTTGGGAAACTTATAAATGAGGGTAGAGTTTTAAATTACAGTGTTATCAAAAAGAAGAAGAATGGATAGGATGTAAGAAATAAACAAAGGATAGCTGATTTGGATATAAATGTAGATGTGGAGAAGGAATGGTTCTGTAAAATTAATAATAAACAAGCTAATTACAAATGTAATAGAGAAGAAAGAGTCAAACAAATGTATAAAAGGGTAGTAAAAAAAGAAGAAATTGTTAAAATTAAATATTTGAATATGCATGGTGGTAGGAGACCAGAAAAGTGGCTGGAATTAAAAAAAGCAGTTAAAAATAAAGAGTTTGAGGTGTTAGCAGTAGTGAAAAGACATCTAAGAGAAGAAAAAGAAGCTACACTGGAAAATTTGATATGGCAGAGTATAAAAAGAAAAAAAAGTGGTGGTGATATGGGAGTTATGTAAAAAAATATATTTAAAATACTGTTAAGGATCAAGAATATTTGAGTTTGTGATAAGGTTAGGAAGACAAGAATGAATGGTGGCTGTAATGTATAATATGGCCACTGGGGATAGTCAAACTATAATGGAATGGGGAACAAGGGAGAAGAAAATAATGATTATAGGAAATATGAATGAACATATTGAAGAAATTGATGCTGTGGATAACAAGAATGGACAGTTTTTGAAAAAAAATTGCCAGAGAGTGAATTTGAGTATTGGAAATGTATCAAATATTTATGAGAGATTATACACATGGTCTAGAAATAATACATTTCACCCAATAGATTACGTATTAGTAGAAAAAAAAGAGAATGAATAAAGTATGGAAAATTAAAGTGTTTGATAATGAAGAGAGAATATGTGATGGAAAATAGTAATAAAATTAGAAAGGATAATGAAAGATGTGGATGGAGAATGAATGATAAGAATAAGTTAGAAGAATATAAAATAAAAGTAAAAGAAATCATGGAAGAGTTGGTTGGGGATGAATATAAGGACTGGTGTGATGAAGTAGAAAAAATGGCATATAGGGTCTTAGGTGAGAATATTTATAAAAATAAAATAGAAAAGTGAGAATTATTAAGTGTAAAAGAGAGGAAAAAATCATGCAAAGAATGTAAATGTGCTATTAAAAACAATGAAAGTGATATTAATAGGAAAGTATTTTTTAAAAAAGAAGTTGGCTAAAATAGATAATTATAGAAACAGAATGAAATTAAATAATAAAATATTGAAGAATACTAATAAAAGTAGAAGAGATGGGAGTAAAAAAATTTGGAAATATATTAAAAGAAGAAATGTAGAAAAAAGAGAAATAGTATTACTATGAGAAAAATGAGTGTAGCTCTAGAGAAGAATTAGAAACAAACTTAAATAAGTATGTAATGGATATAGAAAAGATGTTAGATATGAATGACAGAATTTACAGAAAATGAATTGAATGAGGCAGAGAAGAAATTGAAAAGTGGAAAGGCGAGAGGTTTAGATGAATGGGCAACAGAGATGGTGATGAATTTAGGAAATAGGCCAAAATTAAATCTAAAATGTTTAATAATATGGCATAGAAGAGAGAATTTCCAAATAGTTGGAATAATACAAGAGTAAGACTACTGTTTAAAGAAAAGGGTGAGGATCACAGAAAGTTAAGCAATTATAGATCATTAGCAGTAATGTTTTTGCAGATATGGTGGCTGGAAAGTTGGAAAAATGGATGGAAGAAAATAATGTGAGAAATGCAAGGAGGTTTTCGATTGGAGAGGCATAGAATAGATAGTTTATTAGTAATTACACAATTTATAGATACGAGTAGGAATACAGGCAGACAGTTATGTATGGTCTTTATAGATATAGAGAAGGCATATGATAGAGTAAATAGATATAAATTATGGGTAAGTTTAATAAATTTGGGAATGAAAGGAGCTTTAGTGGATCTTATTAAGAAATTCCATGAAAATAATTACTATACATAACAATTAGGAAATATAGAATCAGGGTTAAAAATTGGGTGAGACTAAGGCAAGGATGCCTCACATCACCTATTTTGTTTTTGTTATAAAATTGAAAGAAATGGAGTAAGCAATAGAAAGACTAGGAAGACGGGCACCATTAATACATCTAAGGGGAGTAAATATTTTATCAGGGCTTTTATTTGCTACTATCTTCTTGTGTACAGAATGTGGAAAAGATATGGAAATTATGCTGAAGACTTGTGCAAGTGTGGGTAAAGAGATGGGTATTAAATTTAGTGGAGTAAAATCAAAAGTAATGATGATAAATGCTAGGGAAAGAGAAGAAAAATAATTTTTATTGGGAGGATATAAAGTTAAAGGTGGTAAATAGGTATAACTACTTGGGAATCACCTTAAGTAATCAGAGAAATTGCTTGGATAAATGGGAGAAAAAATTGAAAAATGAATCAAATAAAAGAAAAGGATTGATAAAGAAATTAATAGTGTTTTCATATAATAAATATGATGTAGCTAGAATTGTATGGGTGTGGCAATAGTAGAGTTAACTTATGGTAGGGATGTTAGATTACTTAAAAGTAGAAAGACATACATTAGTGTGGACAGCAAAGGAGACAACTTAAGGAGAAATGAGATTGTCAAGTTTTTATATGAGAGATGCAGAAAGTAAAATGGAAATATTTGATAGATTGCAATTTATGAATAATATGAGAATAGCCAAAATAATATTTAACTGGGTTACGAGATAGGTGAGAAAGGTAATATGGTATGTAGAAGATTTTGATAAAGACTTTATGTCAGTATACTTATACAAAAGCTGGGATAATTGTGTTAGGAGAACTGTTGAATGCTATAGTAGCAAGGACTGGAATATAAAAATAGATGCATTAATAAAAAATAGGGAATTGGAGAGATGGAGAACTAGTATGGAGAGTAAAAAGAGCTTAAATATATATAGAAATAAACAGAATATTGGTGTAGTTAATTTATGATAGTTTACTGTTTAAGGCTCAACAGGATCATTAGCAACAAGGGAATATACACGTGAATAGAAAAATGTGGGTGACTTCATTTTTGTTAATTGAATGTAAATGCTTACAAGCAGAAAGGGTACAAATAATGAGATTTTAGGAGAATAAATATAAACAAAATGATTATACAGAAAGTGGGTTCTTGGTTTTTATGCTGGGTTTGGAAAAAGATAAGGGGATTTAGATATAGAGGCCATAGAAGGGACAAAGATAATGTTGTGGAAATAGAGAAGAATATGGGAAAAAATTAAGATGGGGAATGAAAAGGAAAGGTAAGGTGGCTAACGGTTTCTCTGGGTACATTGGCTGAGAGATTTCTGACTCCGAGAAAGAAGAAGCCAAAGTGCATCACATACTATTTTAACAGCTTGTGTAAGCATAAAAAATAGTAACAGCATGATACTTTAATGCTTTTCTTTCTTTCCATGAAAAGTTGTGAAACCTATTTATGTAGTAAGCTCATTTATTTATAATAAAATTTATTTTTTATCATGCTTTATTAAATTTGTTATATAACATGGAAATATATAATTTCCCATTCTCATTTTTCTATCACAATGGATTAATGATAGTTGTTGATGATGATGATTTTAACATGCTTATATTTGCAAATGAACTTATAAATTTATACATGCATAAACGCACTAAGAAATTTTTATTTCTTCCAATAAGCAGATTTTGTAACTTGCCTTAATAGTTACAACTACTAATAAATCAATGTTGGTCTAGTAAATAGTCAAGCAAATGTATTTATTAATCTAAAGATGGAAGAATATTTTAAAATGCAGTCAATCACTGAGCGTTGTGGAATAATTTATTTCTATATGACTAAGCATAATTGTAAATCAACAACATACTTGACAAGCCGCTAATGGAATATTTCAGAGTTTTGTATTGGAGAATCTGACCGTATAGCCTGGGTTTTTCCCCATCTGACTTTTATTTTCAATATCATGAAATAGCTTTAGATGGCAATGTAAAAAGAATTAACGGTTTTAGTTTAATAACACAATAAAAAACAAATATTCATATATATTTAAATGATATTAGGTTAAGTTTTTGTTTTGCTTATAAAATTAGGCGTCTTAAATAATCTAAATCAGAACTGGTACTGTATATATATATTTATAAACATGCGCTATTTTTTAAAGCAATATGATCTCATAGCGTTCAACCTGTTTACCCTATGGGATTTGGCGTAGTTGGTATATCTTTAGACGTGAAATTGAGAGATCTAGGATCGATTCTGGCTTGTGGGCTGGCCCTATTAAATTTTAATAAAAATTTTATTATTGCACAGATTAATTTTTTTTTTTTTTTGTATTTAAAAAAATCAAAATTCAAAGAGAAAATAAATAATCAAAAAACATTAATTAAAATATTCATTGTTTCAAGAATTTTTAATTTCAATAATATTTTAGGTCTGAAAATGCTGATTCACTGAATACCTAAAAACAATTAATAAAAAATATTTCTGTCACAATGTGATTTACAGAAAAAGAAAGATATACCAAAAAGCAAATCACGATTATCAGATAGATCATATTCAACCACTAAACATCGCATGATCACCATTCTTTATGCTTAGGCAAGCTGTTTACACAGAGGTAAAACTCTCCATACAGTAGTGCCACTCAGTGCAACCCAGAGTAATCAATGAATGCCAGTAGGTTTGTGCATAAAATACCTATTTAGTGCCTAGTCGCCCAACATCCTCAGACTAGTTTCTAGCTTTTCGCTTTCATCAGTGAGGAGTCTTGGATCCGAGAGCACTGCACATAGATCTTAGGATCTAATGCAACTCTCCAGCAGCCACTTTTTACTTTATTAGCTAACTATAAAGCTTTGAGTCAAAAATGAAAACATTCTAATGTTTTCAATTCAGGCTCAATAGCTTGTATAATCATATAGATCTGAACTCAGTTCAGCATCTATACTTTTTAGTGTCTTTGGTTCTTTAATAACCACAGTCACCATAATTCTATTGGGCAGGATTGGTATTAAACCACTAAACATCACATGATTGCCATCCTTTATGGTTACACAAACTGTTTACACAGAGGCAAAACTGTCCATACAGTAGCACCACTCAGTACAAGCCAGAGTAATCAATGGACACAATAAGGTTTGCGCTCTCAGATCCAAGATTCCTCACTGATGAAAGCCACAAGCTAGAAACAAGTCTGGGGATATTGGATGAGTGGACATTAAATAGGGATTTTATGCACAAACCTTCCTGCAGCAATTAATTACTCTGGCTTGCATTGAGTGGCACTACTGTATGGAGAGTTTTTTCTCTGTGTAGATCATATTCACCGGGAAAATGCTCTAACAAATGATAAAAAAATTTAGGTGAGGAACTAAAGAGTTTTGAAAAAAAATATGATGAAGAAACCTAAAATAGTTATCTCATACTTGGCAATTGAAGGAAGCTATCAGAAAGATTGGTGCGCAAATACTATTTTATCTTGTTTCTGAAGGAAAATCTCATAGAATAATGCATGGATGGAGCGTTATGATTCATTTTCGTTCTAAGCAAGCTTTTAGACTTCCAGCAGGGAGCCAATCGCATTAGCTTTCCAATATTGGGGAATGAATTGGTTATTTTTTTTTTTCATATGACATAGCATCGGCCGGGACGCGAATCCACAACCGCGTGCAACCAACTATTTGCTTGCAAGGCGGCTGCGATGACCTCTCGGCTAACAACGCTTCATCGCTCAAAAATCTGGCATGCCTTTTGAGTTTGGTCTTTTTCTTCACTGTTCCTGGATGAGGTGCTGGCAAAAGATCTTTGTTACATTATTTTGATACATTATGTATATTTTATAGATTATAAAAATCACTTTTTTAGATTTTTTAACAAGGGTAAAATTAAATTTTATAAAAACCTTATCGTTTTCTTTCATTTTTTTTTATATTTCAGTAAAAAAAAAAATCCGTAGTTAAAAAGAGAGGGGAACGAATTCTTTTATGAATTCTTGGAGTCATTTAAAACCACTGTGATGTAAGTATTGATTGCGAGGCTAGGAGCGTACTATTGATTTGGTCCAAAGCCTTTGTTAAAAGTTTATCTCAGCTTTTAAAAAATATTCCATACTGATAAAGTCAAGTGAAGAAAAAAAAGAAGAAATTTTAACTACTCCCTAGAGTGACCTTAACTAAATTGAAAAATAGAACTTAGATGAGATATTTTCACGAAATTCTTTTAAAAATAAAACTTGCCGGCTATTTAAAAAATTAGATTGTTAAGCAGCTCATTCTTAATTAAAATTTAAAATACTGTAAAGTAATAAAGTCACTACAGATTCAACAAATATTTAATTATATATGTTGAGTGACGTAGTGAAAAGCAGGTTTTCTAGCTCCAAAATTAAGGTCCATGATTCAGTAATAGAATCAGAGTTCTCCATAAAACATCTAATACAAATAATTTTTGGGACACAATTTTTTTTTTTCAACGATTAAAAAAAAATTATTTTCAAACATGCACACACACACATATATATATACACACAAATAATAGCATATAAACGTCCATGTTGGTATTTACGTATTTGTCCTGCGATGAAATTTTAATCTTCATTAAAATCATTATGATTCTCTATGATTTTTAAATATTTGATTGTTTTAAATTAATTAAGAAAATTTAACTTTCAAAGATGAGTTGTTGAAGAACTCTAGTGTATTTTTATATCTACTATACATTCTTTATTAACTTATAGCTACTACTGACCTACTTACACTTTAAAGATGGCCATCCTTTGCCACGTAAATGAATTGATATTAATATAGAAAGTGGAGTTATTTACAATTTTGTTAAAAATGATTCTTTAAATCTTTGAAAGATAAATTGACTTAATATTGAAGAAAACGTACTGTTAAATATTTAGCAATCATAATTAATCATAAGTATCCAAGAGTAAAATTTCACCACCGGACCAAATTTTTCTTTAATTTAATAACCACAGATCAATACATAACATAAAAATATACGGATATATTAATATCGTTAATATATTTTTACTACTCTAATTACAAACTCGTAAGAAATATTTTTAATCCTTCTATATAAACTCCATATTCTTTTTAATTTTAAATTAATTTTATTATAAATCTAATATAACTCTTCTTTTGCTTATCAGTTGAATTTTTTATTATTCTGTAACAACAATAATGATAATTTTAATATATATTTGATCCAGACTAATAAAAAATTCAAGATTAAAACCCAAGAAATTACAGAGGCTAAACTCTCCATACAGTAGCGCCACCAGTGCAAGCCAGAACAATCAATGGATGGAAGAAAGTTTGTGCATAAAATCCCTATCTAGTGCCCACTCATCCAATATCCCCAGACTAGTTTCTAGCTTGTGACTATCATCAGTGAGGAGTCTTAGATTTGAGAGCACTTGTACCTAGATCTTAGGATCTAATGCAATCCTCCAGCAATCACCTTTACCTTATTAGCTAACTATAAAGCTTTCAGTGCAAAATGAAAACATAGAATGTTTTCAATTTGAGTAGTTCATATCTATATAACTATACATGCTAATGAGCTTCAATTGAAAACATTTCTGTGTTATCATTTTGCACTCAAAGCTTTATAGCTAGCTAATAAGATAAAAGGTGGCTTCTGGAGGGTTGCATTAGATCCTAAGATCTAGGTGCAGTGCTCTCGGATCCAAGGTTTCTGACTGATGAAAGCCACAAGCTAGAAATTAGTCTGGGAATATTGGATGAGTAGGCATTAGATAGGGATTTTATGGACAAACCTTTTTGCATCCACTGATTACTCTGGCTTGCACTGGTAGCGCTACTGTATGGAGAGTTTAGCCTCTGTGTAAACAGTTAGTGTAAGCATAAAAAATGGTGATCGTGTGATGTTTAATGGTTTAAAATCTGACAAGAAATATCATATTAATTTATATTTATTTTACAGTACATATTCGATTCTTAATGTTTATTTAATTTTTAATATGCGACTTTCTTATTGGCCTATCATTAATAATATCAGATCTTTAACAATATTTTTGCTTAATATAGCAAGTGTATTAACTGCTATACCCAACTGTATTCTTTAAACTTGTAATAAAGGCTGTTCAGAATTTATAATGAAATTTATTTTAATCAATATTTTGTTACATTTTTTATTTTTAATTTCTTGTTCTTTTGCTAGTGTCCCATGCACAATTTGGCTCTCTCCTTAACCTCTACTGAACTTAAATTTGCAATGCTGAGAAACAAACACATGCACATATAAACCCATATATCAAAGAAATCAAACCACCACATTAAAAGGACCAAGAAATCATTAATTAGTGGTTAGAGCAGGAAAAAAACCCAAATGTATTAAGAACAAGTGTTCCATTGAAAAGGACAAAAATATTAAATAGAGAGGGAAAAATTAACAAAAAAATTAAAGAAGCTACTTGCATAACAATGTATCAGTCTAATTTAAAGAAAATAAATCAGTAGGACCCTCATAGATAAGTCAAGTATATGAAATGTCTATTTATTGGGTACTTACATATTAGACCTGCTGTGACATTTCACATGCATATCTAGTATGTAAACCTGAAAAAATAAATTTTTAACATAATGAAAAGTATAAATTTGTACACAAAAATAATAAATACATTACAATACTACTTAAAATTATGTAGTTGTGAGTTTTTAATATGGCATTCTGACATTGCAAACAACCACTTACTCGAGAAAGATATGGCATTCTGCAATTCCCAAATTTTTCTTAAAATTAAAAAATACTACATATATTAATTCTGACAGAAAATTACAAAATGGACACTTAAAGCAAAATTAGCCAAAAAAAATTACTACATATGCTGAATACAATATAAATTAAAAGATTTTTTAGACAAAAATAAATCAGTAAACAAAAGCAATTTTCGACATTCAATTTATTTATTTCAAATCTACACATTATTTGAAGAGATCGCAAGACTTGAAAGTTGTAGGTAGATTGATATATATGTAAAATGTCACAAAAAAGGTCTAATATGTAAGTACCATTTATTGTTGCCTTTGATGAAATAGGTTGGTTGGTTGGCTGGCTGACTGGTTGGTTGATTGCTTGGTTGGTTAGTTAGTTAGTTAAAGAATCATCTTGGATTTAATATTTACAAATCAAAACATCCTTGATTTGATTTTAATGCTAATGGTCTTATTAATAAACCCAGAAATACTCGAAGTAAAGCAAAGAAAAGAGTAACACCATTTGAAATGTTGTGTTATATACTAATCTGGGTGTTCCTTTATCTTCTTCAAGAAGTATAATAACTACTCTTTCTTATTGCATTGCCAAATGTATACCATATAATACCAAATCATCCATGCACTTTACTACTGTAAACAGTTGAAGTTAGGAGATATAAAAGTTCTGAAGAAGATTGCTGGGGCAATCAAAACTGTAAACTGTAAAAGAGGGTGGGAAATAAAGCATTGTGTAACAGTAGTAAAGTGCATGGATGATTTAGTATTATATGATAATCTGGATGTTGCTATTCACATTTTAATGTATTTGAAAAGATTAAATAAAATTTGAATTTTTCTATAAAACATTTAATATTAGATGATGGAAATAGTCCAATATATAACTGCAAATAATAATGATGATTGCACAAGAGTACAAACTAAAAATGTAAATAATATAGTTTGCAATTCTCACAATATTCAAATTTTTTCCAAATGTTTTTTTATTGACAGAATAAAGATGAAAGCTTTAGACTCCAGTCACACAACTTAGGTATAAATACAATAAACCTCATTGCATTATTGCAGTTATCTTCATTTTTCCACATATTTTGTTTGCTTTTTTGATCCTAGATCTATATAGATCTTTTTTCTGTCTTCATCCCACAAAATGTCATTTTATTACACTGATTATTGACAAATCATAGTTCTACTAAACATCTCTCTTACTGATAGATTTTAAAAAAAAAATTAAAGTGACTTACAACAGTTTTTATTCTCTATATTGTTACAATGATCATAATTCACCCACTTCTATTTGTACTCTAATCAGTTTTAATATAATTTGCTTTATCACATTTTATTTCTGTTATTGTTGGATTCCTGCTGCAATCCAGTTTTATTTTCTTAAAGAAAGAAATAGGATTCAAAAATGTTTGAGGACATCTGGATTCTATTTTCCCTACTGACATAAGGCAGCATAATAGAAGACCATTCAACAGTTGAAACTAACCAAAGAAAGTATTGAGTAATATTTCTGGATCGGAGAGATTTTGTAACAACCAAAAAATTAATGAACAGTTAAATGCAATAAGGAAGAAAGGAACATTACATAAAGAACAACATGGGCTATATACTATAGAATAGCTGATGTTACTCAAGAGATATCAATTAACTCCTCAAGACTGACAATTGGTATATGGTTAGTGTTGTATAAACAATGTATGCAATAAAAGTAATAAAATATTATTGAAACTAAAGAAAGAAATAGGAGAAGATAATGAATTTTAAATTGTTACAAGATGCTTAAAGCATTGATTAAAGTAAGATCTGTCGAGAAATAACTGCAGTATATCACATCTTTTGTGCATATAGCTTATAACCGACTGCGATTGTGGACGCATTTTAAACTTTGAAAGGCTATACTTTGAACTGAAGTATAATGTTTGCAGAATTAAATGCCAATCATATTTTTTTTTCCAACAAATAATGTCTTAAATTTTTTTTAAGAAAAATAAAATCTTAAACTATGATATTAAATATTTACTTATATTTTAATATTTGTACAATTAGAATCAAGAATATTACAAATACAAACATACAAACACATATATTATAATTAATAACTCTAGTTAATAGTTTTCTGGGCTTTTTTAATATTATGTGTAATTATTAATAAAACTATAAAATCAAAAATATAGCAATGAATAATATTTCTGTAGTATAATTTTCACTATACCACTCTCACACAAGTTTATCCTCTTTTAACACCTTGTGGAGTGGTGTAGTCATAAACACATAACTATAGACATATGAATAAGATATATGACCTCCAAGATGCATATTTTATGCGGAACCAGCACTCATCAATTGGCCCAGATCACATTCTCTTCATTGTTCAGTATATTAAAGCAGAATAGAAACCAATCCCTACCTTGTGTGAGAATGTTTTAGCGAACCTTACACTACAGAAATATTATTCAGTACTGGATAATCTCTAGTCTAATGAATGACTAATAAAAATTATTAAAAATATAGCATTCTTTATTTTTATTAATTGAATAAGTTCTTAAAATAGTAGCAACTCTCTTCTACAATAGTGCCACCCAGTGCAAGCTATTGTAATTAATAGATGCTAGAAAATTTGTGCACCAAAATCCCCATCTAGTGTCTACTCATCCAATATCCCCAGATTAGTTTCTAGTTTGTGATCTTAATCAATTAAGAGCCTTGGATCTGAAATCACTGCAAGTAGATATTTAGATCTAATGCAATACTCCTGCAGCCATATTTTATTTTTTTACTTAACTATAAAGTAATGAGTTCAAAATTAAAACACAGTAATATTTTTAATCCAAGATCATTTGCATAAAATATCCATACATATCAAATCCAATTCAGTATCTATACATTTTCATGTCTTTAGTTTTTTAATAACCATAGTCACCATTAGCTGTTGGCCAGGATTGGAATCAAACTACTAAAGCATCACTTGATTATCATTTCTTATGCTTACACAAGTTGTTAAAACTAGAAATTCTCTCCTTCATTAGTGCCATCAATGCAAGTTATAGTGATTGGTGATCGTGGGATGTTTTAATTGAAAGGTTTTTTGTTATATTTTATTAGTCTTTTGTTCAAATTTAGATTACAATTTTCAGAAATGATTATTAAAAAAAATAGAAAATGAAAATAAAGAATAAGAATGGTAATTTTTAAATGGATAAATTTAAAAAGATAAATATTATTGTTTGTAATCTTTAAAATATTTACATCTTTGCAATAATTAACAGTATATATTCTATTACATACCCATATAAATATTAAAAGTTAAAAAATTTTTTTTTACAACCATTTATATATTTTTTTAAATATTTACTTTGTAATTAATTGCGAATTCAATTATTTTTAAATTTAACATTTTATGTTTTGTATTAATTTTAAATGTATAAATTGTCAAATTTTTATCACTTAATGTTGTTATGATCTGGTTTGAATTTTTCCTAAATAATTATTTAAATATATACAATTTTACATTCTTGGAAAGTAATAATATAAATTCATCCTACTATTAGTATTCATACTGTTTTCATATTTATTAAAAGATTTATATTTATTATTACAATTGCATTTAGATTTACTAAAATAATTGTTTAGTATAGCTTAATATATATATTATTTATTTTTATAAACAAATTGACAATTCAAATTATTGTATAGTTTTTACTTATTTTTTTTTTGTAATTTTATTAATAGTCATATATATATATTAATTTTTATTTCCATACATATTTTTATTATTATTAATTTGATTTTTATTATTATTATTTTAAATTCATTCTTTTTATTAATACTAACACAGCAATTGTTGGTAATTTTATAAGTAGTTTATTTACACTGCTCTCACCAAGATAGAAGATTGGTTTCTATCTTCTTTTAACAGCTTGTGGAGGGATGTAACCGTAAACATATGACCAAAGATATGTGAAAAAGATGTATGATTACCACAATGCACATTTCATGCTGAACCAGCACTCATCAGTTGGTCTAGACCACAATCTCTTACATATAGCTTTATCATTCTTCAGTTTATATAGGTAGACAATTACTACAATTTAACTGATAAGTGTCAAATTTGCCACCCTCACAACTTTGTCACAGATCACTTCATGGAAGTATATTAATAATTTTTATTAGTCATTTATTAGACTAGAGATTATCCACTTAATGAATAATATTTCTGTAGTGTATGAAAATTCAGGGATATAATGGACAGTGGAGAGGATTGAAGCCTGTCTGTTAAAGTTTGTAAATTTACTATCTTAATATAAAACTGAGCATTAATTATATATGTGTGTGCGGGAGATGATGATGCAGACCAACTGATGAGTGCTGGTTTAGCATGAAATACATATTTTGGAGATTATTTACTTTTCTTAAATATATGAGATATATGTGTATCAGTTATATTGAATAGAGTGAATTATTGAAGGGAGTTTGAAAGTCTGGGTTCAAATCCCCTTTAATTACATCTAGTTTAAGTATATATACTGTACTAGTATATAAATATTATACATGTATATATCATTTGACATTATATTTATATGCATAATGATTTTGTTTTAGGTATTTACCAGTCAACTTTAGAGAATTATAACATAATAATAAACAGATATTATTTCTCCTTTATGAAATGTAAAAAAAAATAGCTAAATTATTATTCCTAACACAATTGGAGATGAATCCCAACAATTTGCACATATAGTTTTCAGTTACATAAATTGTGCAAATGACTAGATGGAATACTCATATATTTTTATTAAAATGTACACATTATATGCAAATAATAGATTTGGAATGCCTTTATTTGCAACATATTGTTATATTTTACATTTATTTCTGTGAATAATAGCTATCAAATTATCATAAAAAAAGTAAAAAAATCACTCATAACTTTTAATGGTTTCCTGATATTATGGTTTTGTTTTAATCCCCATTAAAACTGTGGATTATAAATTTTGCTATGCATAAATATGTTGATATATAAAAATATTGCAACCAATATTTTTTTAAAAAAAATATAGTTATTGAATTTTAACATATTTTATAAACATTTTAATAATTTTTTAAAATTATTTTAAAGATTGTGAATTATTAAAATAGCGTTTACCATTATTTGAACAAATTTTTAATGAATAGGCTGTTTTCTATTAATGAAACGAGGATTTAAAGAAATGGGCTGGGAAAATTCCTAGTATTGACTATATGCTTTTGTTGATCATCAAAATCTTAAAAGTGGCAAATGAACATGAATAAACTGCATAGAAACATAATGAGTTCTCTTGATTTTTTCATTATATTTAAACCTAAAAAAATTGACAGGAGAGTCTATAAACTTTCTTCCAGCTGAGAAGCCTGTTAATTTCAGAGCTGGATATGAGTTTTTTATTTTATTTTTTACTGATGAAATGATATATGTTTTATGTGTGAATGTAGATGTATACAACTATTGCTGATGTGTGTGGTTTTGGTAATTAATATGTATGGATACATTCTTCTCAATTATATAAAACTATAATTGATAAAAGAAAACACAAATTAGTACTTGAAAAACATAAAAAAAATTACAGCATTTATAAGAAGCTACATAGTTGTAATCCAAAGGGACAATTGGTGATTAAAAATAAAAGGGTTCATCTGTTTAATAACTTATATTAAGTCATCAAAACTATAAATTACTTTCAAACAGAGTAGAAAAATAACTAGCCTAGTTTTGGACTGTGAAAGTATTACATTCAAATATCAGCCTTTCAAGCTAATTGTGCATACGCTTTTGCGAGTGTTAATAATAATAAATGAATTCTTTCTCTCCAATACAAGATATAGTATTTATGCAGGAATAAAATGAATCCACTTATTCCTACAACTCAAATGCTTATATATGAGCAAATCTGAAGTACTGGCAAAGAAAGCGTGAAGATGGAACAGTCACTTTAAATTACTATATACGATGTCATTCATTCAGACATTGTATATAGTAATTTAAAGTGACTGTTCCATCTTCACGCTTTCTTTGCCAGTACTTCAGATTTGCTCATATATAAGCATTTGAGTTGTAGGAATAAGTGGATTCATTTTATTCCTGCATAAATACTATACCTTGTATTGGAGAGAAAGTATTCATTTATTATTATTAACACTCGCAAAAGCGTATGCACAATTAGCTTGAAAGGCTGATATTTGAATGTAATACAATTGTAAACATACACTATATAAAATAAATGCTTATTTACTGTGAAAGTATATAAAAGAAAAAATGAAAGAATTGATTTGAAATTTGGATGATTTTTTTTATTTATCAAAGCTCCAATATTAGAAATATAAATGGATTGTAATCTATCATAAATAAAAGTAGAAAAAGCAATGTATAATTTGATGGTGTGTCACTAGAAAGACATTATTTATACAATTTACTTCAAAATATCAAATAGAAATACATTTATGGTTATGCTCCAAGACTATTCCTTATTTTGGGAAGATGTTTATAAAGATATACAGAATGCTTTTGATTAGATCAAATATTATTTTTTTTTGCAAAAGATTTTGATTCTAAAATTGGGAAAGAATCATGACATATTCTCAAATTTTTTCATAAATGAGAATTATTTTGAAGTAATTTCTTTCTTTTTTATCTAAATACATGTGCGTCTCTTTGAAAACATTTGGAAGATAAAAGTGCAGCACATGTATTTAGACAAAAAAGAAATTACTTAAAAAAATTATCATTTATGAAAAAACTTGAAAATATGTCATGATTCTTTCCTTATTTAAGACCCGAATCATAGGAAATACTCTGTTGGCAGGGATTACACTGATACTTGAATGATAAATATAAATGTCAAATGCTTTAAATGAGGTTAAAGTCATCAATGGCTAAAGAAACAGATGTAAAATGAGCCACTATATTTCTTATGTTTCTAGTAGATGCACTGTTTATATAGGAGATGTCACAACAATTTATATATATTTTAAAACTCAGGCAATGAATATGCTTTGAAACATAGCTATGCAAATTAAAAAAATAATACTTTCATATTAGTAATAAAATGTTAATATTATTATTTTATCATTAGTGATAGAAAATAAATTCTTTTATTGTGATAAATTCTACGTTATGGCTGCATAATCTTCTGAGACATCATGTGGCTGCCTAAATTACTTATAAAATATAGAGCTTCACTGGTGTAGGATGTAGTTCTAAATTTGAAACGATGAAATAAATTACATTAAAAGTTAACAAGCAATAACAAATTATCATTCATAATGTCTAACAATTATAATAATCTACTACCTAATTAATCAGCTTGATTTTGGGCAGAGAAACATACATATACCGTAATTCTATGGGAAAAAATTATATCATTGCTATAAAAGTAAGTTCCTGTCTATCACTGTAGACCGCCATCTTAAAAAATTATAATCTGGACTATCTTCGAACATCTCACTTGAAGTTCAAAAAATAATTGACGAATCTACAAATAAATATATTTTATTATATACATGTTTGAAAAAAAAATAATAATAATGCAAACAATCATAAGAAAGACATTAATTTCAATTGTAAGCACATTACATTCTTTTTTTTTAAATTTTAAAAATGTTTATGGGTTGCTCTATCGTGGAATAAATAATCAATTCTCTAATCAAAATATATTTGAAAACAGAAACTGCAAACTATTGAAGGTAGCAAAGATTTGATTTATGCTGCAAATTGTAAAGTTAATGAAATGTTTGAGAAGACAACCTGCCGAGCAGTTTAAATAACTTTCCACGTTACACCAAAGCTCTATTAAAATAAACCTGTTAAAAACCTTCTCATTTCCATTCCGCAAATGATCATTAAAAAAAAAAAGAAAGATAGAATAAACGAGATTGCAATACTAAAAGAATATTATACATAACATATATATATATTGAGATATAAAGCATAGATACTTTGACAAATTATTAGTGTAAATTTTATGAGTATGGTTAAGTTATTTTAGCTTGGTTAATAACCGGTGCATATTCACATATTTATTTTTGTAAATAAAAACAGCCTTTTTATATTATTCTACATTAAACAATGATTAGATAACTGACTCTGAAGTCTAAATATAGATACCATAGGAGTATAATCATTTTTCTAACATCAGCTAGAGATTAATGTTAGTTAAAGAAATTATGAATTTGCTTAATCACAAATGTGAAAACTTTGAGTTCTAAAATTATAAAATTAGAAAGAATTTACTGATTTTTGTTCCAGTAGTGAAATCACTTTTCCAGCTGCAGATGCTATAATGCAAACAATATGATTAATAAATACTAAATGGCATTGTAGCTATATTCATCATCATCAATATTTTCAATCATTATAAATCCACTGCAGGATGAAGATCTATCTAAGTATAATCCTGTTTTTCTGATTCATAATTTTTCTACTTCACATCATACCAACAAATTTCCTTATTTCATTCATCCATTTCACACACAGTCCTTTTCTAAGTCTTTTATAATCTCCTGGGATTCCTTTTAAGACTTCAACTGTTCTTCTACAACTGTGCAACCCAGCTCCATTTCAATCTTAATATTTTTAATGATGTCATTAGTAGCTGTTTGATTTCTCACCCAAGTATTTCACTTCTGATCTCTTCATGTTATTTCCAACATACATCTTTCCATATTTTTTGACTGATTTGAAGTCTCTGTGTTGTTGCTCTTAACAAGCTTTCTGTGTATCCCTACCTTCAAACCAGTTTCTAGCTGCTGGCTGTCATCAGTGAAACACTAGGATATTCAGGTGTTAGATTTAAAAATACCAGGTCAAGCCCAGCATTTATCTAATAGTTAACTATTAAGTAGATTAGGTAAGTGTCCAAGTCTCAGATTCATAAGTAAAAACTAATAAAAAAAAAACAGCTACTAAATGTCAAAGAAATTATTTCTACTAAATACACTCCCTCGAAGTTTAATTTTGTGATTAATTTGAATCATTATGTTTCCTTCTATATTAATAATCTGACCACAATATTTGCAATTGTTAACTTCTTTTAATTCATGTTTATCAAACTTCATTACCCTTTTCTGTGAAAATTCATTAAACATTGTTTTAACTTATTTTAATATTCAACTTTTATCTTACTCTTTTTTATTTTAATCTAATATCCCATGTATCCAAGTATAACTAAATGGTTTTTGTTTTGTTGTAGACATTCCATTTGTATTCCCTCAGTAACCACATCTAACATTTGTCATTAAATATAATATAAATATTAAAATACTGTAAGGGGTTTAAAATGTAATTCAACAGCCAGTATAGCTATATAACCCCATTATTGCATCAGAACCACATATTTTAATACCTTCAGTTAGGCATTTTGGTCTTTTGGTGTGAGAGAAATAAAAAGTCAATAAATATTAACAGACTTCATCTCTAGAGTGCATTGACATTAGTGTTATCTTTTTCTCAGCTCTTCTAAAATATAACATGAAGCATATATTATAATCCAGAGCAGTGAATATGTTTTTTTAACTATTCTTTATTCAATATTCAGTTTTATTTACTAGCACAGAGCTCATATGTCATTTGAAGAGAAGGATTTACACCCTAAGCACATACACTGTAGTGTTGTCATAATAGCTCAATGATGTCTTTTTTTGAGTGCTGTGGATACTCTCAAACCAAAGCATAAGATAGAGACTTTTGAGAAGATAAAAGTGGCTGTATTATTTTTTTGCATCTAAATTCAATTATATAGGCCAAGCATTCACAAAGTGGTCAATATCAACCCCCTAGGGTTGATTTGATCTTTCTAG